>SJYQ01001316.1:906757-1059307 GCA_006410935.1 Redunca redunca
TAAATCAACTATACTTCAATTTTTTTAAAAGAGAATATTTTTAGATGTAATTTGATTATATCCTCATTGCTCTTAATTAGTTCTAAATCATTTTTTTTGTTTTCACAAATTCTGTTTATACATTATATAAATTACATTAAATATTTATAAAAATTGGAAAAAGAGCAAAAAGATTACAAAAATCACCCACTAACCTTGTATTCTGAGTAACTAATAACATTATAATTTATTTCATTTGTACTGTGTATACCTTTAAAAATAATTGTATTTGCATTTGGGTTATAAGTAATTGTGTCTCCTGCCTTTTCTATTTAACAGTGTATAGAATACATTTTTTTTCATAGTTATTTTAATACCTATATAGTAAAGTTTCCATCCTGTGGCTATATTGTGATGTTCTTAAACATATCATTGGGTTTTTTCCCAGTGGGTTCTCCCTAGTCTGGATTATGTTGCAAGGAACAATTTAATATATATTTAGCCCTTTTTTAAATTTCTGAGACTATTTCTGTGGCGTAGATTTCTAGAATTGGAATTACTGTATCAAAGGTCATAAAGAATTTAATGACTCTGAAAACCTTTTGACAGATTGCTTTCAGAAAGGATTGTACTAATTTACAGAGCTACCCCCAAGAAACAAGAGCACTTAGACTGCGTATAATCATGCTTTTCCTGTTTAACTTGTTTCTTACCTTGTTTCTATTAAAGTCCCAACCTTTTATTTTCCCCAGACTGTTCAGAAATGTAACTGTTTACTTCTTTTCAGATTCATGGCTCAGAGTTGTGACATTGTAAAGAATGAAAGAATGAGATTGGCTTTCTTTAATGGTTAAGAAGAAACTACCCTGAAATTTAAGACTTTCTGGTTGCTCATAGGTGCAGATGTTGGAACAAGTGCTTTATGATCTAGAAAGTTTTTATTTATGAAATTTAATAAGTTATTCCCAGTTCACCAGGGACTTGAATCTTCTTTATATTTGACTTCAAATCTTTGTCAGGCAAGGCTGACGTTTCAGAGAGCAGAGAAAGAGTGTTATCTGCTTAGGAAGTTTCTTTGCTAATAATGTGTTCATATTAAATGAATTACCAGAGTATAGAAAATAGTAGCTGTTACCTGTTATTCTTCCTATATTCTGTCAGAATTTTTATTTTATTAAAATCATCACCCTTTCTTATTTTTGTGTTTTTTCATTTTATAGTTCCTATTCTTGTCTTCAATGGCCTCACATGCCACTGATCCTATAAGTCTTTTAAAACTAATAATTTAGTTGTGGGCCTTTTAAAGTAGGAGGTATTTTCTTTTTTTTAATTTAAAAAATAATTAAAATGTGGACCATTTTTAAAGTCTGTATTGAATTTGTGACATATTGCTTATGTTTTGATTTTTTGGTTGCGAGGCATTGGGATCTTAGCCCTCTGACCAGGGATTGAACCCATGCCACCTGTCTTGGAAGGTGAAATCTTAATCACTGGACTGCCAGGAAAGTCCCTAGGAGATAATATTTCTAAGTTGCAATAATTTGCTTACAAATTATTGAGCAACATTTTACAGTAGCATGAAGCACTGTAGTAAAATAGCTTTAGTTTTATCCAGTTTTAGGCTTGAATACTATAATATGGTATATTGAAGTTTCCCTGGAAGAACATCTTTGTTTAGTAATACTTTTATTGTCCTAGAATTTTCAGGTCTTACCAAAAAACAAAGTCTGAAAGGAAACGAAGCTTAAACTGTAATTATTTGATAGCAGTTCACAGTTGATTTTTTAAATATAGAAAAGTTGCATGAATAAAGCAACAGGTACAAGTGATTCTTTGTACCTTTCCTGTTATTTTAATGTTATTTTTAATTATTCAGTTAAATACCTGGACCTCTTGCTAAACTTATAAAAAAGAATTTCACTAGTTCTTTTGACCAATACAGTATCTTTTATTAATGTTGCAAATGTCAGGGGGGAAGGAAAGTTTATGAATTTTATAGTTTTTAGGATTTCAAAATATAAAAACAGAACTTTGTGTGAACCCAAGGAACTATCCTTCAAATGAAGAAAGTGAGTGGAGAATACAAGATAGTACATTAAAAAAAAAATTAGTTCAGGAAACAACACCACATTAGTTTTTAGGATTTCAAAATGTAAAAACAGAACTTAGCATGAACACAAGGAACTGTGCTTCAAATGAAGAAAGTGAGTGGAGAATATAAAACAGAGTACATTTTAAAAACAAAAACAAAAAAATACAACATTAGTTTATAAACAATGACTATACAAACATTGCCTGCCTTCAGAGAGTTTATTTTTGAAACACTTGAGCTTTCGGAGTAGAGGATTCCGTGTTAATTTTAGCAGCGATATAATGGTAATATTATAATGTTTATATATTATACTTTTATATGTAATATTATATGCTGCATAATTAAATCTACTATAACTTTTTATAAAATAATATATTTTTGTGAAGCATTTACCTAATCATAACATTTCATGTGTTATAAATATCAAATGTTTACTGAACAATTATGTTTATAGCAAGATTATGTATCTTATAATTGTATGTTCTTAATAAATAAAGTCAACAGCAGAACATTAAATGCAGCAGTACCATAGACAGGACAGGGTGTAGTGTGACAGAAGTGTGCAGTGTGTAGATGGCAGAAGTGATCATCTGCTCAAGTGAGCAGGCCAGCTCTGCTGAAGGTAAAAAACAAGTTGCATTCAAACATTTTACATTTTCTTTTCTACTCTGTTAACTTTGAGAATAATTTTTTTTAAACTTTGACAGTAATTATTCAGTGTGTTGTTGTTCATTAAGTCATGTCTGATTCTTTGTGACGTCTTGGACTGCTGCACTCCAGGCTTCCCTGTCCACCACTCTCTCCCAGAGTTTGCTCAGATTCATGTCCATTGACTTAGTGTTGCTGTCTAACCATCACATCGTTTGCCTCCTTCTCCTTTTGCCTTCTATCTTTCCCAGTATCAGGTTCTTTTCCAGTGAGTCAGCTCTTTGTATCAGGTGGCCAGAGTATTGGAGCTTCAGCATCAGTCCTTCCAATGAATATTCAGGGTTGATTTCCTATAAGATTGACTGATTTGATCTCCGGTGGTCCAAGGAACTTTCAAGAGTCTTCTTCAGCACCACAATTTGAAAGTGTCAGTTCTTTGGCTCTCAGCCTTCTTTATTGTCCAACTTTCACATCCTTACATGAATACTGGGAAAGCCATAGCTTTGACTATACAAACCTTTGTCAGCAAAGTAATGTCTCTACTTTTTAATAAGCTCTCTAGGTTTGTCATAGCTTTCCTTCCAAGGAGCAAGCATCTTTTAATTTTATGGGTGCAGTCACCATCCTCAGGGATTTTGGAGACCTGAGATCATGTTAATTATTTGTACTTTTGCTAAGGCAGGATTTGAGGATACTGTGCATCTGCTGTGCAAAAGCCAGTCACTTAGCAGATGAGCAGCATTAATTAACAGACCCATATGGGACTTCCCTGATGGCCCAGTGGTAAAGAATCTACTGCCAATAAAAGAGACCCAGTTTTGATCCCTGGGTCGGGAAGAGAGAAAAATGGCAACCCACTCCAGTATTCTTGCCTGGGAAATCCCATGGACAAAGGAGCTTAGCTGGCTGCAGTTCATGAGGTCGCAAGAGTCGGATATGACTTAGCAACTAAATAACACCAAACAGATTGAAACAAGTTAGGGGGTGATTTAATCTTCAGCTGCAGTGATAGAAATATAATATCCAGAACATAGTCCGTCAAACTCTTTACTCCTCCCTTAAACATAATCTGAATATTAGGTTTATTTCTGGATGTCACCCTTGACAGAGGACACCAAGACTGGAATACTCTCAGAAGATGTGTTATACTAAAAATTGTATCAAGGCTGATAGAAATGACTTATAAAATTGTGAACTTCAAGGCCAGTTTATCTTTGCTCTGGTGCTAATTCCTGCATTTCTTCTGTTTCCAGCAAGAATCACAGTAAACTTCAAAAATTACTAGTTTTTCCCATTCTGGAAATAGAAGTAGTAGCTTGCTTAGCATTTTATTCATCTAGAGTGCTTAAATTTAGAAAATGTGAGTAACATATCAATCGGTTTTATACCCTTCCAGGAAAAAATTGCCCTTTTACAGCCTTTTTAAAAAGGTATAAAAGGTTGAATCTTCTGTATTCATTTTATCTTGTGCTTTGCCAGCAAAATTCAAAATTATTCTTGCCCTTAGAAATTTTAGGATAAAACTAGTTAGGTAGTTCCATTAAGAGTACTCTGCTGATCTTATATTCATATTGTGCTGTAACCCCGTTAGAACTAAGAAGACTTTATTTTAAAAACATTTTCCTTCTGTATTTTTCCACATTTTGTACCCATTTTAACTCTTTAAAATGTATTGTATTTTATTGCCATGTAGCCCCTGATTATTGTTTGTTTGTTCTGGACAGCGTTGTCAGTATTGTTGAGTTGCTAAGTCTTTTGCGATCCCATGGACTATAGCCTGCCAGGCTCCTCTGTCCATGAGATTTCCCAGGCAAGAGGACTGGAGTGTGTTGCCATTCCCTTCAGGGGATCTTCCGACCCAGGGATCAAACCTGGGTCTCCTGTATTGCGGGCAGATACTTTATCACTGAGTCACCTGGGAAGCCCAGGACAGTAGTGACCTTTAAGAAGCCAAGAAGTTATTGCCTTGAATAGAGCTAATGACCAAGTGAATATTTTGGTCCTTGAAAAAATCATTAAGAATTACAGGAATAGATTTATTGCTGTATCCATTCTTAAGTATCTGCTCTAATGTAGAGGAATGAATATCCAGTTATTATTCATTCTGGATTTAGGATATCCTGGGTATAGGAGTTCCTGCTTTCATAGATACGTGTGATTCCCAAGTCTAAGAGTAATGAGAGAGTATCCTAAGTGTGAGTGATAGGTAATATAAAGTTTTCTGCTTATACTGATTCTTACATTTTAAATGATAATTAAAAGTTTTCCCATGTTAGACTAAAAATTGTATCAAGGCTGATAGAAATGACTTATAAAACATTGCTATTAGAGTGCTAGTAATTATTTCCCTAAAGGGAAAAGGTCAGTTTGCTGACCTCTCAAAAAAATTAGAATGAAATATGAAGTAATTCTAAGGGGTGCTACTTGCATCCAACCTGTCTCCTTGCAGCTCAGTCCATCCTCAGAATGTTGACTCTTCTGACAGTTTCATTACAGCAGAGCCCAGGTATTAAAGGAGTCTGGACAACAAAGGTCAAAAAAATCAAGGTGCTAAGTGTGAGCAACAAACCCAGTCAAGTTGCAGAAGTGGACTTTCAAACCGAGTTTCTTCCTGACCAGGGCTTCTGTGTTCCCTGTTGAGTTGCAAAGCTGAGCTGTGTCCTCCCAGGGGGCATCCTGCCAAAGGGCCCTCTTGTACTTACATGTCATTCATCTTGCAGATTCTGACACTCAACGGGGTACTTGCCCTGTGTTCTCAGCAATCCATGGTCTTCATGCTCGACATGCTTGCTTTCTAAACTCTGCCTATTTGTCCAATATGAGGAATCTGTAAGAACACAACCACTTTCCATTAGTCATCCAGCCTTCTCTGGTTTCCTCTTCTCTACTTTTCTTTCCTTTGAAATACCTCCCTCAGCATTCACTGCCTACCCTTACTGCTTCTATTCTGCCCCATATCCTAATCAGCTTACCTGGAATTAATGTATATATGTACATACTATTATTAAAAGAACTTCTAGAATCCTGTTTAATTCCAAAGAGACTAGGAAGCAGTTTTGTCCTGCCTGCAGTCCCTGTATAGATTTGTAGCCAATAGGAATCAGTCTTTAGAAACTTTAAGTATACCCTCTTTATCTGTGCTATCATAGATTCTGTACCTTTTTCTCCATGTAAATATAGGACCAAGACATATTTTTTACCAAATGAGACCACTTTTATCTTTATTGAAATATTATTGAGGCCTCTTCCCCCCCATCCCCTGGTAATATTTCCAGGTGTCATAGGGAGCTCCCTATTGGGCAGTAGTGTGTCCTGGCAACCAAAAATTCCACATGCTGCTACTAACACCTGGTGCAGCAAAATAAATAAATATTTAAAAAGAAAAGAGTACCGCTCTATAGCCTACTGCCTGGACATTTAATTTTTTGTGGCTTTAGGAAAATTACTTAATTTCTCTGTACCTCCATTTTATAGTCATTGGTTAAATAGAGCTAATAATAGTAATAATTAAATGTGAAAAGACACGAGAAAAAGAAGTACCTGATGGACAGTAACATTATCATTAGCCAGGGGACCAACAGACCTGACCACACACTCCTCACTTTGAGTATATTCACAGATCTTGAATTTATGAACCGTCAGCTTCTGATTAGTGACAAAAATCTCATCTTTAGCACTTTTCACCATACTGTAACTTTGCAAATTGGTGCCCTTCTTTTCAATTAACAGTGGACCAGTTGGCATTTGGTTCCAGGCTAATCCTCTAACTATACACTTTAATTTTCCATGTCTTCCATGTTTTGCATGATTCACTTATTACCCTCAGGATCTTTCGTAGGTTCATCACACATGACCATTCAATAATCACCATTTGCTTGTGAATTTTTTTACTTTGGAGGTGGTATTTTTTTAAGTTCATTTGTTTCCATTGGAATCAAACCCCTTTTATTTGTATTTTCAACACGTGGAATTGCTTTTTATTCAACAGCCATAACGAAGTTAATATTTATGGAGCAGTCTGCACTGAAAAAATAAGATGGCCAAATGATAGTGAGCACCATTGACTATAAATACTTTGAGACAGTGAGCGTGCTTTTGTTTTCTACTGAAACTTGATCAAGTAAAAGTTTACAAGTAGAAGAGTTTCTGTACTTGCTTTTTAGCTGATCTCTTTGCTGCACCAGTTTGCCTTCCCACAAGTTGTATACAGCAAGGTAATGTTTACAGTTCAGTTCAGTTCAGTTCAGTTGGTCAGTCGTGTCTGACTCTTTGCGACCCCATGAATCACAGCATGCCTGGCCTCCATCACCAACTCCCGGAGTTCACTCAGACTCGCGTCCATCGAATCAGTGATGCCATCCAGCCATCTCATCCTCTGTCATCCCCTTCTCCTCCTGCCCCCCAATCCCTCCCAGCATCAGGGTCTTTTCCAGTGAGTCAACTCTTCGCATGAGGTGGCCAAAGTACTGGAGTTTCAGCTTCAGCATCATTCCTTCCAAAGAAATCCCAGGGCTGATCTCCTTCAGAATGGACTGGTTGGATCTCCTTGCAGTCCAAGGGACTCTCAAGAGTCTTCTCCAACACCACAGTTCAAAAGCATCAATTCTTCAGCGCTCAGCCTTCTTCACAGTCCAACTCCCACATCCATACACGACCGCAGGAAAAACCATAGCCTTGACTAGACGGACCTTAGTCAGCAGAGTAATGTCTCTGCTTTTGAATATGCTATCTAGGTTGATTTCTATCATATCACTTCTTTTAGCAGTAGCATACCTTGCCTTAGCTAGTATCTATAGAATTGAGTCACTAAATTCTTCTAATTTGGAATGTGCTCTTTACTCTGATTCTTCTCACTTCTGTTCAGTGAAAGAAACCTTTGTTAACAGACAGACTTACATAAGGCCCCAAAGTGGGCCTTTGTTTCTGTTTAATAATAACCTATGCCTTATGACCCATTGTTTATAAATACACACTATGTCATGTGGGACTACATTGTCTTGTATGCAAGGTCTTCCCAGGTGGCTCAGTGGTAAAGAATCTGCCTGCCAATACAGGAAAAATGGGTTCGATCCCTGAGTTGAGAAGATCCCCTGGAGAAGGAAGTAGCAATGCACTCCAGTGTTCTTGCCTGGGAAATCCCATGGACAAAGGAGCCTGGCAGGCTACTACAGTTCATGGGGTCTCAAAGAGTTGAAAAGGACTGAGCAACTGAACAGAAATATGTCTTGTATGCTCTCATAACTATTTATATGTTTCTTGGATTCAGTTAATAGGCATAATTCATTTTTACAAAGCTTCAGTGTCCATGAGAACATTAATTTTCTTCATGTTCTTTTGTGCTTTTTGTATGTATCTCGTGCACTTAAGGTAGCCAGTAAGCACAGCTGATTTTTACTTGCATTTCAGCTTTGTGATTTGTTAAAACCAAAGGCACAAAATTTCATATCACCTTTAGTCACAAAGTGACAAAAACCCTTGTCAGTTTTGAAAAGAAACCCCATTCTTCATCTGTGGAACAGGAAATTGTACTTTTTCCCTTACAAGTAGAACTGTAAGTTTCTTTCCATGTCTCTTTTTTTCAGGTCTTAAAAACCATAAAATATTTTGAAATTGTCCTCTTCTCTCACATGTGGCCTCTAAAATAGAGGTTGTTTGCACAGTTTCTGTTCTTTAAATGGTTAAAGATAATAGGTATGGTGAACAAATCTAATTTTGAAATCATAGTTACCTGCTTTTTCTGTGGGATTATTGAACTAGTATCAGAATAAGCATGAAGAAATCTTGAGTGTTTCTCAGTTTTGCCCTGTTTTCTCAACTCTACAGTGAGATCTTTGTATTTAAAACCTGGAAATTATCAAAATTTTATTAAGAATGCTATCAAAGAATCTCTACTTATTTACTTTTAATTCTCCTTTTCTTAATTGAGAACATATATGATCAATTAAAAAGTGTATTCTTTAATTTAGCCCTTAATGCCTGTTAACCACTAGCATTGTAATAATGCTATTTTCTCTTTTTATTCCAAATGTCCAAATGGAATAGGCTTTAGGGGTGCTAATCAGATAACCAGAGGCTTCCCTGGCAGCTCAGACAATAAAGAGTCTGCCTATGATGCAGGACCTGGGTTTGATCCCTGGAGAAGAAAATGGCAACTCACTCCAGTATTCAAGCCTGGAAAATACCATGAACAGGGGACCGTGGTGGGCTACAGTCCATGGGATCACAAAGAGTTGGACATGACTGAGCAACTAACACTTACTCTAATCACTGCATTCTATGAAGAAGACACTCTCAGAGTTGAAAGTTGCTAACGTTTTTGAATGAACATTTGGAACTCTTAATTTGGGAGCTTCTATTTCTGAGTTATGGAAAATCTATCAAAAAAAGATATATATTATCATCACCCAAAATATTTGAATATTTGTTTATATCTGAAGATACTGACTAAAGTAATTAAATAGATTTTTTTTTAAGGTATTTCTGTTCTGAGAACAAAAACTTGGTACTGATTATTCAGTTCAGTTCAGTTGCTCAGTCATGTCCGACTCTTTGTGACCCCATGAATCCCAGCACTCCAGGTTTCCCTGTCCATCAGCAACTCCCGGAGTTCACTCAGACTTATGTCCATCGAGTCGGTGATGCCATCCAACCATCTCATCCTCTGTCGTCCCCTTCTCCTGCCCCCAATCCCTCCCAGCATCAGGGTCTTTTCAAATGAGTCAGCTCATCACATCAGGTGGCCAAAGTACTGGAGTTTCAGCTTCAGCATCATTCCTTCCAATGAACACCCAGGACTGATTTCCTTTAGGATGGATTGGCATAGTCAATAAAGCAGAAATAGATCTTTGCAGTCCAAGGGACTCTCAAGAGTCTTCTCCAACACCACAGTTCACAAGCATCAATTCTTCGGCGCTCAGCTTTCTTCACATCCAACTCTCACATCCATACATGACCACTGGAAAAACCATAGCCTTGACTAGACAGACCTTTGTTGGCAAAGTAATGTCTCTGCTTTTTAATACGCTATCTAGGTTGGTCATAACTGTCCTTCCAAGGAGCAAGTGTCTTTTAATTTCATAGCTGCAATCACCATCTGCAGCACCCCACTCCAGTACTCTTGCCTGGAAAATCCCATGGACGGAGGAGCTTGGAAGGCTGTAGTCCATGGGGTTGCTGAGGGTCGGACACAACTGAGCAACTTCACTTTCACTTTTCACTTTCCTGCATTGAAGAAGGAAATGGCAACCCACTCCAGTGTTCTTGCCTGGAGAATCCCAGGGACGGGGGAGCCTGGTGAGCTGCCATCTATGGGGTCTCACAGAGTCGGACACGACTGAGGTGTCTTAGCAGTAGCAGTAGCAGCAGTGATTTTGGAGCCCCCCAAAATAGTCTCTGTTCCCCCTTCTGTTTCCCATGAAGTGATGAAACCAGATGCCACGATCTTAGCTTTCTGAATGTTGAGCTTTAAACCAACTTTTTCACTCTCCTCTTTCACTTTCATCAGGAGGCTTTTTAGTTCCTCTTCACTTTCTGCCATAAGGTGGTGTCATCTGCATATCTGAGGTTACTGATATTTCTCCCAGCAATCTTGATTCCAGCTTGTGCTTCTTCCAGCCCAGCGTTTCTCATGATGTTCTCCGCATAGAACTTAAATAAGCAGGGTGACAATATGCAGCCTTGACATACTTTTCCTATTTGGAACCAGTCTGTTGGCCTGCATATAGGTTTCTCAAGAAGCAGATCAGGTGGCCTGGTATTCCCATCTCTTTCAGACTTTTCCACAGTTTGTTGTGATCCACATAGTCAAAGGCTTTAGCATAGTCAATAAAGCAGAAATAGATGTTTTCCTGGAACTCTCTTGCTTTTTCAATGATCCAGCGGATGTTGGCATTTTGATCTCTGGTTCCTCTGCCTTTTCTAAAACCAGCTTGAACATCTGGAAGTTCACAGTTCACATACTGTTGAAGCCTGGCTTGGAGAATTGTGAGCATTACTTTACTAGCATGTGAAATGAGTGCAATTGTGCGGTAGTTTGAGCATCCTTTGGCATTGCCTTTCTTTGGGATTGCAGTGAAAGCTGAGCTTTTCCAGTCCTGTGGCCACTGCTGAGTTTTCCAAATTTGCTGGCGTATTGAGTGCAGCACTTTCACAGCATCATCTTTCAGGATTTGAAACAGCTCAACTGGAATTCCATCACCTCCACTAGCTTTGTTCTTAGTGATGCTTTCTAAGGCCCACTTAACTTCACATTCCAGGATGTCTGGTTCTAGGTGAGTGATCACACCATCATGATTATCTTGGTCGTGAAGATCTTTTTTGTACAGTTCTTCTGTGTATTCTTGCCACTGCTTCTTAATATCTTATCCTTCTGTTAAGTCCATACCATTACTGTCCTTTATCGAGCCCATCTTGGCATGAAATGTTCCCTTGGTATCTCTAATTTTCTTGAAGAGCTCTCTAGTGAAATTCTGTTGTTTTCCTGTATTTCCTTGCATTGATCGCTGAGGAAGGCTTTTTTATCTCTCCTTGCTATTCTTTGGAACTCTGCATTCAGATGCTTATATCTTTCCTTTCCTCCTTTGCTTTTCGCCTCTCTTCTTTTCACAGCTATTTGTAAGGCCTCCTCAGACAGCCAGTTTGCTTTTTTGCATTTTTTTTCCATGGGGATGGTCTTAATCCCTGTCTCCTATACAATGTCACGAACATCTGTCCATAGTTCATCAGGCACTCTGTCTATCAGATCTCGTCCCTTAAATCTATGTCTCATTTCCACTGTATAATCATAAGGGATTTGATTTAGGTCATACCTGAATGGTCTAGTGGTTTTCCCTACTTTCTTCAGTTTCAGTCTGAATTTGGTAATAAGGAGTTCATGATCTGAGCCACAGTCAACTCCTGGTCTTGTTTTTGCTCACTGTATAGAGCTTCTCCATCTTTGGCTGCAAAGAATATAATCAGTCTGATTTTGGTGTTGACCATCTGGTGATGTCCATATGTAGAGTCTTCTCTTGTGTTGTTGGAAGAGGGTGTTTGCTATGACCAGTGCATTCTCTTGGCAAAACTCTATTAGCCTTTGCCCTGCTTCATTCCGTACTCCAAGGCCAAATTTGCCTGTTACTCCAGGTGTTTCTTGACGTCCTACTTTTGCATTCCAGTCCCCTATAATGAAAAGGACATCTTTTTTGGGTGTTAGTTCTAAAAGGTCTTGTAGGTCTTCATAGAACCATTCAACTTCAGCTTCTTCAGCGTTACTGGTTGGGGTATAAGCTTGGATTACTGTGATATTGAACGGTTTGCCTTGGAAACGAACAGATCATTCTGTTGTTTTTGAGACTGCATCCAAGTACTGCATTTCGGACTCTTTTGTTGTATTAAGAGATATATTAAGAAATCAAAATGAACAAAGGCTAAAATATAGTCATTCTTACCCAAATGCCATGTGTGTGTTCCTGGAAAATCTCATATTCTGCGAAACTGAACACTAAACTAATAGGGCTTATGAGAAAGATAGTTTGGGTACAGATTGCTTACAACTATGTAACTCTGTAAGTACAGCCCTAACAATTAAAATGTTGATCCAAATGCCAGGACAGATATCTCCTGACGGTTACACCTAGACTGGGTCCATACTTCACAGCCATATACTCTGAAGTTCAGACTTCCTCCTTGAAGATACATGCTTCTTCTAATGGAGACCAATTTAATCAAAACTAAAAACATAATTCAGAGATACCCTTCATCAGTTAAGGTGTTCTGTTTTATTTTGATAGTGGGGAAAGGTACCCTTCATCAATTAAGGTGTTCTGTTTTATTTTGATAGTGGGGAAAGGTGTTCACATCTCTATCTATATTTGCAGCCTCCCAAGATGGCTTAATAAAGAGGAAAGTCTAGCAGTTCTTTAAAACAGTAAAAGTAAGCACTTCTTGCAATAAAAAGTTACTCCCTGGGGGTTTTCTCCTGCTCCTGGTTACTTCACATCATTCACATGCTGGGAATAACATCTTTCACAACTTTGCGTTATACTGATGAGATTTCTCTATTTGCCAGTTATATATAAACTAACTCTATTGAAGAAATAATCAGAGAATAGCTAAAATAACTGTAAACAATAGAGATGATAAGAATAGAAAAAATGGAAGTAAAAGAAGATTAGGTTTGGTACATTGTAGATTGGAATATAGTCAAAAATCTAGAAAGACGTTTAAACTAGCAGAACCATGTACAAATTTTGTTTAAAACAAACAGAAATTCATTCTCTAAAGCAACGTTTTGTGAGTGTATATCCCAACTCATGTCAGATATTCAGTTAGTTATGGCATAATTTTACATTCTTTCCAGAACATGATAGTGCCCAGCATATATTAAATGAGTAATCACTGCCCTCTTTCACATCTAGCCTGACCACTGCCTTAATAATCATCTCAGTATGGCATTTCAGGCATTACTGCCAACCAGTCTGCTTTGGTCTATCATGTGATGTTATGTATCAACAGGTTGCTGTAATCCAAACAGTGGGCTAATCTCCTTACCAGAATAGTTGTATTTATTTCTTGCAGCACTGTTATGTGGTAGGTAGTGTTTTAATCCCCATTTACAAGTGAGGAAGTAGATGCTAAAGTATTATCAAATTGATTGTGATAGTAAGTCACCTCAAATCTTTTATGTAAAAGGGTAAAATATAAAATGAACAATAGTATAAATATAGCAAAATAAGAAAACAGTGAGGTTACAGTTGATGGTAGATACTTAAACTGACGTGTTATGATAAGTTGGGAATGAGAAGTCATTATGAGATACTGAAAAATAATGTAATAGTAGAAGACTCTGGTGGGAAGATTGGGACAGACATATAGGAGACAAAGCAGGCCTTTTAAGAGGTGATGAAGGCAGCCTCAGGTTGTGACTTTGAGATTTCTAGTTTTAGTTGCTGTGAGTTTTATTTCCTACACTTAAGAAATTACTGAGATTGCCTGTGATATTCTTAAGTCTACTTTTTACTTGAATTAGGTGAAATGACTATGGTTTTTCCCAAATACGATATCTACGATAATAACAATTCAGAATTTAAAGAGAAAGATTTGAGAAACGCACAGTTCTGATGATACTGAATTTGTAATGTCCAGTGAACCTTTGATTATGCAGAG
The DNA here is from genome assembly GCA_006410935.1 of Redunca redunca. Lineage (NCBI taxonomy): Eukaryota > Metazoa > Chordata > Mammalia > Artiodactyla > Bovidae > Redunca > Redunca redunca. The sequence goes on from SJYQ01001316.1 coordinate 920,622, forward strand.
TATCTGGGTTAGAGATTTTTTAACTCATCGACTATAGGTTGTAAGTGGAGATGTAGGCATGAATGAGATCTCCCATAGAGAGAGAGAAGAGCATAAAACTTGGGAAAGAACCATGACATCAGTATATCAGGAGCTGGCTGGGGAAGAAGGATCCAGTCTGAGAACAGTCCCAGAAGAGTCTGAATTAGGAGAACTAAAAGAGTGATGTCAGCAAAGTCAAAGTAGTATAGGACCAAGAGGAAAAAGATCACTGTCAGGTGGCCTGCAGAGATCAAGTACCATGGAGAGTGAGGGGACGTTTGATTTGATGGTGGTCTTTGCTTGCTAACACAGTTTTGATGGGGTTAAGGTAAGAATATGAAAATGTGATCTCAGTGGAATGCGACAAAAAAATTTTACCAATGCATCCTGATAAGTATCAGAAATATAGTAGAAATATATTATGATGAAAGAAGGGCATGATTTAGGTCTGAAATAGGCCTTAGATATTATTCAAACAGCAACTGCTTATTTTACCTCATGAGGAAACCAAGTCTTTAAAAGGTTTAGTGAAGAGAAGTCACTCAGTCATGTCCGACTCTTTGCGACCCCGGGGACTGTAGTCCACCAGGCTCCTCCGTCCATGGGATTCTCCAGGCAAGAGTACTGGAGTGGGTTGCCATTTCCTTCTCCAGGGGATCTTCCCGACCCAGGAATCGAACCCAGGTCTCCCTCATCGCAGGCAGATGCTTTTAACCTCTGAGCCACCAGGGAAGACTAAAAGGTTTAGTAGTTTATAAAAAGGTTTAGTAGTTTATACCATGGCAAAGCCCATAGTGGAAGATAGAACAGATGGCACTTTAGTCTTCTGATTCCAAAACTACCAGTCAGTATATATAGGCAAACTCTAAGCTCAAAAGGGAGGGGAATTTTCTTTTGATTTCTAATGTTTGTCGTATTCTTTGAGCATTTAAATGTGTTCTTCCTCATATATAGAAAGGGATAAATTGTGGTTGTGCTAGAGTAAATTAATCTACATGTCCAGTGTGTTATATGTATAAAGATGTTGGTAAAAAGCCACTGGCTGAATCCAAAACAAAATGCCAGACTTGGTCATGTTGCAAAATTTAATCAAAATATATATTCATAGCCAATTAAGAGAGAAAATTTAATTTTTGATCAGGTAGAATCATTAAATAATGTTATAAAAGTATTAAGTGAATTATAATGTTAAATACTGAATATTAAAGTAACTACTCTTATTTATGAAGGCTGTGTCTATCCTTTGTCAGTTGTATGAATTCACAGCAGTCTTTTTGAGCATCCATGCCAGGTCATCATTTCTTCACTTTTTGGTATAAGAGCACCACCTATGGGTTTCTCAGGTATTTGAGGGAAAACTTTTTAAGTGTAATCTAATAAAAATGTAATAAAATTCTTTCCTGTTTTGCTCTACAACTAGTCTCTCCAGCTCAGTTTGTTTAAAGGTTAGGAATTATTTGCTTTATCATAGGTTATTCCCACCTGGTTTTTGGATGTATCCCAGAACTGTTAGATCAGCTGATAAGTATTTGAGTACATACATGCCATTACAGTGTTATAATTGTAAGTTAACACAGTTTAACGTAAAATTGTATTATTCTCTTTAACATAAATGAATCTTTCAGTGAAAATGAACAGTTTACAATATCCTGGGGGAGACATGATAATAGTTTTTGCTAGTTCGTTTATATGTTTGTACCTTCATGAACTTAAAAATTTGTTCAATATACTGCTACAAAATGCTTTGGCAAGAAAGTGAAGAAAGGAAAAAGGGCTTATAAATGACTTAGAGCATCTTTTCATTAATTGCTGAGATGATAACTCATTAGAACAAGGATGGAAACAAAATTCTGGCACTTCAGTATTCAGTCATTTCAGTTCAGTTGCTCAGTCGTGTCCAGCTGTTTGTGACCCCATGGATTGCAACACGCCAGGCTTTGCTGTCCATCACCAACTCCCAGAACTTGCTCCAACTCAACGTCCGTTGAGTCGGTGATGCCATCCAACCATATCTCATTCTCTGTCATCCCCTTCTCCTCCCACCTTCAATCTTTCCCAGCATCAGGGGCTTTTCCAAGGAGTCAGTTCTTCACATCAAGTGGCCAAAGTATTGGAGTTTCAGCATCAGTCCTTCCAATGAATATTTTGGACTGATTTCCTTTAGGGTGGACTGGTTGGATCTCCTTGCAGTCCAAGGGACTCTCAAGAGTCCTGTCCAACACCACAGTTAAAAAGCATCAATTCTTGGGTGCTCAACTTTCTTTATAGTCCAACTCTCACAATCTATACATGACTACTGGAAAAACGATAGCTTTGACTAGATGGACCTTTGTTTGCAAAGTAATGTCTCTGCTTTTTAATATGCTAGGTTGGTCATAACTTTCCTTCCAAGCAGTAAGCATCTTTTAATTTCATGGCTGCAGTCACCATCTGTGGTGATTTAGGAGCCCCAAAAAATAAAGTCTGTCACTGTCTCCATTGTTTCCCCATCTGTTTGCCATGAAGTGATCGGACTGGATGCCATGATCTTAGTTTTCTGAATGTTGAGTTTAAAGCCTGCTTTTTCACTCTCTTCTTTTACTTTCATCAAGAGGCCCTTTAGTTCTTCGCTTTCTGTCATTAGGGTGGTGTCATCTGCACATCTGAGGTTATTGATACTTCTGCCGGCAATCTTGATTCTAGCTTGTGCTTCTTCCAGCCCAGCGTTTCTCATGATGTACTCTGCATATAAGTTAAATAAGCAGGGTGACAATATACAGCCTTGATGTACTCCTTTTCCTATTTGGAACCAGTCTGTTGTTCCATGTCCAGTTCTAACTGTTGCTTCTTGACCTGCACACAGATTTCTCAGGAGGCAGGTCAGGTGGTCTGGTATTCCCATCTCTTTCAGAATTTTCCACAGTTTGTTGTGATCCACATAGTCAAAGGCTTTGGCATAGTCAATAAAGCAGAAGTAGATGTTTTTCTGGAACTCTCTTGCTTTTTCGATGATCCAGCGGATGTTGGCAATTTGATCTCCGGTTCCTCTGCCTTTTCTAAAACCAGCTTGAACATCTGGAAGTTCACAGTTCACATACTGTTGAAGCCTGGCTTGGAGAATTGTGAGCATTATTTTGCTCACATGTGAGATGAGTGCAGTTGTGCAGTAGTTTGAACATTCTCTGGTATTGCCTTTCTTCGGATTGCAATGAAAACTGACCTTTTCCAGTCCTGTGGCCACTGCTGAGTTTTCCAAATTTGTTGGCATATTGAATACAGCACTTTCACAGCATCATCTTTTAGGATTTGAAACAGCTCCACTGGAATTCCATCACCTCCACTAGCTTTGTTTGCAGTGATGCTTCCTAAAGCCCACTTGACTTCACATTCCAGGATGTCTGGCTCTAGGTGAGTGATCACACCATTGTGATTATCTGGGTCGTGAAGATCTTTTCTGTATAGTTCTGTGTATTCTTACCACCTCTTCTTAGTATCTTCTGCTTCTGTTAGGTCCAAACCATTTCTGTCGTTTATTGTGCCCGTCTTTACATAAAATGTTCCCCTTGGTGTCTTTAATTTTCTTGAAGAGATCAGTAGTCTTTTCCATTCTTTTGTTTTCCTCTAATTCATTGCATTGATCACTGAGGAAGGCTTTCTTATCTTTCCTCGCTATTCTTTGGAACTCTGCATTCAAATGGGTATACCTTTCCTTTTTGCCTTTGCCTTTCACTTCTCTTCATTTCTCAGCTGTTTGTAAGGCCTCCACAGACAACCATTTTGCCTTTTTGCGTTTCTTTTTTCTTGGGGATGATCTTGATCATTGCCTCCTATACAGTGTCACAAACCTCTGTCCATAGTTCTTCAGGCACTCTGTCTATCAAATCTAATCCTTTAAATCTGTTTCTCACTTTCAGTGTATAATCATAAGGGATTTGATTTAGGTCATACCTGAATGGTCTAGTGGTTTTCCCTGCTGCTGCTGCTAAGTCGCTTCAGTCGTGTCCGACTCTGCATGACCCCATAGGCGGCAGCCCACCAGGCTCCTCCGTCCCTGGGATTCTCCAGGCAAGAATACTGGAGTGGGTTGCCATTTGCTCCTCCAGTGCATGAAAGTGAAAAGTGAAAGTGAAGTTGCTCAGTTGTATCCGACTCGGAGCGACCCCATGGACTGCAGCCTACCAAGCTCCTCTGTCCATGGGATTTTCCAGGCAAGAGTACTGGAGTGGGGTGCCATTCAGTTTAGTCTGAATTTGGCAATAAAGAGTTCATGATCTGAGCCACAGTCACCTCCCAGTTTTGTTTTTGCCGACTGTATAGAGCTTCTTCATCTTTGGCTGCAAAGAATATAATCAGTCTGATTTTGGTATTGACCATCTGGTGATGTCCATGTTTAGAATCTTCTCTTTTTGTTGTTGGAAGGTGTTTGCTATGACCAGTGTGTTCTCTTGGCAAAACTCTGTTATAGCCTTTGCCCGCTTCATTTTGTACTCCAAAGCCAAATTTGCCTGTTATTCCAGGTATCTTTTGACTTCCTGCTTTTGTATTCTAGTCCCCTATTATGAAAAGGACATGTATTTTGGGTGTTAGTTCTAGAAGGTCTTGTAGGTCTTCATAGAACCATTCAACTTCAGCTTCTTCAGCATTACTGGTTGGGGCATAGACTTGGATTACTGTGATATTGAATGGTTTGCCTTGCTTTATTAATACTTCAGTGTTAATAAGCCCCAAATAGAATCACATTTCAATAAATATAGTCTTTTTGTAAAATATCAAAGGATTTTTTTAGTAAGGGGAAAGCAAAAACAAGTGGAAACTTTGTGTGTGGGCAATAAGATGTATGCTAGACTCAATGTATTATATACCTGTATTTCATGCCATGAATCTCTGTGTTCGAAAAGTGATTAAAAACAAGATCCCTTTGGCAGTATACCCAAATTTCAAACTAGATGCATTTTAGGCATGGACCTGCAGAGGTTTAAAACCTTGATTACATGTTTTCTTCAGGGAATGGCTAATTCTGTTGAAATAAGTATTGACTCTCTGAGCAATATAGTTTGCCATATGTTGACCATTATGGATAAAAACTTAGCAAAATTACTCCCTAGCAAGCATACTTAACCTAAATTGAACAGACCATAACCTCTATTACATAGACACACCAAAAAATGTTCATTTTGGCAGCTACTTTCCCCACTTGTAATTTGCTCCTTTTTATCTGCTCTTTAAAAATTAGATAGTCTGGTCTGTCAGAGTTGTATCAAATAAGAGATTGCAAGATTTTAAATTTTTTTGAAGGTTTAAACATTCATTGCATTTTTTTTTAGCCTGTGACTCTTGAGGGAGACTAAATTTTGGGATTATTAGCTGAATTCTGGATTGTTAAAATGTGAACTGTAAGATTGCAAGATAATGAAGGGAGAATCAGTTCAGTTCAGTCTCTCAGTCATGTCCAGTACTTTGCGACCCCGTGGACTGCAGCACGCCAGGCTTCCTTGTCCATCATTAACTCCTGGAGCTTGCTCAGACTCATGTCCCTCACGTCAGTGATGCCATCCAACCGTCTCATCCTCTGTCATCCCCTTCTCTCCTGCCTTCAATCTTTGCCAGCATCAGGGTCTTTTCCAAGGAGTCAGTTCTTCGCATCAGGTGGCCAAAGTATTGGAGTTTCAACTTCATCATCAGTCCTTCCAGTGAATATTTGACTGATTTCCTTTAGGATGGACTGGTTGGATCTCCTTGCAGTCCAACAGACTCTCAAGAGTTTTCTCCAACACCACAGTTCAAAAGCATCAATTCTTAGGCGCTCAGCTTTCTTTATAGTCCAACTCTCACAATCCATACATGGCTACTGGAAAAACTATAGCCTTGACTAGACGAACCTTTCTTGGCAAAGTAATGTCTCTGCTTTTGAATATGCTATCTAGGTTGCTGCTGCTGCTGCTAAGTCACTTCAGTCTTGTCCAACTCTGTGTGACCCCATAGACGGCAGCCTACCAGGCTCCTGCATCCCTGGGATTCTCCAGGCAAGAATACTGGAGTGGGTTGCCATTTCCTTCTCCAATGCATTAAAGTGAAAGGTGAAAGTGAAGTCGCTCAGTCATGTCCAACTCTTAGCGACCCCATGGACTGCAGCCCACCAGGCTCCTCCATCCATGGGATTTTCCAGGCAAGAGTACTGGAGTAAGGTGCCATTGCTATCTAGGTTGGTCAAAACTTTTCTTCCCAGGAGTAAGCATCTTTCAATTTCACGGCTGCAGTCACCATCTGCAGTGATTTTGGAGCCCCCCAAAATAAAATCTGTCACTGTTTCCATTGTTTCCCCATCTATTTCCCCATCTATTTGAAGTGATGGGACTTGATGCATTTGAACTGTGATGTTGGAGAAGACTCTTGAGAGTCCCTTGGACTGCAAGGAGATCCAACCAGTCCATTCTGAAGGAGATCAGCCCTGGGATTTCTTTGGAAGGACTGATGCTAAAGCTGAAACTCCAGTACTTTGGACACCTCATGTGAAGAGTTGACTCATTGGAAAAGACTCTGATGCTGGGAGGGATTGGGGGCAGGAGGAGAAGGGGATAACAGAGGATGAGATGGCTGGATGGCATCACGGACTCGATGGATGTGAGTCTAAGTGAACTCCAGGAGATGGTGATGGACAGGGAAGCCTGGTGTGCTGCAATTCATGGGGTCGCAAAGAGTCGGACACGACTGTGCGACTGAACTGAACTGAACTGATGGGACTTGATGCCATGATCTTAGTTTTCTGAATGTTGAGTTTTAAGCCATTTTTTTCACTCTCCTCTTTCACTTTCATCAAGAGGCTCTTTGGTTCTTCTTTGCTTTCTTCTGTTAAGTGTGGTGTCATCTGCCTTTCTGTGGTTATTGATATTTCTCCCAGCAATCTTGATTCCAGTTTGTTTTTCATCCAGCCTGGCATTTTGTATGATGTACTCTGCATATAAGTTAAATAAGCAGGGTGACAGTATAATGCAGGCAAAGTGCTGGTAGTAGTTTGAATTTATTCTCTGTTTCTTCTAAGATATTTAGATATCTAACCACATAATGATAACTTTAATCACTGGCTGTTTCAAGCCTTTATTTTTAAAATAATTTAGGAATCATTTATGACTTTGTAATAAACTTTGGAAGTGTTCCTGGAATGAATTAAAGAACTTGAATTAAAGAAACATTTGAAGTAATGTTTTGCTGCTTTTATCTAATCATCTACCCACTTCTTAACAACTCAGCATCTTACCGTTGTGTTTATATGTGCTTTTCTTTAATTATTTTGTTCAGAAGATTATATGATTTTTTTAAGTATCCAAAAAGTAGTTCAGTAAAGTTGATTTTTAGGTAGTTATAATAAATAAATTTAAAAGGTGAATCTTGGGGAAAAGATAGATGGATGGATGTACCAGTTGATCTCCATGGCTAAAGCTAGCAGTCTTGACTCTTAAATTGTATTCAGAGATCCAAATTGAAAACTTCCACACCTCCCCAAGACTTTATACTTAATTAGGATAAGATAATTTGACTAAAAGGAAAGAAAACAATCTAATTAGAATAATGAAAGTTTTTAAGGTTGGCCATACCATATTTATTGTATATGATTTGACATCTGACATGTTTCTTTTTAATAAACACTGATTTACTTAATGCTTTATTTAAAATACAACAGTTTTCTAAGATTGCTTTGATTATCTTCCAGCCTGTGGAGAAACTCCAGAACAGATTCGAGCACCGAGTGGGGTAATCACGAGCCCAGGCTGGCCTTCCGAATATCCTGCCAGAATCAACTGTAGCTGGTTCATAAGGGCAAACCCAGGGGAAATCATTACTATAAGGTAATTCTGATACCTCCTTGTATTATTGTATGGTATTTTATCACAAAATATAAATCCATTTTCCAAGTATCATCACTCAACATGCGGTAGTATAAAAAAAATGATTTTTAGAAAATAAATTGTATTTATCATTACCGTCTTGAGGGGAGGAATAACGGCCCATTCTTCCCCTTCTATTAGGGCATGTGTTTTGAATATTTTCTAATGGTGACAGTGAATTTGTGCTGAGCCATCCATATTCTTCTAGGCAATTTTTTAACAAAAACTACACATCTGCAGAATAGTTTATTAGAATCAAGAGTGTAATCTTTGGCAATGAGACAAATAAACAGACTTACTAATTCACTTGGAGATCTAGCCCATAATCTTGGTCTTGAAAGTAGAGTCCTCTACTTTAATGAATTAAAACATAATTGTACACTATGCTTGTGTATATGTTATATGTGTATAAAACTTGAAGTAAGCTGATGATGGATAAATACTGTGTCTAGAAAAAGCTCATTTTTCATAACAGTGAGACAATAGATCATTTGTTAAGAATAAAAAATGAAATATCCTAGGGAAAATAACCGTAAATTTAAAATCCTAAGAATAAATAAGATTTAAATAAGGAAGATTAAGAGTATTTTAAAGACATTTAAAATTGTAGAGAAAAACTGTGGGAATAAGATACTAAGGAGGAAATACCCAGTAGAACCAGTTATTGCTTGCTTAAGGAAATTATATTGGGGTTATTAGAGGAAAAAATTTGCCTGAAGGGGAGAAAAAAGTGTACCTAAACAGAGAACTATAACACAATATTAAGAATGCCGTTTCTATCACAGAGATATTACAAAGGCATCTTTGACATTCTTTCATTATTTACATTTTTATGGATAAGAATCACAGAACGTTACATTTAAAAGAGACCTCGTAGATCATAAACACATATCCCTTCATTTTTACGTTTTCTAAAAAGTGTGATTCTAAAGCCTGTGTTTGAACGTTTCCGTCTTCCTTTTTTATATTTATTAACTAATGAGAGGACCAGTCACTTGAGGAACACAGTTGTTGTCTGTCCCCTTTTTCCTGTGGAAGCCATAAAACAGCAACATATGGTCTGTCTCCTTTGGTTCCTCTCTGCCCTGCGCCATATCTCCTGGAACACTGAAGCTGAGCATCTGTGGAAGCAGTAACACTCCTCTGTGAGAAGTACGATTCCCTTGCCTGATGCATGAGTGGGATGTGCCATGAAAGTTATTACCCTTCTGCAACTGTACCAACACTGGAATCTGAACAATATGTCTGTTTTCTGCTACTTACAGTATGACTTAAGTACAAATGTGTTTCCAAAGTAACATTTTACCATAGGGGTTCCAAATATTTTTTAAACATGAAACTAGCATTTTTAGAGATTTTTCTTCTTTTAACCTAAAATTTCAACCCCAAATTAAATTTGCAGCCTACCAGCTCAGTTATGTAAAACTTGGCAATTCTTGCCAGCACAGAGGAGATGACATGGAATACTGCCATCTGGTTCTGATCATGTGTTGGATCCTTGAGATGTCACAAAGCTACACTAAAAATCAAGCACAATATTGAAATGCAAAGTATTAGAGGTGAGCTCAACACACCTAAAGGAAGATTTCCTAAATTCTGAACCAAGTTAACAAATTTGCATTTACATAGCCAGTCTCATAAAATAAGAAAGTAATTTTAGTAATTGTCCTAGTTCTTACTGGTGTAATAACAAACTTTTAAAAGATGACATACTGACATAATATGTAAAGAAAGTCAAGTTTCCCTTGTGAATATTGGTGTAATATCTTAAAAAAATTGTTCAAAAGAAATTTATACCATGATCAAATGGAGTTCATTTAAACACACAGATTAGTCAATATTAGGAAACATTAAATTCATTTACCATATTAAGTCAGAGAAAAGGTGTATGATTATCTAGACACAGTTTTTAAAACTTTTTGGTAAAATGAAAATCAACATGCATTCCTGAGTTTAAAATAATTACAATATAGATAAACGAAACTAAAATTACATGCTATAAACAAATAATACTTAGAACTCTCCTTGTAAAACTGGTTAAACTCTTTAACCAGTTTATAAGCATTTTTATCCTTTCCCTGGAAATCTTCTAAAATTCACAAAGGCCACCTTATCCTCTGTCTACCTTATCCTCTGTCCACCTTATCCACAGAGGATTGGATTCTGGTTCCCTGCTTGAAGCCAAGGACTAGGGTCAGGATATTTTGCTTAAGAAAGGAGGCTGAAGAAGACTTGTACTAACCACTGTTTGAACTGTCATGGAGCTGAGAGCTTAGAAAGATAGGATGACCTGCCATAATAAGTGGGAATTTTACTAAGTCCCTTACTGATTCTGTGTCACGATTTGAATACTGCTCTGAACTGCCACGTTAGGGCTGGTTTTAGAAAGGAGACCTAAATGGAGGAAGTTACAGAGCAGATGCTGTGGGGGAATATAGGGAGAAAAAAATTAAAAACAGCACCAAAAATCCTCCTCAGAAGCTTGAAACCCCAAAATTTCTAGAATGTATGAAAAAATTTAATATTAACCAAAACAGCCAACAAAATCAAACTGTTAGTCACTCAGTCGTGTCCGACTCTTTGTGACCCTATGTACTATAGCCCACCAGGCTCCTCTGTCCGTGAAATTCCCCAGGCAAGAATACTGGAGTGGGCCGCCATTCCCTTCTCACAGGGATGGAACCTGCATCTCCTGCATTGCTGGCAGAGTCTTTGCCATCTCAGCCACCAGGGAAGCAAGTTGGAACACAGATTTACTACAGACGTTATGCACTTTAATATACTGGAGTTTTTTTTCCTTAACCTTTATGTCATGAGCACTTTGGTAGTTTGGTGAAACCTATAAATCCATTCCCAGAATATTTTAAATGTATAGAATAAAACACATAGCATTACAAAAGAAACCAGTTATTCCTGAAACACAGCTACCAGATATTTTTACAAATAACACATATGTTTATTAACAATTAGTGAGCAAGCCATGCTTTTAACAGTTACTATAATTTCAAAGTGGTTTTGAGTGTAAGTAGTTACTCTAGATATCTACTAAAACTGAAATGTAATATGAAATTTTCTATGATTTCTACTGGTGACAGTGTGAGAAGCATTATAAAAACTATTCATAGTATGTTTATTTTCATAAGTAAAACAATGTTAATGAAATGTTAAATTTCAGTTACAGATGGGTGAAAATAAAATTGTCAATTTTTCTACTGAATGTGAGAATTTGAAAGGGGATTAGAAACACTGAATACTTGTAGTTGGACTTTATTAGACCAAAGCGTCCCTGGTGGCTTAGTGGTAAAGAATCCACCTACCAATGCAGGAGACGTGGGTTTGATCCCTGGATCAGAAAGATCCTCTGGAGAACAGACTAGCAACCTGTTCCAGTACTGTTGTCTGGGAAATCCCATGGACAGAGAAGCCTGGCAGACTATAGTCCATGGAGTTGTAAAAGAATGGGACATGACTTAGCAGCTAAACAACAACAACAAAGACCAAAGCAGAGGGAAAGAAACTTTTTTTAAAAAAACTTATTAATATAGGAGAATACAGGAAAAGAGGAAAATGAGAAAACCCTATCCCACCCCAAGTAGAATTTAAAAAAAAAAAACAACTCACTTAACATTTAGAAGATAGACTATCCAGTCAGGTTTATTGGTCGGTTAACTGGTATGATCCTTCTCTGATGGGCTTTAGGAACATACCTAAAAGAGTACCAATACAGAAAATCTAAATAATGAAGATAGGAAAAGATAAGCTATGAAATACTGGTCAGAAGAGAGCTGGTGTAGGAGGGTTAATCAGTTGTAATCAAAACAAAATATTAATAACAAATGGAAGATATAATCATGGTTAGATGTTCTGTACCTAATAACGCAGCCTGAAACCAAGCAAAAGCAAACGGTAGGGAATTACCAAGCAAATCTGACCGAGTTTTACTAGTCCACAATTACAGTGGAAGTTTGTAAACATATTTATCTGAATTTAAACAGGAAAACAGTAAGTAAAAATAGAGAAATTTTTATACTAATCCAGTAAACACATATATCATGTATATATTTTATACCTATCTCAGTGGATAGAGAATGCACATTCCTCTTAATGACATGTACAACATTTATTTTCAAATTGATTATACATTAAATAACAAAGGAATTCTCAATGTATTTCCAGACTACATCATTCAGATTGTTCTCTGACCATAACACAATTAAATTGGAAAACAACAATTAGAAAGCCCATATGTTCAGAAACATATTCCTAAATAACAACTGCACCAAAGATGGAAGGCACAGTGGAACTCAAAATATTTTTAAATAACCATAATGAAAATATTATATATTAAAACTGTTNTTAAAAGTCACAAAGGAATATCCTGAATGGTTTATATTGATACTTTCATAAATTAGATAAAGTGAATCATTTTCTGAATGTGTGTTACCAAATTGATTCAAGAAGAATTAGAAAACTAACTAATGCAATACCATTAAAGAAATTAAATCAACAGTCAAAATAAGATTCTACACCCAGATAATTTTACAGGCAATACCAAATGATTAGAGAAAGAAATGTTCTTAACTTGATAAAAGGTATCTGTTCAAAAATTTTAAAAATCAAACTTAATATTGAAGTTAATTTAATACAAAGGACCAAAACAAGGTTACATACTCTCACTGCTGGTATTTGAACCCTCAATCAGTACAACACTCCAACAAATAGAAATTAGTGATATTAAGAATAAATGAAAAGGAAGATGTAAAACTCTTATTTGCCAGTATTACACTTGCCTACAAAGAAAACCCAAACAAATTTAAAGACCATAGATACAAAAATTGAAACAGTTGTGTGAAAGTACTATGTAAAGCTTTGCCGTGATAAATTTTACTTTTAAGGGCAAATGACTTATAAGAAAATTTAAATTATCAAAATTGACTTATTGAAAGTTTAGGAAAAGCTGATTAAACCAAAAAGCATGAAGAAATGGAAAATCTCTACCCTAAGTCATCTGTACTGTGAAGAAGCACAAGGCACAGATTTGTAAACAATCTGTTACATAAACTATTACAAAGCATAAAAAAAGAAAACTGAAAACTGTTTCTACTTATAAATGTGTTTTAAGCACCCTAAATGAATATTGGAAAACCAAATCCTCATAGTGTATACATCAAGAGACAACTACTGATTATTTCTTTTGTTCTGGATCAGGTCCCTGATTTCATGAATCTTAAACATTTTAGTTGATTAAAAGTTGGGAGTTCCCTGGTGGCTTAGTGGTTAGAATTCCAGGCTTTCCCTGCCATGACCCAGGTTCAATCCCTGTTCAGGGAACTGAGATTCCACAAGCCAGCATAAACATTCAGTTCAGTTGAGTTCAGTCGCTCAGTCATGTCCGACTCTGCGACCCCATGAATCGCAGCACGCCAGGCCTCCCTGTCCATCACCAACTCCCGGAGTTCACTCAGACTCAGGTCCATCGAGTCAGTGATGCCATCCAGCCATCTCATCCTCTGTCATCCCCTTCTCCTCCTGCCCCCCAATCCCTCCCAGCATCAGGGTCTTTTCCAATGAGTCAACTCTTCGCATGAGGTGGCCAAAGTACTGGAGTTTCAGCTTTAGCATCATTCCTTCCAAAGAAATCCCAGGGCTGATCTCCTTCAGAATGGACTGGTTGGATCTCCTTGCAGTCCAAGGGACTCTCAAGATAGGGGTACATATATCTTTTCTAATTAATGTTTTGTTTTCTTCCATAAATATCTAGGAGTGGAATTGCTGGATCATATGGTAGTTCTATTTTTAGTTTTCTGAGGAACCTCCATACTGTTTTCCATGTGGTTCCACAGTGCACAAAGGTGGTTCCCTTTTTTTCCACATCCTGACCAACACGCCTTTGACAATAACCACTTTGACAGATGTGACGCGGTATCTCATTGTGGTTTTGTGTTGCATTTCCCTGATGATTAGGAAATGTTGAGCATCTTTTCATATGCCTGTTGGCCATCTGTATGTCTCCTTTGAAAAAATGTCTGTTCAGATCCTCTGCCCATAATTTTAATTGGGTTGTTTTTTTCATACTGAGTTGTATGAGTTCTTTGTGTATTTTGGATAATTAACCCCTTATTGGACATGTCATTTGCAAATATCTTCTCCCATTCAGCACAGCCACTGTGGAAAACAGCACATAGGTTCCTCAAAAACTGAAAAATAGAACTACCACTCGACCCTGCAGTTCCACTCTTCATACCCAAAGAAAATGAAAAAAAAATAACTTGAAAAGATAAATGCATCCCAGTGTTCATAGCAACATTATTTATAGTAGCCAAGACATGAAATACAGATAAATGGATAAAAATGATGTAGGGGTGTGTGTATGGTGGTGGAATATTTCTCAGCCATAAAAAAGAATGAAATTTTGCCATTTCCAACAGTGTGGATAGACCTACAGGATATTATGCCTAGTGAAATAAGTCAGACAAAGACAAATACTGTATATTTTTAGTTTATGTGAAATCTGAAAAATAAAACACATTACTGAATACAACAAAACAGAAACAGACTCACAAATACAGAGAACAAACTAGTGGTTACCAGTGGAGAGGGATAAGATAAGTAGAGGACTATTGAGGTACAAACTACTATGTATAAAATTAAAAAGTTACAAGGATGTAATGTACAGCACAGAAGAATATAGCCAATATGTAATAATAGTTCTATATGGTGTATAAGCTATAAAAATATCAAGTTACTGTGTTGTATCCCTGAAACTAATATAATGTTGTAAGTCAACCATACTTCAAAAACTGTCTCATTAACAGATACCATTAAGAAAGTGAAAAAGCAACCCATGGATAGAGAAAATATTAGCAATACACATATCTAATAAAGTACTTGGGTCCAGAATGTACAAAGAATTTTTATAGCTCAATTTTTTTTAAAAAGGACAAGAGACTTGAACAGACACTTCAAAGAAGATACAAGAATGTCCAATAAGCACATGAAAAGATGTTCAACATCATTGGTCTTTCAGGAAATGCACATAAAACAACCTTGAGAGATGCCATTTCATGCCCAGTAATGGCTGAAATTCAAAATATTTTTAGCACCAACTAAATTTAGCATCAAATTTAGCACCACAGGTAGCACCAACTACTGGAGAGTATGGGTGTGAGTGGTTGTACATATATATCTTGTGTAACCTACATGCCTCAAAAAGATACGTTAAAAGTGAAAGTGATAGTTGATCAGTTATGTCCAACTCTTCATGACACCATGGACTAGCCTGCCAGGCTCCTCCGTCCACGGAATTCTCCAGATAAGAATACTGGAGTGAGTAGCCATTACCCTCTCTAGGGAGTCTTCCCAACCCAGAGATCGAAACTGAGTCTCCTGCATTGCAGGCAGATTGTTTATCGTCCAAGCCACCAGAGAAGCCCCACGTTTATAAAGAGCTCTCTAATAAGAATACATTTCAGTGTATGAAGGATATAATAGTGTGATTCACAGGAAAAGAAATAGAAATATCTAATAAACATAGGAAAAGTGTTTCAATCTCAGTAAATAAGGAAATGGAGACTAGAACAATGATAAATTTATGCACCTAATTGGCAACAAATCTTCGGAAATAAAATGTTTCTTTTTGCCAGAGTTGTAGGGTATAAGGTACTTTTTCACACACATTCAGTGGAATTGTGAGTTGGTATAAACATTTTCTCAATGGCACCGTCAACTTTAAAGTAGAATTGCATGCTTGAATCTAACAATTCTACTTCTAGAAAAAGCTGTCCTACAGAAATACTTGCTTATGTGTGTATGGAGAGAACATGTATGAGAATTCCTTAAAGCATTGTTCATAATAGTGAAAAACTGGAAGCAGTCAAGTGTCAGCCTTTGTTCTAGTTACTCAGAATATTTAAAGAGGAAATAGCCTGGTGTAATAATCCTTGGATAATTAACTTTATCATCACTTGGCTTAAGGCGAAGGCAAGGAATCTCACTTTTTGGCTAATTTTTTATGTGCTTCTTATTTGACTGTTTTGTCCTTTGCGTACATGCTTGGTTCCTCAGCCATGTCTGACTTTTTGTGGCCCCATGGACTATAGCCCATCAGGCTCCTCTGTCCGTTCTTCCTAGGCAGAAATAGTGGAGTGGATTGCCATTTCCTCCTCCAGGGGATCTTCCCAACCCAGAAATCGAACCCACATCTCTAGCATCTCCAGCATTGGCAGGTGGCTTCTTTCCCACAGAGCCACTTGGGAAGTCCTTTCTGTCCTTTATTTGTGCCCGTGTTTTACAAACTATAAGATAACATTTGGCTATAAATCATTTATGTAGAAAAGTATTCCCAAACTCAGGGACTTGTCACTGAAGTTTTTTGTTTGTTCATTTTTAACTTCTTTACTTGGCTCAGGGTTGTACTATTTGCTCTCCTGAAAATGTAAGCTATAAACTTTTCATTATGCAAGCAGATGAACCAGTCTAATCTAAGGGAAGGCTGACTTCCTCTGTGTGCTTCAGTTCATTGAATTATGGAGTGGTGTTTCTGGTCCAAACAGAGAACAATTTAGAGTATTAGAAATTAGAAGTGGTCCTTCCTAAAGACATACAGGGAGAAGAAAAAGGTGCCCTGCCAACTATCTCCTGTTTTTTTAGCATTATTTTGGAACTTTGTGTTACTTTTGAAGAAGTATTATTCTGGAATCTAGGAAAGAGATATAAATATTAGGAACACAGAAGTATTATTGTTATTATTTTTGATGATACAGTTGTATACTAAGAAGAGCCAGGAGAATCAGTGAATATTTAGGGGCTTATAATAAAGTTCTCGGTTATTTTGATTTTTTTTTTAATGAAATTTTTTCTCCAAAGTTTCCTTTCAACAGCCTTTTCTGACTTTTTATTTGTAGTTTTCAGGATTTTGATATTCAAGGGTCCAGAAGATGCAGTTTGGACTGGTTGACGATAGAAACATACAAGAATATTGAAAGCTACAGAGCCTGTGGTTCCACAATCCCACCGCCGTACATTTCTTCCCAAGACCACGTCTGGATCAGGTTCCATTCCGATGACAGTATCTCTAGGAAGGGTTTCAGGCTGGCATACTTTTCAGGTGTGTTTTTATATAAGAAGAACGATTTGGAACAGAATTCTATCATATTAACTCCTCAGTCACTTCAGGACTTGCCTTCTAAACAACGTCCATTTTATTGTGACTAAATACCAGGACAGCTGAGATTGAGGAATTCGAGGTGAAAGGTTCAGGTGCCCTAGAGTTAGGTCTCCAAAAGGCATTTTGTATAATCCTAATAAAATGGTTAATTTTACACACTAAAGTCAGTCTTTTTAAATATTTTGAATATATTTATTTTAAAAGGAACTTTTTTCCCCTCAAGTGTTCACCTGTATCCTGCATGTTACTTCAGAATGTATTTTTGTGTGTGTTACCATTATCTTTATACCTCAAAGATAAGACACAATCAATTTTACTTTCATGGTTTGTAGTATCAGAAGTCTTCTTTTGCTAGTTCTTAAACTTTATCCAAATAGTGTGACCAGATCATAAAAATATGAAGAACTCAGAGCATTAGAGTCCAGTAAATTTTTGCTGAAAATAATTTTATATTTTTCTGAAATTAACATGGTCACCTTTAGCAACATATGCTAATTTTTCTCTTTTTTATTAAAAGCACATCTTTGTAATAATTACTTAGATTCTGAAGCATTTTCTGTCACCTATTTGCCAGTAAATAAGTTGCTGACAGAGAGGAAAGCCTTTGGCTGACATCATCAGTGTGGACTGTAGGATGCTAATGTTTAGTTTTCTTTCCCTATCTCATTCTTGATATATATTTAGGATAGCCTACTAAACAATTAGAATTCTGTGAACATTTCAGTTCTTTTCTCTCTCCTTCCCCCTACTCTTGAGTCTAGATAATGGACTTGCAAGATTTTGCATGTATGTACATAAATATATATAAATAACTAGAAAATAATATTAAGATGGATTGATTTGAAAAGGTGATTATTATGGAGGAGTTTTTCTTCATTTCAAAATGTTTATTCAGTAGGGTATTTAAAATTCTTAGGCAATATATCCTACTGGCTCATATATCTTACATCACTTTACTAAATGTTCTGTAGCAAAGCAGCTTCTGCAAAAACAGAATCGGTCCTTTATCTTTAGATCACCTGTAGAGATCTTCATGGAACAAACCATAAGTATTATTTAGTTAAAGTTTTGAGTAATCAGTAAGCCATTATTAATTAAATTTTTTGCTTAAGCCCAGCTATCACCTGAGCTAATTAACATTTACGATAAAAATACCATTGCTGTTACATATCCTTTAAAGAATATGCTTTTTTTCCCTCCTTACTTCTCCATCTCCCTCCTCTCACTGACCTCCCAGGGAAATCTGAAGAACCAAACTGTGCTTGTGACCAGTTTCGCTGTGGAAATGGAAAGTGCATACCAGCAGCCTGGAAATGCAACAACATGGATGAATGCGGAGACAGTTCTGATGAAGAGATCTGTGCCAGAGAAGCGAATCCTCCAACATCTGCCTCCTTCCAGCCCTGTGCTTACAACCAGTTCCAGTGTCTGTCTCGGTTTACCAAAGTCTACACCTGCCTTCCCGAGTCTTTAAAATGCGATGGCAACATTGACTGCCTTGACCTCGGAGATGAGATCGACTGTGATGTGCCCACTTGTGGGCAGTGGTTAAAATATTTTTATGGTACTTTTAATTCTCCCAATTATCCAGACTTTTATCCTCCCGGAAGCAATTGCACCTGGTTAATAGACACTGGTGATCACCGCAAAGTCATCTTACGCTTCACAGACTTTAAACTTGATGGTACTGGTTATGGTGATTATGTCAAAATATACGATGGATTAGAGGAGAATCCGCACAAGCTTCTGCGTGTGTTGACCGCTTTTGATTCTCACGCGCCTCTCACTGTTGTGTCTTCTTCTGGACAGATAAGGGTCCATTTCTGCGCTGATAAAGTCAATGCGGCCAGGGGCTTTAATGCTACTTACCAGGTAGATGGCTTCTGTCTGCCATGGGAGATCCCCTGCGGAGGGAACTGGGGCTGCTACACCGAGCAGCAGCGCTGTGACGGCTACTGGCATTGCCCAAACGGGAGGGACGAGACCAACTGTACCGTATGCCAGAAGGAGGAGTTCCCGTGTTCCCGGAACGGCGTCTGCTACCCTCGCTCCGACCGCTGCAACTACCAGAACCACTGCCCAAATGGCTCCGATGAAAAAAACTGCTTTTTTTGCCAGCCAGGAAATTTTCATTGTAAAAACAACCGGTGTGTGTTTGAAAGCTGGGTGTGTGACTCTCAAGATGACTGCGGTGACGGCAGTGACGAGGAGAACTGCCCAGTGATCGTGCCAACCCGGGTCATCACCGCAGCCGTCATAGGGAGCCTCATCTGTGGCCTACTGCTGGTCATTGCCTTGGGGTGCACCTGTAAGCTTTATTCTTTGAGAATGTTTGAACGAAGGTCAGTATCAAGACAGAGCTATGGTGTTGGGTGCTCTGTACAGTAAAAACATGGCCCAGATATTTACAACATATTTTTTAAGGAGACGAGCAATATATTTTTGTTACGCTATTGGAGACAGAGTTACGTATTGTCTGTGATTTATAAAATTCCTATGAAAAGCGTATGATTCAAAAGGTTAATAAGCGCATTAAAAAAACAAACACTTAAAGAGTTAATGAGGTGAGAAAAGGCAGTCTGTACTGTTTTCAGATTAACGTGTTTTATAGAAATTTTGCAAGCTGTAATTCTTGGTCGTAGTGCTTTAACATGATTTTTATAAATATTAATTCAACAATTCCAGACATTTGAGAGCCTTCTGTGTTCAAAGCAGTATACAGGTGAATAGAGCAATGAGTAGGAGTAATCTCACAGGCAGTTTACAGTTAGAAGGAAGGAACTGGTGGGTAGGATTAAATGATAAAACATAAATGCTGTAAGAGCTATGAAATAAAGTGGTATAAAAGTCAGAGGATCTCAGTTAAGTAAGAAATGGTTCAGTGTGAAAGGGTGGCCCTTCAGGAGAGCTGTCTTCCACGTGGCAGAGGAGAGACCTGGAGAAGTTTATGGCACAGAGGTCTTCTGGACAGCTTCTGTGGAGACCATGACCATCAGCCCCAGAAAAGTTGCAAGTAATACATAAAACAAAGAAGTCACATCCCAGACAGCCAAGAACAGATGCACAGTATCAAAACAACCATATGCTTCTTACTTGGCATAAGTGAGCATAAGTGGCCAAAAATGTTTTACTGCATTGCTAAAAGCAAGTAAGCAACATAAAGAGTGGTAAAGAACCCACCTGCAATGCAGGACATGTAAGAGACATGGGTTTGATCCCTGGGTAGGGAAGATCCCCTGGAGGAAGGCATGGCAGCCCAGTCCAGTATTCTTGCCTGGAGAAGCCCCATGGATTGAGGAGCATGGAGGATTACAGTCCATAGAGTCGCAAAGAGTCGGACACGACTGAAGGGACTTAGCACACACACACACACACACAACATAAGAGCACAGTGAAGACCAGAGGTCTTGAGTTTAAGAACAAGTTATTCCAGAATGGGTTTTGGCAGCTCATTTCACTGTTTTCCTTACCTGAAAAGTAAATGTGTTGGACTTGATGAATAAAGTGTCTTCTAAGAATATTCAAATACTTTCACCTCAAGTTTCAAGCCCCTATGATCTCAGAAGGGTAAAGATCTAGTACTTTTATCTTTTACAGGGATATTTAATTTATTAAAACTTAGTGATCCAGGCCCCTAGTATAAAACCACATGAGGCTGGACTGTCTTCTTCATCTCTATGTTCTCAGTGTAGGGTAGTATAGATACTCACCAAATGTTGACTGATTCTGCTTTACAAATGAACAAATATATTAAAATTCAGATTGTTTTAATTGTTGATAATTAAAGAATTTACTGTTTTGGCTTGCCCTTTTTTTTTTTTAACTCCTTTCATCCCTCTGTTTCTCTCAAAGATCATTCGAAACACAGTTGTCCAGAGTGGAAGCAGAATTGTTAAGAAGAGAAGCTCCTCCCTCTTATGGACAATTGATTGCTCAGGGTTTAATTCCACCAGTTGAAGATTTTCCTGTTTGTTCACCTAATCAGGTATGTTACAATTTATGATTTCTATTTGAGTACCTCTTAAAATGAAGTCTATACTTACATGTAATGGTGAAGGACCCTTATTGTGTCAGAATTTTTGCAGTCGAGTCAAGAATTAAATAAATGGAAGATTTGAAATTATGCGGTTGACTCCTGAACAATGTGGGGGTTAGGGGCATCAGTGCTCCATGCAGGTGGAAATTTGCATGTAGCTTTATAGTTGAGCTTCCTAGGTGGCCCAGTGGTAAGGAATCCACCTGCCAATGCAGGAGATGCAGTTCCATCCCTGGGTTGGGAAGATCCCATGGAGAAGGAAACGGCGGCCCACTGCAGTATTCTGGCCTGGGAAATCCCATGGACAGAGGAGCCTGGGCTACAATCCATGGGGTCACAAGAGAGCTGGACATGACTGAGCAACTAAACAGCAACTTTATAGTCAGCCTTCTGTCTAGAGTTCAGCGTCCACAAATTCAACCAACCATAGATGATGTGGTGCTGTAGTATTTGCCATTGAAAAAAATCCGTAAATAAGTGCACCTGGGCAAGCCCATGTTGCTCAAGGGTCTACTCTAGTTGTTTCCTTATATTTTAACAAATTCAAAAGTATAGTTTTAATTCTTCTTATTTGGTTACGTGATTCTTAAGCATGTTAATGTTTAGGATGTGCTTAGTCGCTCAGTCTTGTCCGACTCTTTGCGACCCCATAGACTGTAACCCACCAGGCTTCTCTGTCCGTGGGGTTCTCCAGGAGAGGGTTGCCATACCCTCCTCCAGGAGATCTTCCCCACCCAGGGATCAAACCCGTGTCTCTTATGTTTCCTGCATTGGCAAGTGGATTCTTTACCACTAGCGCCACCTGGGAAACCCTAATGTTTAGAATAATTTAGTACATTGAAATTCAAAAGTAAAGTCTGACAACTTATTTTCTACTTGAACTATTTCAAAGATTTTTAAAAAATTACTAAAGTTGATATGCTTAGATATGCATTAGTAACATGCAAGATTAAAATAAGTCATTGAAATGAAATTAATATTTCCACCTGCCTTGAGAGAAAACCTCTTCACAGCTGAATTTTACAGTGCTTAAAAATCCATATCATTTTCTTTAAATAGTGACTCATTCTTTTTTTTAATTTTTTTAGTTTATTTGGAGTATAGCCAATTAACAATGTTATGAAAGTTTCAGGTGGATGGCAAAGGGATTCAACCATATATATTTATGTATCCATTCTCCCTCAAACTCCACTCCCATATAGTCATTCTTTATTAATGTTGCTGAATTCTTTAAATTTCTGTTAGCAATTTTTTAAATTGAAATGTAGTTTATTTACAGTACTGTCTTAGTTTCTGGTATACAACAAAGTGATTCAGTTATATACATTCTTTTTCATATTTTTTCCTGTAATAAGTTATTACAAGGTGTTGAATATAGTTCCTGGCAATTGCTTTTTAAATTTCTTTTTCAATTCTTAAAGTTGTGCTAGGGTTCATAAGGTCATAAAGGTTTATACATTTAAAATGTTAATTCATCATGAAATAATTCTAAAAATTGTTCCCAGTATCAGAATTAAGAAAAATTGTTAGACATTGTTTTCCCAGTGATTGAAAGTGAAAGTCACTCAGTCGTGTCTGACTCTTTGCAACTCCATGGATAGTCCATGGAATTCTCCAGGCCAGAATACTGGAGTGGGTAGCTGTTTCCTTCTCCAGGGGATCTTCCCAACCCAGGGATCGAACCCAGGTTTCCTGCTTTGCAGGCAGCTTCTTTCCCAGCTGAGCCACCAGGGAAGCCCAGTGATTAATTCGGTTCAAAATAAAAGTGCCTTTCCTTTTTGGTAAATGAGATTTCTGATTGCAGTCTGTCACCTTATTTGAGTCTTTTTAGGAAATCTTTGTGAGAATTTAGTTTTAAAACATTTCTCTGGATATAATTTGCTAAGTAAATAATTCAGAATTTCCACTGGTTAAAATTTTGTGTGCAACATAGGAAGAACCTACATTGTAGCTTTTTCATAATATATTGTTGTTCCTGCCATGGAGAAGGGTTCTTTTTAGGTAGGAATTCAGAGGATGGTTAGTTCCATGCACCCTCCTCTACCATCTGTCACCTACCACCAGTATACCTTGAGGGTACCTTCAAGAGTTTAGTCAACTGTGAGTTACATGGAGCATAGTCCACATATGATAGCCCTCCCTTCTAACACCAATTATAATTGTAAGTTCAGGGGCTCCCCAAACCATCCTCAGGTTGATAATTCACTAGAAAGCCTGAGAGCTTATTGAAAGCTGTTATTTACCGTGGTGTAACTTTTATTGCTGGGAAAGGACCCTAAAGATTAAATCAGCCAAAATAAGAGACATATAGAACAGGGTTCAAGAGAGTACCAAACACAAGCCTTCCAATTGTCTTTTCCCCATAGTGTCAGGACAGTGTAACTCTCTCAACACCAGTGAATGACAATATGCATGAAACATTGCCATCTAGGGAAGCTCACCCAAACCTGGTGTCCAGGGTTTTTATAGGAGCTCCATCACATAGGCACAGTTCATCGCACACGGGACTGATCCCGGTCTCTAGCCCTTCAGAGACTGACTGATTCTGCTGATTGAAAGTCCTCAGCCTGCATCACATTTGTGTGGCTCAGAGCCTCCACCTGAAACACGCTGTTACTCTCTGGCTGGCCCAAGGCTCCACGCAATGACACTTCCATCAAAGATGACATTCCAGGGATTGAGATCGCTTCCCAGAAGTAAAGGGCAAAGGTCAGACTTCACTTTGGGTAAAGTTTCATTAACTCCCCATAACAGCTTTCCTCTTGGGTTATAATTTACCCTGAGAGAATTTTGATTCAAAAAAGTTCTAAAATAAAATATGTTTGTAAACTAGATTTTATTTGGTTAATGAGATTAAATTCTCAAATTTGAAACTTTTGTTAATAAAGTATCAAATACCTATATTAGTTTTTTAAAAGAATTACTTTCTGAATTACCATCTCATTCAAAATAGTGATCCTTTCTGAGGCATGCTTTCTTTCTTCTTCTTCATAAACTGAAGAAGTATATGAAATTATTCCTAAAACAATCATGAGATCCCCTTGTAGAACTGAATTGGCAGTCATTTAATTAAACAGACTTTGAAATGAGTAGAGAACTTCATCTCACTGTGGCAGACTGTACTGTTAAAGTCGGCTTTGAAGCGTGCTGAAGGCGTTGTGGATCTCAGCTGCCTAAGAGGGGAGGATAGCTGAAGACCCTGTATTCCTTACTGGATTTAATGACAGTGCTCACACAAAGCCTTAGAACTTGAATGCCAGATGAGGAGAACCAGATTTGTGGGGTTCATAGGGATGTGAACCACTTTTAGTTTATATTCATAATTGGTGAAAAATCTTACTGGCATACTAAATTTATATATGCTGATATTCAGATTTCTTATTGACAGTCTGTTCTTCATTAAGGCCAGACTATGAGATATTCCTATGATAGTAGCTTCTTAGCTTTCTGTGAATTATGTTTCAGGGATTATGTTCAAAAAGTCTATATGGAAATCACAAATAAATGCAGTACCAGTCACAGAGAGAGACGGAGAACATACTGTCACATTTTCTTATTCTCTTCCCTTCTTTTCTTCTGTGAGGAGGAGGGGCAAGAGTCATTCATTTTGGCAGATAGAAGCTGTATCTTCATTTGAAAGGGAGTATATAAACTTACCGTTGTTTCTTGGAAATACTGTGTTTTAAAAATACTAAATGCCAGATTGATGAAAGCTGTGTTTGTTCCAAGTTTGATTACTTCTTTTTATAACCACTAGATGGAGCTTAAAGACTATTTTTATAACAGTAACTTGTTGGGTTTTTGTCTTTTTTTAAAATAATTTTGATAGTCATTCATCTACCAAAAAAAAGTAGGTTTTTCTTTCAATTGAGCGATATGGTCACCTCCCAAATGCACTAGTTAAAAATCATCAGTTTTCAAAGAATAAGGTTATAATTTATGTTTAACATGACAATAAGACTTAAATCTTTAAGACTGAGAAGAAACCTAAATGTCTCAGATACCATTGAATAGTGCTGTGAACAAATTATTTTCTTTGACTTTCTGTTTTCTGTGCTGCATTACAAATATAATAATTCCTCTGTTTATGGTAATATAAATAAATTCTCAGTATCTATTCATCCAACAAATCCTTGGTTTTGACCGTGTAAATCAAGTCTGATTTGTTCTCTTCTAAACAAACAGATAAACAGCCTTGTTTTCACACTCCGGTAAGTGATTTAGAGAATTATGGTAGAGATTATTCAATGCTCCTAGCTAAAGAAGTATCAAATAATTTCATTTTCATCTTTGGTACATTTCTAGGATTGGATTACTGTGGGACGTTTTAAAACAAAATTGCTGTTGTGATTGACATTACCATTTTAAAGTTCATATATAAGTATCAAGAAAATGTTAAACACAGTGAACAGTGGTTCCAGTTATAGGTTATTTTCTGGAGTGGGATGAACCTGTATTAATGAGAGAATTTAATTTATCTTTCATAGACCCTAATAATGAGTAATAGAATTTTTATCCACAACACAGTTTTAATACCTTGTTTTCAGCTGTCTTAAGATTTTTTGTTTTTTTGTTTTTTTTTTTTTTGCAGGCGTCTGTTTTGGAAAACCTGAGGCTGGCTGTACGGTCTCAGCTTGGATTTACTTCCATCAGGCTTCCTATGGCAGGCAGATCCAGCAACATCTGGAATCGTATTTTTAATTTTGCAAGGTCACGCCATTCAGGGTCATTGGCTCTGGTCTCAGCAGATGGAGATGAGGTTGTCCCTAGCCAGAGTACCAGCAGAGAACCTGAAAGAAATCACACTCACAGAAGTCTATTTTCTGTGGAGTCTGATGACACAGACACAGAAAATGAGAGAAGAGACGCGGCAGGAGCATCAGGGGGGGTGGCAGCCCCTTTGCCCCAGAAAGTCCCTCCCACGGCAGCTGTAGAAGCAGCGGTGGGAGCAGGCGGAAGTTCCACTCAGAGCGCCCGAGGGGGCCACACAGAGCCCGGACGGGCAGCGGCCAGCGTGGAACCCCCCAGTGTGAGTCCAGCACGGCACCAGCTCACAAGCGCGCTAAGTCGAATGACTCAGGGGCTCCGTTGGGTACGTTTTACATTAGGGCGATCAAGCTCTGTGAATCAGAACCAGAGCCCTTTGAGACAACTTGATAATGGGGTAAATGGAAGAGAAGATGATGACGATGTTGAAATGCTAATTCCAGTTTCTGAAGGAGCTTCAGACTTTGATGTGAATGACTGCTCCAGACCGCTTCTTGATCTTGCCTCCGATCAAGGGCAAGGCTTCAGACAACCATATAATGGAACAAATCCTGGAGTGAGGCCAAGTGGTCGTGACGGCCCTTGTGAGCGCTGTGGTATCGTCCACACTGCCCAGATCCCGGACTCTTGCTTAGAAGCAACGCTGAAAACTGAAACGAGTGATGATGAAGCTTTGTTACTTTGTTAGGTACAGATCCCATCAGGGAGCTTGGATACAAGTTGGAGCAATATCCATTCATTGTTTTGTAACTTTACAATTAAACTAGTTTTCGTTTAAAAAGGAAAAAAAAGATGCAGGGTGATTTCTTATTATCATATGTTAGCCTGCATGGTTAAATTAAACAACTGTAACTCTATGACCTTCAGAGTTTACTATTTTAGCAGCTAAAAACACATTATGTATTCAGATTGTTCAGTAATGTTTTTCCATTTGTTTCTAATTGTTTTCATTCCGGTACTGTGGTTAGCAGTAGAGATATGGCTGCTGAAACTCATTTGACTGTCAGTTTATCTATCCTTTGTTAAAATATTTCTTTGTTCAGAATAATACCTTCTTTTAATTAAACCCTTTATGCTTTTGCCAATACATCTTGTAAGTTAATATACTAGATGTTAAGGTTGTTAATATAAAAAGTAAAAATTCCTTATACTCATCTATTTTTATTTATATAACATTTGTCTAAGCGTTAGTGTATTTCATTATAACATGAGCTTGTCAAAGGGAAAAAAAACTTTGTCTAAAATTTTTTCTCTCATGTTTGACATGCATTGATGTGAAATTTAGATAGTTAGATAAATTAATGGCAAAAAAACAAAACTCTTTTATAGGTTTTCTAATGTTGACTTTAATATTCTAATATGGTACAAACCAAATGGTAAAAATCCCAAGTCATTTCTTTTTCATCTCTATTTAAGAACAAAATTAAGCAGATGAAGATATTCTACTATGCATTAAATCTTGAACTTTATGTGTACGAAAACTGTACAAGATAAGTTCCAACTGGTAATGTCTTTCCCTGATACAGGGTTATGCTTGTATTGGACCCTAGGGATTTGCACTAAAAATCATATTAAGGTCTCAGATGAGTTTAGTGCAGAAGCACTATCACTTTAAATACTATTATTTGCTATCATGATGACTATATTTCCATAGCTTTTTTGGGGGGGGTGAGGGGGCATTTTTGTTACAACTTGAGTTTGCTTTGCTGGTTTCATATTTATTTGTTGTATTTAAAGACTGCATTCTTGTAAGAAAGTGGTTTTTTTCAATATATTTTATTCATGAAGGGAGGATCATGCTACATGAAAAGCAAATTAAGAAGTCATTCAGATCACCTCCCTTTTAAAAGTAAAGTGAATTGCAAAATCCCGCATATTTTTTTATTGTCAGTTCCCATTTATTTATTCTTTAGCTGTCTGTTTTAGTAGCTTAATGACTGAGTATGAAAAATGTATTTGTGTGTGATTATTGCTATTTATTAAATTTTAAATACTTTGCTGAATGTCATTTTAAAGCATGTTTGCGGTCTTGTGTATTTGTCGTGTTATGCTGTCAGGAAGAACTGACTGAAATGTTTTAATATGTATCAAAAATTAAAATTACTTTTTTTGTATTGCCTTGAGGTACTTTTTAACTTGAAGTTGCTCTTTATTTTTGTTCATTTGGTGTATATACAAATTCAGGCCATGAAATATGCAGTATGTCTAGAAGAAAAAGGGAGATAGTCTTCTTAACTCCCTTATCATAAAGTAGAGGCTTATACCAGTTCTCAAGGGTAAAAATCCCTAAGGATCTGAATATTATTTTGCCTTTGAAAAAATTGATGTATCGTAGAAGATTCAGTAACCCTAGCAGTTCTCTTTTTATATTATTTTCAGACATTTTTAACTCCTATGCAATATTTTACTGTCAGAATTTGGGTTACCAAATTAACCTTGTTTGGGCCCTGCTAATTATATACTATTTTGTATAGGTTTTTTGTTTTTGTTTTCTGGCATGTGTTTTTAATTTCTTTGTTTAAATTAACTAATACATCTTCTTGGTTTAAACATTAAAAAAATCAAGTCTGTCTCCTACTCCTGAACTCATCTTTTAGTTCCCTTTCGAAGAAAAAGGTACAAACACTACATTCTTGTATACCCCCCAGAAATACCATATACATACAGAAATGTATCCGCGTGTATAAATGCTATATGATATAACACAAATTGTAACATACTATGCATTCTTTTCTGCACTTCTTTTCAAAGGCAAGGTATATCTACTACTGTTTGAATGTTTAAAGTTAGGTATTTCGGTTTTTTGGCTTTTCACATTTAAACATTTGATCTGTCCTGAATTTAAGGTTCCACTTTTTTTTTCCCCTAGGTAACTACCTAGTTACTATAAGACTGTTTATTAAATCTATCCTTTCCTCACTTTTGCAAATGACCCTTTTATCATATTGCAGATTTTCATATTGTGTAGATATGTTTCTAGACTCTCATTCCATTCTCAATTGACCTGCCTTTCTTTTTTTGTACCAGTCTTCCACTGTTTTAATAACTGTAATTTTTAAGTATTCAAATAGTCTTGCTTATTTTTCCAGTTGAACTTTAGAACCAACCCTTGAGTTCCACCAAACAAACCCATAGGACTTTTTTTTTTTTTTCTGAAAGTTTTATAGATCAGCTTGGGGAAATTTGACATCATTATCATGTTAAAAATTCTGTCTAAACCATCCAAAAAGGGCTCCCATTTGTTCAAGTCTTTTTGTTGTTTCCTTTGAAGATGCTTCACGTTTTACTTTACTGAGATCTTGTAATGTTCTTCAAGAGTTCTAGAAATTTTATTGTTTTTGTTACCATTATTAAGGAAGTCCTTTCGATTTATAATTTAGTCTTATTTTAGTATATACAAAAGGTAAAATGTTTTCTACTCAGCTACCAGACTCTGATTTTCTTATGGTTTCTAATAGTACTTCACTTAATATTTTTGTGTTTTCCAGTTATACAGTCATGTCTTCCAGTTTGCATACCTCTTTTTATGTCTTTCTTGCATTGTCTAGTATTTCTAGAATAATGTTAAAATACATTGGCTATAATGAACTGGGTTGAGATATATATATTTAGTTGATCATATTAAGGAGTATCTGTTGACCCCTATTTTTTTAAAAAAATTAGTCAAGATTGCATGTTGAATTTTATCACATGCCTTTTCATTTTCTATGGAGATGATCATATGATTTTTCTCCTTTGACCTTTTAATATGAATTTTATTAGTATATTTTGTACCAGCCTTAAATTCCTGAAATAAACTCTGGTTGACCATATGTATTATTCTTTCAATGTATTTCCAGGTTATTTCACAGTTTATTTAGACTTGCGTCTGTATTCATCAGTGCAGTTAGTTGTGTGTGTGTGTGTGTGCACCTTTGTGCACTACCTTTAAGAAGCTTTGTTACTGATTTTATGCTGGTAAGTTGGAAATATTTTTCTTTCTCCTGAGTTCTGGAACAGTTTGCATAACATTGGAATTTTCCTTAAGATTTCAGTGAAATTATCTGCTGCTGGTCAAGGTTTGGCAAATAGCTCTTTAACAGCTCTTTTGGTATTTATGGTAACTGGTGTGTGTACTTTCTGTGTCTTAGCTACGACCATCAACCATCCATATTGTCCAGGTTTTCAAGTTCATTTCCTAGTGATGAGCAGAGTTACCCCTTCTTCTTTTGTGTGTGTGGCTCTTTCCCCTTAGTATGTATTATGCTTGCTCCTTATTTTCTTAATTAAGATAGCTAGTAGCTGACCTAACTTACTGTTTTTGTTTGCTTGTTTCACCCCAAGTGGTATGCTTTGAGTGTCTCTTTTATTATTTTTCTGTTTTCCAATTAATTGATGTCCTTAAATAAACATCCTACTTTTTGCTTTCCTTAGTTTATTTTGTTGTTGTTTTTTTAACTCCTGTTAGCATTCAATTTAATCATTTTTATTTTTTCTTAATTATTAATATGAGATTTAAGTCTGTTCAGTTCAGTCACTCAGTCATATCTGACTCTGCGACCCCATGAATTGCAGCACGCCAGGCCTCTCTGTCCATCACCAACTACCAGAGTCCACCCAAACCCATGTCCATTGAGTCAGTGATGCCATCCAACCAACTCATCCTCTGTAGTCCCCTTCTCCTCCTGCCTTCAATCTTGCCCAGCATCAGGGTCTTTTCAAATGAGTCAGCTCTTCACATGAGGTGGCCAAAGTATTGGAGCTTCAGCTTCAACATCAGTCCTTCCAATGAACACCCAGGACTGATCTCCTTTAGGATGGACTGGTTGGATCTCCTTGCAGTCCAAGGGACTCTCAAGAGTCTTCTCCAACACCACACTTCAAAAGCATCAATTCTTTGGCACTCAGCTTTCTTTATAGTCTAACTCTCACATCCGTACTTGACTACTGGAAAATCCATAGCCCTAACTAGATGGACTTTTGTTGACAAAGTAATGTCTCTGCTTTTTAATATGCTGTCTAGGTTGTTCATAACTTAATTATGAATACTGCTTAAATAGGCCAAAACACTTAGGTGTGTTAGTGTTGGCATTACTTTTATATTCCAGGTGTTCTGAAGTTTGTTTTTATTTCCTCCTTAACCCACAAGTTGTATAAAAGAAGGCTTTTTTCCTTTTTTTGCTATGTATTGTTTTTTGTTTTACCAAATAATAGCAGATTCGGTGTGGGTATTGGTACTGTTTTGTGATTGCTTTATTAATTCTCATTTTTTTTTTTGGCATCACAGTCAGAGAATGTTATATGTATTATATTTGCTGTGGGGAGTGTATTATCTTTCCTTAACTTTTAATATCCAGGATCATTTTTTTTTGACGTATATTCCCTGTTTACAGGATGTAGATTTTATTAGATATTACTCAGCTTATCATGTACCGTTTAGATCTTCTCCCCTGTACTCTGTCTTATCAGTGTGTCCGTCAGAGCTCCAGTGTTGGTATGAAGGAAGAGGGGCAGCCACAGGGCTGTGTCACACGGGCTCAGAGGTCGCAGCCCCACCTCAGCTCATGTCACTCACTAGGACTGAGAACATAAGCACGTGATGAGGGGAGTCTTCCAGCAAGACGTTGGCATTTCAGCTGCTACTACTGCTTACCACTGCCATCCACTGTTAAGCTGGAAATAAGTGCATATGACGTTTAGAATAAAGGGGAAAAGAGCAGACTGAATTCAGTAGGTGTTCATTGAGTCTCTACCGCAGACCCAGTGGTCTGCTGCTCGCCACTCAAGTTGCTTGGCCATTCCCTCACCCTCCTTAATTCCAGGGAGAAAAGGACCGCAACTCGACCCATTTTACTCAAGTGGACCCTTGTTTAAAAACTGATGGACATCTCTGCACAAGCTTCTTAGGACCTACTCTCAGAAGGGCCAAAATATCACTTCTACCGTATTCTGTTGGTCAAAAAATCCACTAAAGCAAACCCAGATTCCACAGAAAGACAAATAGACTCCACTCCATGGTAGACATAGCAAAGAATTTGTGATATCTATAATCCATCTCAGGAGAGTACCTGATGCGTAAGAAACACCCAATTGCCAGAATTAATATCTTAAGCAGTAAAACAGCACTACAGTCCCAGTAAGAGGGTCACTTGTGAACTTCCCTGGTGGTCCAGTGGTTGGGAGTCTGCCAGTGCCAGGGACACGCGTCTGATCCCTGGTCCAGGAAGATCCCACATGCTGCAGGGCAGCTAAGCCCGCTCGCCACAACTACGGAGCCCACACACCGCCACTACTGAATCCGGTGCTCCAAAACAAGCCACTGCAGTGAGAAGCCCACACGCCGAAACAGTAGCCTCCGCTCACTCCAACGAGAGAAAGCCCATGTGCAGCAAGGAGCACCCAGGGCAGCCAAAAATAAATACTTTTTTTAAAAAAGAAACTCATTTGCTAAAAGGATATCACATTAACTCAGCTCCTCTGTCATACATCAAGTACATTAATTGTGCATATCTTGGTTATTAGAAATACAACAGTGTAACAATTAGCCTTAGTATATTTGGATGAGAAATGAGAGCATTGATGCAAATTTAGATAAGCATATTTAGGCAGTATGAATGTTAAGGTTATTAATATTTTTCAACTAAGTTTATATGTTATTGTAACCTAGAGGCTTCCTTCATAGCTCAGTCGGTAAAGATTCCATCTGTAATGCAGGAGACCCGGGTTCAATTCCTGGGTCAGGAGATCTTCCCGACCCTGGAGAAGGAAATGGCAACCCACTCCAGTATCCTTGCCTGGAGAATTCCATAAGCAGGATCCTGGCGGGCTACAGTCCATGGACTTGCAAGAGTCTATAAAATATTTTTAAATTTTTAGAGGCAATGTCGTGGATAAAAGCAGACCCACATTGTCTGCCCTACTCCTTCCTATCATGCAGTCTTCAGTAAGTCCCTTAATCACTCTGCACTTTAGATCTTCATCTATCAGTGGAGATGACGGGCCTCTTGGAATATTACTGTATGTAAAGCTCTTGAAGCAGTGCCTGGCTTGTAAGGACTACATCTTTGCTATTACTGTCATTGAATGTTAAACAGAAAACATCTCTGAAGCTTGAATTAGATGAGATCTTGTATGTGAAAAGTCCAGAAATATTCATGGTTTCTGAAATCATGAAGATGTGTTTCCTGGGTGCTTCTGAGGGCAACCACTTCCCCTGGGATCATCATGGACATGAACCAGCAACCCACAATAAACGTCAGAATGGGAGCAAGAAAAGGGGAAAAGAAACTAGCAGCCCATTTGTGATGAGTTCAAGGGGGTTCCAAGACCCAAGAGACAGGACCTTGCTGAGCCTGGGATCTGAGGAAATTGTCATAGTGACTGAATCTGGAGAAGGGTCTTCTCGGGTCTCCTAGAACAGCAGTAATTTTTAGATCACTTAGTCTCCTGTAGAAAGGATCATTAGTGGCTTCCCTGATGGCTCAGGTGGTAGAGAATCTGCAGTGCAGGAGACCCAGGTTTGATCCCTAGGTCCCTCCTCCCTGGAGGAGGGCATGGCAACCCACTTCAGTATTCTTGCCTGGAGAATCCCATGGACAGAGGAGCCTGGCGGGCTACAGTCCATGGGGGTTGC
Organism: Redunca redunca; assembly: GCA_006410935.1. Lineage (NCBI taxonomy): Eukaryota > Metazoa > Chordata > Mammalia > Artiodactyla > Bovidae > Redunca > Redunca redunca. The sequence continues at coordinate 954,086 of SJYQ01001316.1, forward strand.
AGGGAATCAGACACGATAGCAACTAACTCTTCACTCCACTTTCAGTGCCCTCACTGGAGCAAATGTGTGTACTCAACAACCAGGAGACAAGCCTCCTCCTGAGGGTTTGGGGAAAGAATAAAACAGGCCGCTTGTCTCTGAGCAACGGCACCAACTTTGGCCTGACTCCTTTGACTTCCTGTTCCATGAAGCAAGTGTGGTAGGAGTCTCACTCACCCATGGAGTGTGACATTCCTAACTCCTCCACAGGTTCTTAAGTTGAGAATAACAACAGTGGTTGGGAGGATTAAGTGAGACAATATATGTAAAAGCCGGTTAGAATAGTGACTGTAAAGTGCAGTGTGAGTGCTCCATAAACAGTAAAGGAGGCTACATGATCATGTTATCAGTGCGCTGCTCACCCTGCTGTCTTCCAGCACCAACTGTTTATATCTTGGACTTTCCTATAAGCTTTTGTTTGAAAAAAGTGATTTGAGAATTAATAAATTTTGGAAACCAGTGCTAGAACATGACAAGACTAAGTTGCCCTAGTTTAGGGCACGCATGGTGTGTTATCACTAAGTCGTGCCTGACTCTTTGCAGCCCCGTGGACTATAGCACACCAGGCTTCCCTGTCCTTCACTGTCTCCCAGAGTTTGCTCAGATTCATGTCCACTGAGTCACTGAGATATCTAACACATCATCCTCTGCCACCCCCTTCTCCTTTTGCCTTCAGTCTTTCCCAGGATCAGGGTCTTTTCCAGTGAGTTGGCTCTTTACATCAGGTAGCCAAAGTATTGGAGCTTCAGCTTCAGCGTCAATCCTTCCAATGAATATTCAGGGTTGATTTCCTTTAGGATTGTCTGGTTTGATCTGCATGCTGTCCAAAGGAATCTCAAGAGTCTTCACCAACACCACAATTCAAAAGCATCAGTTCTTTGGCGCTCAGCCTTTGTGGTCCAACTCTCACATTTGTACATGACTACTAGAAAAACCACAGTTTTGACTATAAGGACCTTTGTCTGCAAACTAATGTTTCTGCTTTTTAATACACTGCCTAGGTTTGTCATTGTTTTTCTTCCAAGAAGCAAGTGTCTTCTAATTTCATGACTGCAGTCACCGTCCACAGTGATATTGGAGTCCAAGAAAAGAAAGTCTGTCACTGCTTCCAATTTTTCTCCATCTATTTGCCATGAAGTGATAGGACCAGATACCATGATCTTAGTTTTTGAATGCTGAGTTTCAAGCCAGCTTTTTCACTCTTCTCTTTCACTTTTATCAAGAGGCTCTTTAGTTCCTTTAGTTCCTCTTTGCTTTCTGCCATTAGGGTCGTGTCATCTGCATATCTGTGGTTATTGATATTTCTCCCAGCAATCTTGATTCCAGCTTGTGCTTCATGTAGCCCAGCGTTTCTCATGATGTACTCTGCATATAAGTTAAATAAGCAGAGTGGCAGTATACAGCCTTGATGTACTCCTTTCCCAATTTTGAACCAGTCCATTGTTCTGTGTTCAGTCCTACCTGTTGCTTCTTAACCTGCATATGTGCCTTGGAAGGAATATTCGCATGTGCTCAAGAGAGGCTAAAACCCAAAGAAGCTTAATATCCTCCCAGAAAGGAACATGTAAGCTTTACTAACGAAAAATAATAGAGTGTAATGGGAAAGCATGGGCTTTGGAGTTAGACACATTACAGTTTGAATCCTGGTTCTGCTACTTTAGGTGTTTTAGAACTGAGTGAATCACTTGATCTCACTAAGTCTCATTGTGTCATTTGGAAAGTGGGATAACACATGCTTAAGGATTAAATTAAGTAAGAGGTTGAAATAAATTTTAATTGTCATTATTATAGACTCATTATCCAAATTAAAATGATCTTTTTTCCCAAACTCTCCTCCACTGAGTGTTATGTATTTTGTATATTAGTAGAGTTCTAAGAGCACATTTCATATAGTAAGAAATATGTCCTGATTTTCTTGATTACATGGCTGTATCTCAATGAAAGGTAGATTCACTAAACAAAAGAGTGACATTTTAACATAGACCTCTTTATTATATTATAAAAAAGGCCAAAATTATGAACTTCCATAGGACCCAGACCAAGCAATATATGGTTACATGCTATGGACTTAGAACATGTGTTGAGCAAGTATAAATAAAAGAAATACAAATAAGCTATTTCTATTCAAAAATTATAGTAAGCAATTTTCAAAAACTTTTCTCCATTTCACTACAGTATCAAATTTTACTTGAATATTTGTATTTCTCTTATAGCACCTCTATACAGCTAGGTCAGGAAGAACCCCTGGAGGAAGGCATGGCAACCCACTCCAGTATTCTTGCCAGGAGAATCCCATGGACAGAAGAGCCTGGCGGGCTACAGTCCATAGGGTCGCAATGAATCTGACTTAACTGAAGCAACTTAGCACTCACAAGCGATTACAGATAATCTTCCTTATTTTTCAGAAAAGTAGTTATTTTATTAAATTAGAGACAAAACATATCATCTTCATCTACTTAGCAGTATAATGAAGTGGTTGGGGGCACCATCGGCTTTGAGATCTGAGTAACTAACTATATTACTTTGGCAATGAATCTCTCCGAGCCATAGTTTTTACATATGTAAAACAGCAGTAATATTTCCTACCTCATGGAGTTCTGTAGAGATGAGATGTATACAAGGGCCTTGCTTAGCCCAGTACCTAGTGTATTAAAATTCAACAAATAGTCCATAAATATTTATGGAGAGAGTATTGTACACTCAGTAATCATGCTCTTTAAATCATAATGTGAAAACTTGGTTTAATGTGAAGAATATATTTGATAACTCTAGAAAGTCATCATTTCATAATATGAAATTATACATTAGAGATGTCCACCAAGGATGCATTAGTCGTATTCAAGAGAACAAAGTAACAAGCTATTTGCCTTTCCAACTTTAAAGGATAACAGCTATCTATCACAGAGATAAAAGGTCACCAGGAATGGCTTGAAAGAAGTGAAAGTGTTAGGCAGTCAGTTGTGTCCGACTGTGACCCCATGGACTGTAGCCCACCAGTCTCCTCTGTCCATGAATTCTCCAGGCAGGAATATTGGTTGCCATTCCCATTTTTAGGAGATCTTCCCATCCCAGGGACTGAACACGGATCTCCCACATTGCAGGTGTATTCTTTCTCATCTGAGTCACCTGGAAAGGAGTGGCTTACTGTTTATTTATAGAAAATTGCTGAGCAGACCAAAAAAATAGTTGGTCTTTACAAGAAACCACCTTAGTGGTTTATTTCAGCATTACAGTTATTTTTCAACAGATAATTGAATACTTGTTTTCATAACACCCAAATGAACTTTGAATTCTTATTGATACAAACCAAGTGCTAAAAAGTCCCTGCATAGAGTCTTGCATGTGGTGTTGACAAGGTGAAAATGAAGTTAGTAAACTCCTATGCACTGCTGTGGTCTGTGATAGGTATTGGAATACAAAGATAAATACCACGTAGTTTTCACTTTCCAGAAACTCACAGATTAGTGCCCTTAGGTACACAGTTATGCAACAGATGGGTAGTTGGTATTATCCTTGACCTTAAACCACATTTTCACTGTGTTTGCCTTGTCTGATGTTCAATATCTCTCACAGAAAAACAGTAACTTTTCTCCTGAGATGTCTTTAAGATGAATAAAAGTTTTAATACAGAAGGGAGATTTCACCATACAACGTAATTTCCTTTCCAGTTACACCAGAGAAATAAAGTATAAAATAAGATGGCCCAGACAGGACAGACACAGAAGGGTTCTGTTTCAGAGGCCGTGGGCCTGGGTGGGACTGCCACTGTTGTTCAGTCACCAAGTCATGTGCGACTCTGCGACCCCATGGACTGCAGCCTGCCAGGCATCCCCGTCCTTCACCATCTCCTGGAGCTGGCACAAACCCATGTCTACTGAGTCAGTGACACCACCCACCCATCTCATCCTCTGTCGCCCCTTCTCCTGGGTGGGACGTGTGCAGGTAAAAGGAGCTGCACCTTGACCACCGTCTCTCTATATTGCACGCTCTTCCTTGAACCCTGATTCCTTCAACATCCAGGGCATCAGTCCATCTACATAACTGGAGACAGTGTCCTGAGGACTCCAGAACAGAACCTACTATCCCTGCTTCAGCTGCAACTGAGGTCACGCCCAGGACCCCCCAGGATTCCTGGGAAAGTTGAGGTAAATGCTAGTAAGGGTCGCCTTGAATCTCTAGCTTTACACCTTAACAGCATCAAGAGCTGGGCATAGGAAGTTTTATACTAAGTTGCAGAACCAAAGAAGGTGAACTTTCCTGAAGATACCCTGCAGCTTACTTTGTATCCAAGTCTCAAGTCAACAAAATACAAAGGACTGAAAGCAGATCCTTGTTGCCAGGGGCCAAGGCTGGTGAGAGAGGACTGACTGCAAAGAAGCCGCTGGAAACTTTTGTTTCTATCTTGATTGTGGTGCATGGTTACATGACTGCATGTCTCTCTCAGAATTCAGAGCACTGTACACTTTAAAAGATGGATTTTACTCTCTATGCTGTATTGTTTGTTAAGAAATTAAATATATGAAGTGCAATATTCAAACCCTATTTGGTCTATGTAGCAAAGTCCAAATACCTTTTAAAAATTATTTCCTCTTGCTTCTTAAAAAAAACTTTTTCAAAATGAAATTTCAAAGATAGTGATTTCTACACCCTTGTGTTCGTTGCAGCCTTGTTTATAATAGTCAAGACATCAACACACGAATGGATAAAACAATTTGGCATATACTTGTCGTTGTTGTTCAGCCGCTAAGTCTGACTCTTTGTAACCCGTGTGTGTGTGTGTCATATACTAAGTCTGACTCTTTATGACCTCATATGTGCGTGTGTGTGGCATATATATACTCAATGTATAAAAAATGAATAAGCAGTAATGTCAATCAAATAGAATTGGGAAACCAGAGAGGGAGCTCTCAAGTCCTGCACTAATAGCAGAGCCCTGGGTAGTAAAGACTCCTCTCCTTTCTGTCAAGAACTCAGCCAATGAAAAGCCATGGACTCTTGGTTTACTGAATCCAACTTCCTTTTCTTCTCTATAAAAGAATTCTCCTTCCCTTACACCATGAGACTTGCCTGTGGCTCACCATGGTTGGAGACTCAAATTGCAATCCTTTTTGATCCCAAATAAACCCGTCTCTGGTTCAGAAACATCTGGCAGCCTGTTACAGGACCACAAGTGGAATTTTTTTTTTTTTTAATTTTAAAGTTGCTCAGTCATGTCCAGCTCTTCTGTCCATGAAATTCTCCAGGCAAGAATACTGGCGTGGGTTGCCATTCTCCTCTCTGGAGGATCTTCCCAACCCAGAGCTTTAACTCAGGTCTCCCACATTGCAGGCAGATTCTTCACTATCTGAGCCACCAGGGAAGCCTCAACAAATGGAACTGTATTCAGACATGAAAAAGAAGGAAATCCTGGCATTTGCAACACCATGGATGGACTGTGAGGGTATCATGCTAAGTGAAACAGGTCAGAAAAAGACAAACACTGCATGATATCGTTCATAGGTAGAATCTAACAAAACATCTCACAGAAACAGAAAACAGATGGGTGGTTGCCATGAGCGAGTGTAAATGCGTGAAGACAGTCAAAAGGTACAAACTTCCAGTTATAAGATGAATAAGTTCTGGGGACTTAATGTACATTAACTATAGCATGGTGACCACGGTTAACAATACTGTGTTGTGCACTTGAAAGTTGCTGAGAGAGTGAGTTTTCAATGTTCTCACCATAGACACATACACAAAGCTGTAACTGTGGCGGGGGTGATGGATGCGTTAACTCACTTTATTGTGGTAGACATTCTGCAACATATACATACATCAAATCATTCTGTGTAGCCCTTAAACTTATACACTGGTTATATGTCAATTATATTTCAATAAAGCTGGAAAAAATTCTCCTGAAGATCAGTATTGTGGATCTCACATTTTAAAAAGCAAAACTATGGGGCTTATCTAGTGGTCTAGTGGTAAAGAATCCACGTCCAAAGGCATGAGACACAGTTTGACCCCTGGTCTGGGAAGATCCCACATGCCAAGCGGCAATTAAGCCCATTTGCCACAACGACTGAGCTCACGCCCCACAATTACTGAAACCTGCACCCCGAGAGCCCGTATTCTACAAGAGAAGCCACCGAAATGAGAAGCCTGAGCATCACAAAGAACAGTAGCCCCCTCTTGCCACAACCAGAGAAAGCCAAAGCAGCAGTGGAGACCCAGCACAGTCAAAAATAAATAAATAAACCTTTTTTAAAGTGAAACTATTACTAAGAAGAAAATGCTAGAATAGAAGTGAAACCGTTGGTTAAAAATAATATCTGACAAGCACAATGCTACAGACTTTACATGAACTACCTAATTTAAAGTGTACAGCACTATGGGTTGCTACCACTATTCAAAAAAAAAAAAAAATCAAGAGGCATAGAATTAAGAAGGTTAACCAAGAATTCACAGATGACAGATGATAAAGCCAGAACTCAAATCTAGAGCAGTCTGGCTCCAAAGTCCAAGCTTTTCAATCTTACTTTATTATATTCTTTCCTGGTGGCTCAGACGGTAAAGAATCTTCCTGCAATGCAGGAGACCCAGCTTCAGTCCCCGAGTCAGGAAGATCCTCTGGAGAAGGAAATGGCAGCCCACTCCAGTATTCTTGCCTGGAGAATCCCATGGACAGAGGAGCCTGGCAGGTTACAGTCCATGGGGTTACAGAGAGTCAGACACAACTGAGCAACTAACACACTCTCATATTCTTTCTAATCAAGGGGGCACTTCCTTTATTTCCTTAAGTATTATTATATTGCTGAAAAATATTTTGCTAAGAAAGCTCAAAATAACTTGGAAGCCATAGCACTGTATGAGTGAGGTCAAAGGGCAGGAGTTTCTGGATGTACGTATTAGTGTTGCTGGCAAAAGGGCAGGAGAAACCTCTGAGCTGTGGTATCTTTTTGTTCAAGGAGGAAAATGATAGGCACTGCCACTGGCTGAATTATGGACCCCAGAGATACCTGGATGTCCTTTTAGTCCCTGGAATGTTGCTTTCCATGGCAAAAGTGACTTTGCAGAGGTGGCAAAGTGAAGGATTTACTGAAGTGGAAAGATTATCCTGGATTATCTCAGTGGTACGTCCTGCAAGTTTCCCCCCAGGGCAGGTCAATGTTGGAGTGTTGGACCTGGACACCGCCCCCCCCAAATTTCTTAACTTGTTAGAGGAAGGAGCTTTTTACTCAAGCTCATGCTATTAGCTATCTGAGGAAATATGGATGACTCCCCAATATTTAGCTAACAGTCTGAATGAGCTTTGTAGCCCCCAGTCAGAAGTGCTAGAGGTGTAAAGAGTGATGGATGTAGGAATTTTGTGATTGTAGGAGTCAATGCTCATCTATTTGTGTAACCTGAAGCCCAAGTGTGGCCAGGATTTGAACTTGAAATTAGAGTTTGGTCTCACATAATGAGTAAATTGTGTGTGTGCTTGGTTTCTCAGTCGTGTCCAACTCTTTGCGACCCCCTGGACTGTACCCTGCCAGGCTCCTCTGTCTGTGGGATTCTGCATCAAGATTACTGGAGTGGGTCGCCATTTCCTTCTCCAGGGGATCTTCCTGACCCAGGGATTGAACTCGAGTCTCCTGTGTCTCCTGCATTGCAGGAAGATTCTTCACCTGCTGACCCATCGGGGAAGCCCAGGTTCCAGAATGAGAGGTTTCCCTCCAGCATTTACTGTTATATGACCTTGAGCAGGTCAGTTCAGTTCAGTTCAGTCATTTTACCTCAAAAAGTCCATCTGTTAAAGGGGAAAACGGCACTTACCTCAAAGAGGTGTTGTGGAGGACAAAGTAAAATAACGCTCATGAAGCATTTGGCCCAGGACTGACTTGATTGCAGTATTCAGTGAACCTCAGCTTCCTCTGCTGGTTACTTCCTCCCTCTGCCCAGGAGGTGCAAGGAAGAGCGCCCTCTAGAGGTGAGCAGTGGTCAGCTCTCTCTCTGGCCCTGCAGAGTCAGGGGCCCACGCCGGCTGTCATGCCTATTACTGCTGAGCAGAGAGAAAGATGTTGTCCCTGCTTATAGATGTCCCTGTCCCAAAGATGTTGGTCCCTGCCACCAAAAGTTCCCACCAATAACCTACAACTGGATTTTCACTCTGTATGTGGAACTCTTTTCAAGAAGATCCCCTCTGCTTCAGCAGAGGCCCCGGGAATAAAGTGAAGTCGCTCAGTCGTGTCCGACTCTTTGCGACCCCATGGCCTGTAGATCCACCAGAATGCTCCGTCCATGGGATTCTCCAGGCAAGAGTACTAGAGCGGGTTGCCATTTCCTTCTCCAGGGGGATGTTCCCGACCCAGGGATCGAACCCGGGTCTCCCGCCTTGTAGGCAGACGCTTTACCGTCGGAGCCACCAAAACCCCACTATTTACCATTAAAAATTATAACTCTCCTTGAATGGAGTGATCAACACTTAAATCACTATGCTAAATGGTAAAGGTGAACACTCCTCTCTGAAATGAACATCTTTTGCAAAGCAATACCAAAGCATAAGACAACTTCCAGTTACCACAAAGACTCAAAGAGTTAATTCACCACCTGATTAAGTGCATGTGCTGAAGACACAAACACTACCGGTTGAGGTGCAGTCTTAAATACACATGCAAAAACCTCACTAATTTGCATACAGCATTGAAAAAGGGCTTTCAACATCACCTTAGTTTAAGACATGGGTTTGTAAATATGGTTATTATTGAGGTCTCCGTCTCTTTGGGAAATAAAGGATCAACATATTTTTTAGAAAGAACAAATATGTAAATCACAATAATGAAACTATAATATTATTCATTTCTAACTATGGCTTCCTTGAACCTTTTAAAACAATTTTTCCTGAAAAAATTAATCTGAAACACACTGAACTACATGTTTTCAACATATACTGATCTTTATCATGAATTAAATCCTTCCATTGCAACTGTATTTCTAAGGCAGACATTTCAGGAATGGTATGCAACAAATCCTATTAGAAATAAAGATGATATTTGATGAATAATAAGCCATTATCACTAAGATCTGATTAATTTTTAGTGCCTTTTTTATCCTGACACTTTTCACTGGGAGTTCAGTAGTAAATTCTAGAGCATACGGATGTCCATAAAGACTGAACTTGTAGGTCTTGGTTAACTATTCCATAAATTCCTACAGACTTTAAACATCATCAAATATTCTACTGCGAGACATTGAGAGGTATTATCCACCAGGCTGATATCTGAAAGGTGGATAAAGGAATTATCTTCCCGATTCAGATTCAAGAGGGTCATCAGTGAACGTTTCTACATTAAAAATAAAGCAGCCCCAAATCTAGAAGGCAAGTGCTTCTTGGTGTATGATTCACTTACCTAGACCTGAGAAGAGTTTAACTCAGACCTATCCCTGGCACTCTCTGGATGGGCGACTTGTCCCCGTCTGCAGAATCACAGGACTGTAACAGTATATGTAATAGCAGTGAAAGGTGCTCAGTCACGTCCGATTCTTTGTGATGCCAGGGACTGTAACCCACCAGGCTGCTCTGTCCATGGGATTTCTCAGGCAAGAATACTAGAGTGGGTAGCCATTCCCTTCTCCAGGGGATCTTCCCGACCCAGAGATGGAACCTGGGTCTCCTGCTTTGCAGGCAGAGTCTTTACTGTCTGAGTCACCAGGGAAGCCTTACAAGCTCTTGTCAACCTAGCTCCTCATTTTTCAGTTGAGGAGCCTGAGAGTGGCTTGCCTAGACTCACACCAGAAGCTGGCCTCAGAGCTGGACTAGACTTCTGATTCCCTTCCATGCCACCTACCCACCTTTCTATTGCTGATTCAGGTTTAACCTCATTCCCCTGCCAGGGACTTTGATACCAGTGAGGGCCAGGAAACCAGGGCTGCCCACAGCTCCCAGCCGGGGCATACTGGAGATGCCCAGCTCTGCCCTACCCTCTCCTGGTTCACTCTGGCTCACACACCCTCCTTGTCTCCTCTTTCTGCCCCATGGACAACTTTTCCTCAAGCTGGAAACAACGCCTTGAAACCCCCTCATAGCCACAGGCACCTGGAGCAGGAGTGAGGATGGCTTAGAACAAGAGGGAAAGCAAACTCAGGTCCTCCAGGGTTGTATAAGACCTAAATATGCCTGGACCTGGAAGGTTTGTTTCCCCCAAAACCTAAGCTGCTCTGAGAAGGAAGTCACTCTTTGCTGCTCAGCCTTTCTGTCCCTTGAGACCATCAGTCAGAGCTGGGAAGGCTTTCCTTTCCAACTGCTCTCACCTACACACTGGAGAAGATACTGATGTTGGAAGGACTGAGGGCAAGAGAAGAAGGAGACAACAGAGGATGAGATGGCTGGATGGCATCACCGACTCAATGGACTTGAACTTGCGCAAACTCCGGGCGAAGCTGAGGGACAGGGAGGCCTGGCACGCTGCCATCCACGGGGTCACAAAGTGTCGGACATGACTGAGTGTCTGAATAACAACATGTTTCTGTGGGTTAAGCATCCACAATCCTTGCAACCTCCTTCAAAGTGAGTCCTCTGAGGAGTGATGGTTCCTCAGACACACTTTGGTATATTAGTCAGTCAAACTGATTCTCCAGCAAGAAGAAGGCAAACAGCAGGAATCTTGCTTCCTGCCGTCCTCCAGTGACAATGTCATCAAGTCTGGGGTTGCTGTTTCCTGTCCACTGGGGGCCCACAGGTCTGGGTGCAGAGGTGGGTGAGTAGGGCAGAGAAAAGGGAGGTAAGGGGTCTCTGAGGACAAGCTCCCCTTCTGAGAACACCTGCTCAGACTCAGCCTCCACCAGGCAAGATGGCGGATACGGTCGGCATCTTGACTGTGGTGAGCAGAAAGGGGCAAGACCCCTGCTGCGAGCTGGCTTTTCTCCTTAAACTCACCCTCCCTTCCATGCGGTCAGTGGCTCTCTATGAGCTATTTCCTCCTGCTTCAATGACATTCTACAAACCCCTTTTTCTGATATAAGTTTGAGTTAATTAAATGTGGAGCGTTTGCGTTGGGTTGTGTTACAGGGCGCTTTGTGATATCAAGTGTCTGAGATAAAGAAACCTTTGAAGTCATTCATCTGAGTAGTTTCATAAAGGATGTCACAACCACCCTGACACCAACCAATCTTATCTTCCTAAAGTGTTGTTATGTGTGTAGCTTGGTGGACTTTCATTATATTTGCAATCATTCTTTTCACATTTCCACAATGGCCTTTTGATAAAAATTGCATTACCTTCTTGGGTTTCTTGTTCCTGGCTTGACTGCCAAAATCTATGGCACTTTATTGATGTTTCCTAATTTCTAATCATTTTGAGGTTTGTGTAATCTGAGACTTGAGGAAACCTTGCATTCCATTATTAAAAATGCCATCTCCGAGGTCACATGTGACTACTTAGTCCCCAAACTCGAAGGGTCTTCCCTTTCTCTGTCGGCTGATGGTTGAAAATGGCGAAAGATCCAAAGGAAACCCGCTGAAGCAACCACTGGAGAGTCTGAGAGAGGGCTCATCAGACACGGTTGGTTTCAGGAGTGCCAGTGCGTCAGGAGAACGCAGCCCTTCTCCATCTCTCCTTCCTGTTGTCTCTGCTGCTTTCGTACGTGGGACTATTCCCTGTTGTAGTTGACTCCCTCCAGGATTCAAGTCCAACAGGAAAGGAAAAGCTTCCCCTCTGCTCAACAGAAACAAGTTAGGATCTGCTCTCACTGAGCACAGTTAGTCTTCTTGATACCCGCGTCATCTCTGAGCACATCACTGTGGCTGTGATGACTTCCTGCCGTGATCAGGAGCGCTGAGGTAAGTAGATCAGTCCCAGAGCCCGAGGCGCCATCAGTTCCACCAAGACAAGTGTTCTGAGAATGCACGTGGAGGATTTCCCACCAAAGAAACTCCACTGACTACCGGCAGAAGGAGGATGAGAATAGACGCTGGAACAGCCTGTGTCCACCACTCTCCACCACTTCCTTTACAAGGGCACTTGATCTTGGTGCCCTTGAAGATCCCACATTGCTGTCTTTCCTCACACAGGGCTCCCTGAACTCCCTTCTCTCTGACTGTCCCTCTTTGGTCCCCTCTTCCTGCTCCTCCCTTGAGAAGAAAGGGCTGGTCCACGATTGTCCAACCCTAACCCCTCAGCTTAACCACATGCGGGTCAGACTCAGCTTGCCATCATCTCCTCTGTGCCTTTACCTAGCTCGTTCCTTCACCTAGAAAGCCACCCCTCTCCCCACCCTTCCTCTCTCCACATTCATGTCCTTTATGCTAGAGTTCAGGCTTTCCTGGTAGCTCAGCTGGTAAAGAGTCTGCTTGCAGTGTAGGAGACCCCAGTTCAATTCCTGGGTCAGGAAGATCCTCTGGAGAAGGAATAGGCTCAGCTGGTAAAGAATCCGCCTGCAACACGGGAGACCCGGCTTTGATCCCTGGGTTGGGAAGGATCCCTGGAGGAGGGCATGGCAACCCACTCTAGTATTCTTAACTGGAGAATCCCCATGGACGGAGGAACCTGGTGGGCTATAGCCTATGGGGTCACAAAGAGTCAGACATGACTGAGTGACTAAGCATGGTACAGCACATGCCCAAAGTCAAATACTCTTTGTGAATCTTCCATCTCTAATTTTCAAGGCAAAAATAAACTCTCCCTTTCCTCGAAACTCATATATTTACCCTCTCTCAAAAGTAGAACCTTCTGGTTTATGTAGTTATAAATTGAAATATGTATGTGTGTTACTGTTGTCTCTTAGTTCCCTGAGGGTGAGGATGTCATTTATTATTGTTCCTCACATAATTAAGAATATTCAAAACGAAATCCAGATCAAGTGGCTCTTCCGGGCATGGGTATTTTCACTGTTGTAGAGATGTCTGTCTGTCTGTTTCCCTTCCTCCCTCCTTCTGCCTCTGTCTGTGTTTTGGTACAGACACATTTTTCATAAAGAGAAGAGATGAGGTGAATTTCTTTCCCCAAAGTGCCTTTTCTTATAAAGGAAAACAAATATCCCTCACCTTTAAAACTACCTCCATGAAAAGGAAACCCTTCTACACTCCATGAAAAGGAAACCCTCCTTACATTTCCGCACTTGGTAGGAATGTAAATTGGTACTGTCACTATGAGGAACAGTATGGAGGTTCCTTGAAAAACTAAAATAGAGCTACCATATGATCCAGCAATCCCACTCCTGGGCATACAGCCAGAGAAAACCATATGTTATGCTCAGAGTCCGAGTCCCCAAAACTGAGAGAATAAAACATCCACAGCAATGCAAAAACATAAAGGGGTTTTATTACTAGCTTGAGCTAGGGCTCCCATCTCATCCAGCACAGTGGAGTCTTGACGAGAGCCCCGAGCTCTGAATCACAGCTGCTTATAAGGCGGTCTTTTGTCTCAGCAATAGTGTAGTCGGCGTGTGGTGATTGACTCAACCTTGGGTCATCGTGGTGATTGACTTAACCTTGATTGACTCAACCTTGGGTCATCGGGGACCTTGGTGTCATTGGGGACCTTGGTGGGGCTTCCTAGAATTATGACTCATGCTTACAAGAACCTGAGGCTTAGGCCTAGTGTGGCCTGTTGAGCCTGTCATGGCTCAGGTCAGGTCCCAACACATAATTCAAAAAGATAGATGTACCCCAATTCATTGGAATACTGTTTACAACAGCCATGGCATGGAAGCCACCTAAATGCCCACCAACAGAAGAACAGATAAAGAAGATGTGGTATATACATATATACAATGGAATATTACTCAGCCATAAAAAAGAATGCAGCAATATGGGTGGATCTAAAGATTGTAATACTGAGTGAAGTCAGAGAAAGACAAACATATGATGTTACTAATATGTGGAATCTAAAAAAAAATGATACAAATGAACTTATTCAGTTCAGTTCAGTCGTGTCCGACTCTTCGCGACCCCATGAATCGCAGCACACCAGGCCTCCCTGTCCATCACCAGCTCCCGGAGTTCACTCAGACTCATGGCCATCGAGTCAGTGATGCCATCCAGCCATCTCATCCTCTGTCGTCCCCTTCTCCTCCTGCCCCCAATCTCTCCCAGCATCAGGGGCTTTTCCAATGAGTCAACTCTTCTCATGAGGTGGCCAAAGTATTGGAGTTTCAGCTTTAGCATCAGTCCTTCCAGTGAACACCCAGAACTGATCTTCTTCAGGATGGGACTGGTTGGATCTTCTTGCAGTCCAAGGAACTCTCAAGAGTCTTCTCCAACACCACAGTTCAAAAGCATCAATTCTTTGGCACTCAGCTTTCTTCACAGTCGAACTCTCATATCCATACATGACCACTGGAAAAACCATAGCCTCGACTAGACAGACCTTTGTTGGCAAAGTAATGTCTCTGCTTCTTAATATGCTATCTAGGTTGGTCATAACTTTTCTTCCAAGGAGTAAGCGTCTTTTAATTTCATGGCTGCAATCACCATCTGTAATGATTTTGGAGCCCCCCAAAATAAAGTCTGACACTGTTTCCACTGTTTCCCCATCTATTTCCCATGAAGTGATGGTGGGAATACCAGACCACCTGACCTGCCTCTTGAGAAACTGAGAAACGCTGGGCTGGAAGAAGCACAAGCTGGAATCAAGATTGCCCGGAGAAATATCAATAACCTCAGATATGCAGATAACACCATCTTTATGGCAGAAAGTGAAGAGGAACTAAAAAGCCTCTTGATGAAAGTGAAAGTGGAGAGTGAAAAAGTTGGCTTAAAGCTCAACATTCAAAAAACGAAAATCATGGCATCTGGTCCCATCACTTCATGGGAAATAGATGGGGAAACAGTGGAAACAGTGTCAGACTTTATTTTGGGGGCCTCCAAAATCACTGCAGATGGTGATTGCAGCCATGAACTTATTAACAAAACAGAAAGGGACTCACAGACTTAGAAAATAACAGAGTTACCAAAGTGGGGAGGGAGGATCAGAAGACTGGGATTAACATATACAGACTATTAGATATAAAACAGACAACCAAGAAGAGCCTACTGTGCAGCACAGGGGATGCGGGAACAGAATCTAAAAGCATGGATACATGTATAACTGACTCACTTCACTGTAGAGCAGAAACTAATACAACATTGTAAATATCTTACACTCCAGTAAAACTTCATATAAATATGTTAATGTAAATACTTTTACATTGAATAAAAGTATCCAATAAAAGTTCATATAAATAAACTTTTAAAAATAAATTAATAAAACTACCCTCAAGATGTTTCCCTTCTAATGACCAAGACCTACACATACACCAGGAATCAGAGCAGCAGTCTGAGTTGCACTGACCTTTGGGTGCACCCCCATCCTTTGGGTGCAGGCCCGGCCCCGGGTTGGCGGGACTGTGGTCGGAGGTGGATACGTCCCTTCTCCCCGCCCCACCCCGCCCCGCGGCCGAGTTGATAAACCCGGACGTGGGGCCCTGGGGCTGTTCCCAGGCACCGAGGAGGAGCGCGCCCCTCGCCATGGCTGCGCGGTCGCTCCTCCTGATCCGCGGGGGGCGCGTCGTCAACGACGACTCCTCGCTGGAGGCCGACGTGCTGGTGGAGGACGGCGTGGTGCGGGCGGTGGGGCGCCACGTGCTGCCGCCCGGGGACGCGCCAGCCGGGCTGCGGGTCCTCGACGCCGCCGGCAAGCTGGTCCTGCCCGGCGGCATCGACACGCACACACACATGCAGTTCCCCTTCATGGGCTCGCGCTCCGTGGACGACTTCCATCTGGGCACCAAGGTACCCGGCCCCCGCGCGCCCTTACACCCTGGAGGCCCGCCCAGCTCTCACCTCTCCTGCGGTCCCCGGACCCCGAGGAGCGAGCCGGGGCGACCCCGCAGGATGCCGGCCCCCAAGCTAAGCTCCCTTCTGGGTGGTCCTCCTCGGGGAGGCATCAGCTCAGCTTCGGCCGAGCCAGACACCCCCCTGATCCTCTCTTTGGGTAATCTGACTGGTTAAAGCAACCTATTCCTTCACCCTCCTTTCTCTACCCCCCTCTCCCGAACCCCTCCTTTTCGCTGGGTGTTCTGTGAAACTCCGGAAGTCCTCCTTAATATCTAGACTTTTTGGCCTTTTGGCTAAGATAAAGTGGTGGCTCAGACGGATAAGCGTCTGTCTACAATGTGGGAGACCTGGGTTCGATCCCGGGGTCAGGAAGATCCCTGGAGATGGAAACGGCAACCCACTGCAGTACTCTTGCCTGGAAAATCCCATGGATGGAGGAGGCTGGTGTCTGTGGGGTCGCAAAGAGTTGGACGCGACTAAGCGACTTTACTTTTTTTTTTTACTTACTCTGTGAAACTCCGGAAGTCCTCCTTAATATCTAGACGCTTTGTAGTCGACGCTCTCAGCCAAAACCAAATGAAAAATCCATTCACCCAGTAGTTACCGCCTTGACTCAAAAGTTAGCAGCGCACGGCGGGTGATGGTGATCAGCCCACGACATCCACAGTCTTTGCTGCCACCGCCAAGAAATCCCATGGATGGAGGAGCCTGGTGGGGTGCAGTTCATGGGGTCGCTAGGAGTCGGATAGGACTGAGCGACTTCACTTTCACTTTTCACTTTCATGCATTGGAGAAGGACATGGCAACCCACTCCAGTGTTGTTGCCTGGAGAATCCCAGGGACGGGGGAGCCTGGTGGGCTGCCATCTCTGGGGTCGCACAGAGTCGGACACGACTGAAGCGACTTAGCAGCAGCAGCAGCAGCCAGCAGAAAAAGTATTCATGCAAGGCCGACTAGGGTTTCCAAGAGCGCTGTTGCAGAAACGGTCTCCCAGCGCTAGCTCTCGACCAGACCCCACCCTTTCTCCGACCTGCTTGCCTGGGACGTCAGATTTAGACCCTGATTCTTGCTGATTGAGCACCAGAGGCTTTCACAGCGGGGTCGAAGGATCAGATTACAGATCTCCCCCGGTGAGGGAGGCCTGGGTTTCTCTAGACACAAAGGCCTAAGGACTGAAACGAATCTCCAAAGCTCCCGGAAGGAAAAAAAAAAAAAAAAATCAGTAGATGAAGAGGGCAGCTTATAGGAACCCGAAGTTAAAACTGCACGCAGCTTCTTTGGCTAGAGCCTGACCTGCACCCTTCTCGAGGCTTTGTTGGGGGGCTGTGGTGGGAGAGCTGGCTCCTTGCGAAATGCAAGTAGTGATACCCTGAAGGTCTGAGCTCTCTGTGCGGGTTATTTCTCGTTGACCGTGCTCTGATGTGTACGAAGCAAATCGGGCTGTTAGTCCAAGTACAGGCTGTGCAGTTTCAAAGCAGTTTTGAGGATTTATCCATTACCCTACCGATTTCTAACAGCTTTACTCTCATTACACCTTTCTTCCTCCACGTTCCAAATCCTCTATAATTGACCAAAATGTTTAAGAAAAAAAGAACTATCTGACCCAGAGAGAAGGTCTGGGGCAGGCTGCTGACGCCAACATTTGCAAAGCTTCCTCCTAGTTACTAATTATCAGGACAATGGTCAAGGTCTTTTATAGGAAAGATCAGTATCTGTTGAAGAGTATTCACTTTTCTCTTTTGCTAAAATGTGAAATTTGCTAAATTTCAACAACTTTATTTATGTTGACATGTAAAATACATTTTTTCAGATATCCAAGCAATTCATGATTGTAGAAAGTTGAGGGGGAAAAAGTAAGAAAGTAGAAAAAGGAACAGTATTACCCATAATCTCTCACTCAGTGACAATGTTTTGGTTTAATGTCTTTATGGTTTTCATATGCTTTATTTTACTTAACTGAGGTGGTATTGTGCATGTGTGTATAAGTGTGTATTCCAGTATGTAGAAATCATGCACCCTGTTGTATTCAGTTATCATTCCTGCACTTTCTGTTGTCATGGACTCACCATTCACTCACTCGGTGCATTGCTGATGGCAGGGTATTTCATTGACACCTCCATTAACCACATAGGGAGCTGCTGTTGCTGATCATCAGTCAGTCACCAGGCCCACTAGCATCATTCCCCTTCATTATTTCCCTTTCTCTCATCCCAGATGAAGCAGCCAAGAAGGGTTAGGATGCTGTGGGGAAGGGACATTCCTTCTCTCTCGAGATGATTGGTGCATGTCCGAAGATCCAGGGAGGTGGTTCTCAGCTTTCTACATGTTCTTGTCCATTCTGGGATTCCAGTTTGGAGAGGTTTATGATTCCATTACGGTAAAGAATCCACCTGCAATGTGGGAGACCTGGGTTCGAAAGATCCCCTGGAGAAGGGCAAGGCTACCCACTCCAGTATTCTGGCCCAGAGAATTCCATGGACTGTATAGTCCACGGGGTCGCAAAGAGTCGGACACGACTGAGTGACTTGCACTTTCACTTCACTTCATGCTTCCATACTTAGAAGACAGCTTTTTGTAGCATATTATTTAAAGAACTTACTGGTTGATTCTTTAGGCATTTCTCACTTAAAGGTTGTCAAAACATTAAAGGAAAACATGTTTTTCATGAGCTTAGAATTGAGAGCCAGAAAACGATATGGTCAGAAATAAGGTCAAAGATTGAGCAAAGACTGAATGCATGTTGAACATTAAACAGTACTCACAAAAGGGCAAAGTTGCAAAAGTTTACTTCGAAATTGGTTGGTTAGATCCCAGGAGATCCCCACCCTCCTATCCCCACTCCCTAAACAGATGAGACTCCATAACAGGGAACCAGACAGGTAAATATAGATAAACATGAGCATTAAAGTATTGGCCTGAGTTCTGAAAGAAGGCCATTATGAAGTTATTTTGTCCTCTTTTCTAGAGTCTTCATGATAATTCCCAACACAGGGTTGGTGGTTTGGGGTTTGGGGAAATAGGGACAAAGAAGTCTTTTGTAAATGCTGGTCATATTTTATACTAAACTTGAAAGACACGAGTACTGTTGAGCAGCCTTTGCTTCATCAATCTGTACTAAGTTTTAGGCACCGTGCTAAAACACGGTGCTTTGTCTTCTAACAATCCCAGGTGCCACTGTCTACCCTTTGCAATCAACGAAGCTGAAATGTAAGTCACATGGCCGTGGTTGCACACCTAGTAAGTGGCAGAGTGGTTCTTCAAATTCAGGACCGCCTGCCTTCTATGCTAGGTTCTCTTCCTTTCTGAAATGATGATTTAAAAAAAAAAAATCTAATGTTTGAATTCACCAAAGTGGCAGTAGGTAGATGGAAAACCTATATAAGTAAGGGGTATGTTACTGTGAGATGTCTTTTGTCAAAGACAGAGCAAAGTCAACCTTAAGATATACAGTAGCCCTTCACCTTTCCAGTGCTGGAGGCAGTTAAGGTTGTCAAAATAAATATATACCGCAGGGAGTGGGTTTGTGAAACATTTGTACCTGCATTTATAGCCACATCATCTCTAAGGGTACCTTAAGTACAGAAAGCCATAAAGTAAGAATGATATATCATGCTTTCAGGAGATGGGCCCCAAAAGGTTAGACCAATGTGTGCTTCCTGCAAGCACCAGGCTGATCATTTATAATATCTGACAAACAGAAGGGATACTGTTTGTGGTGTTCTATGTATTGATCACTAGGTTGTGATGGAGCCAAATTTAAAAACTGAAGTATAGGTCAACCAAAGGTTACATATGTTGGAAATCTAATTCATGTCAAAGGTAGGTTTAAGGCTTACAATTGATTTACTTAATTACAGGTAAAAGCTTTCCATCCGATATAACTAATGGTAATAGCATTCTGCNAACTAATGGTAATAGCATTCTGCTTTAAAGAAATCACATTTCATCTTGTTATTCTGTACTAGATATATAGTAGTCTCCCAATAATTTAATATTTGTTGTGAAAGACAATGGGATTCTTTATTCAAATGGGTATTGTAAATTAGATAAACTTGAAGGAATTATGACTGCTTTTACAACATCCTGTGATAAGAAAGTGAATTAAAAGAACTCAGTCAGTTTTTAAATATATATATATTTGTATTCAGACATAGCCACAGCTTGGAGTGGGTGGACTCACATTAAAAACCTGGCAGCATCAGTAGCTGGCAAAAATATAATTTTTTTTTAACTGAGAGAATGCAGAATACCTTTTATGTGAAGGACAAAAAGTCCTCAAAATGATCAAGAGAGAAAATTATACTTTGCTCTGGAACTTCCTGGTAAAATGCCATGACAGTGATTACTTATAATAAGGGAGTGGAAGGTATATGATTAAGCATACTTTACGATTGTATTTATAGAGCTTCCTCACCTTGTAGAAGAGCTGTGATTCAGAGAGTTTGGTTGCAAACCAAACCTCTTTTCTGTTGCCTCTCTTTCGGAGCTCCAGGATGGGTTTCAGAAGCTGTGCGGGCAAGTCAGTTCCTCTCTTGGTGTTGTCAGTGTTTCCTTCTCTGTAAAACAAGGCAATAATAGTGAAAACATCTTCAAGTAAAAAAAGTTTTGAGTAATGAAAAATATATATTCATCATTCAGGAAAAGGCTGGAAATTATAGTCGCTTAATATATATGAGTTGAATGAAACTGCACTTTTTTTTTAAAAAAAAAAAGGAAAATACAGAAGAGTATAAAGAAAAATAATAGCTAGATCACCTACAGTTTCAACATTTTGCTTTTAACATTTTCCTTTCAGATTTTTCTCTTTTGGGAGGGACATAGGAACTTTTTTCCTTGTACTGAATTGTGCGTGTGCTCTGGGATCAGCCTTATTCATGAAACCTTTCCCCAGGATCTTCACTGTTGTCAGAGAATTTGATTTCTGTGCTCCATTGTCTTGTCCAAGACTGAGTCCCAGGTCTTTCTCTCTGGTCTTCTATCTCTTCTGCATCAGGCTTCCATTTCTGCCCATCTGAATATGTCCCATAAGTGCCTCAGACTTCAAGTCCTCAAATTTATCCTTCTCTTCTGGTGCTTGACCCGTTTTTCTTCCTCTGTTTCCCCTACTGTTAACAACTCCACTCTCAGCTTGTTCTTGTTGGACATTTTGGTGGTATCCAGCTTTTTTTGGCTTGTGTATAACAATGTAACGTAATTCATTGCTCAGATGCTTGATAATTGATGAGGAAATCACCCCTCAGGGTGAAATGCCTGGGCCAGCACTGGATCCATCTTAAAAGAGTCTCACACCTACATCCAGATTGCCTTTCAGTTTATGTCCCAATCCCCACCCAATTCCCATCTCACTGCATCCTAGCTAACTGTGGATGTTGACTTTTAAAAAACTGATGCTAATTTAATAGGAAAAGCATAGAATTTCTTACTGTTTTTAAACAAGCATTTCTTTAATTGCTGGTAAGGATGAGCTTTGAACATTCTTGTGTTAATAGCTTCCATATTCCAGCTGTAAAAGTGTGTAATTCTATGATTTCCATCAGTGGCTATTTACTGATTACAAATTTAATCTTTGTACTAATCGGAAAACAAAAATAAAACCATCTCAAAGGTTAATTTGAAGCCATTCGGTATGAAGTAGGGCTTTGGCTCTATTGAGGATGTTGTGTGTTAGGAAGCCTTTCATTGAATTTTATAGAATCTGGAACTTGCCTTCTTTCAGTTTTCATATTTGTGTTTTGCATGCTTTTCACTTCCACTTGCTTTCTCCTTCATTTATCTGGACCACATGTCTTCAGTGTCTGACAGAGGTAGTCAGGAATCACGATTTCCTTGATATTGCTATCAGGAAGGAAAACTTTTCCTCTAATCACTTATGTTCAGTTTGGTGGGTAGCTCAGTCGGTAAAGAATCTGCCAGCAGTACAGGAGACCCAAGTTTGATCCCTGGGTTGGGATGATCCCCTGGAGAAAGAAACCAAGGCAAACCACTCCAGTACTCCTGCCTGGAAAATCCCATGGACAGAGGAGCCTGGTGGGCTGCAGTCCATGGAATCGCAAGAGTCGGACGTGACTTAATGACTAAAACCACCCCCACAAAATGAACTGACAAAAGATAGATTCAAAAGAGAAAAGATAGATTTTTAAAATTCATGTACATTCAGGCCAAGTTCACAGAAAAATGTGATTCAAGAAGGCAAGTTAGAATTAGGGACTTCCATATGACCTTGGGGCTTCCCCAGGGCTCAGTGGAGGAGACACAGGAGATGCAGGTTCGATCCCTGGGTCGGAAAGATCATCTGGAGGAGGAAGTAGCAACCCACCTGTATTCCAGCCTGAAGACCTCCATGGACAGAGGAGCATGGCCCGCTAGAGTCCAAAAGGTCACAAAGAGTCAGACATGACTGAGCACAGGCACGCCTATCACCTTAACACGGGAAGGGCACCTACGGGAAGACAAATGGCTTTTAGGAGAGATCGATGGGCTCTTAGGAGAATAGATGGAGATACGCTATTTCATGACAAGATCTATTTAGGTGTGGTGCAAGCTTCTAGTCTCAGGTTGTAAGAGTCATCTTCCTGGAAGGGGATTTATGACAATTCAATTCTTTTTTGAAAGGCTCTGCTTTCAGGCAGATAAAGGAGTTCGGTGGGGGGGNGGCGCGGTGGGGAGGCATCTATTCTCAGATGCCTTCAGCTCAAAATGATTTTTATGCCACAGTGGCATATTCTGGACCTCATCACTGCCATTTAATATGGAATAACCTTAAGCAATGGATTTTTAAAGTTCATAATTAGGTTCCATGAATTCAGGTAACAAATAATTCTTGGAAACCCCCTAATTGCCAGGCATTGTGGTTAGGGTTATAGAGATGAAACCGTGATCTTTGTTCTCAATGGCAGACAGACTGGAAGTATATGGGGCTCTAATTTTTCCTGGCTTTGGTAATAAATTATACGCAGTGAACTTTTGGATGTG
Organism: Redunca redunca; assembly: GCA_006410935.1. NCBI lineage: Eukaryota > Metazoa > Chordata > Mammalia > Artiodactyla > Bovidae > Redunca > Redunca redunca. The sequence continues at coordinate 976,871 of SJYQ01001316.1, forward strand.
TGGGCTCAACTTGAATTTTGTGTGACTGTTTTTGAGTGAACACTTGCAATCTGGCATTTTCCCTTGTGCTTAGTAACCAGTCATAATTGCAGACATCACTAGGCTGCATTTCTGATAAGTGAGCTTCAGCACCTGCCCAGAGCCTTCCCCTCAACACTGCCTTGTCGTCCTCTTCTTTTCAGATGTGAAGTAACAATCGAGGAAGGACACCTCACTTTTTCTGTTACATTTCATTGCCTCCAATAGAGAAATTGTGTGTTACAGTGATAGTAGTCATGAGTTCCTGAGTCCTGAGGATCTGTTTACCCATAAATGCTTAAAATAAAATAAAGCAAATCATAATCTTAAAAAAAAAACAGGAAATTATTGGAGGCATAGATATAAAAATAGACTGTAATTCTGTTTTGTTAAAAGTCCTATTTAACACTGATTAAGTAATAGGCTTGGGACAAAACTGAGCATTCAGCTTTCAAATGTGCTTAGCGTCTACATTCCATGTTAACAGTTTCATAGATGGATCTTGGAGACAACACAGCCAGGGCTAGCAATTTTTTTGAGAAACGCAATTGCGCGTGAATATGCAATCTGCACAACTTTCCCACTTTGCTACTGGAGAAGTGAATCATCCTAAGTATTCTACCTCATAATTTCTGGGAGAAATTCACTGGTCTCTTTTCCTTTCTCCCTTAAACATTTAAAGAATATTTATGTCCTGTAACAGGCATGAGGCATATGGCAATGAAACTACATCAACTAAATAAAAAAAAATCTCTGGAGGATGGGATAAAAGTTCTCTAAAGCAGGCCAGTAGGCAGCCAGGGCTAAGAGTCACAGAACTGGGGACTTCCCTGACAATCCAGTGGTTAAGACTTCACCTTTCAATGCAGGGGGTGTAGGTTCGATCCCTAATCAGGGAGCTAAGATTCCACATGCCTCACAGTCAAAAAACCAAAACATAAAACAGAAGCAATATTGTAACAAATTCAGTAAAAACTTTAAAAATGGTCCACATCCAAAAAAAAAAAACATTCTTAAGAAAAAAAGAGTCACTGGATTAGAGAAGGGACAGGGAGAAAGGAATGTGGGTGGCTTGACTCTCTGATGTGGAAAGGAACTCAGATCATGCAGAGCTTTATGAAGCTGTGTGATGACTGTTTTCCTTCATCCTAACAGCATAGGGAAGTCAATAAAAGATGGAAAGTGGCTCGCGTGGCCCGGGTCAAGGTAACAGTACAGAGGCTAACTGCTCTAGTCTGAGCAGTGCCGGAAGTATGTGACTCAGGGTGTATGTCGGGGAGGGGATACGTTTGCTGACGGGTTGGATTTGGTGATACCAGGGAAGAGAGGTAGACATCAAGGGTACCTCCTGAGTCTGTGGTTTGCCCAGTTGGATGGGTGACGGTGTGATTAATATTTCACACTTGGAGAGGCAAGGAGTATGGCAAGGTACTGTGGGGCATCTCTTTTAAAGTATTTTTATTTATTTTTCATTTCATTTATGTTTTATTTTTGGCCTTGCTGGATCTTCGTTGCTTCGTTCGGGCTTTCTCTAGTTGTGGTGCGTGGGTTCTCACTAAGGTAGCTTCTCGTTGCTTTCCTAAGTCTTAGTGACTATGAGAAAGTTGAAAATTCAGCCAAGTGTTTTTCTCTAGTTGTGGTGCGTGGGTTCTCACTAAGGTAGCTTCTCGTTGCTTTCCTAAGTCTTAGTGACTATGAGAAAGTTGAAAATTCAGCCAAGTGTTTTTCTCCCTAAGGCTCAAATGTCCTGTTGGATTTCTTTTTGATTCATTTGGGTTGAGCAAGTCCTGTGATAAATTTTAATGAAACAAAGTCACTTGTTCCAAGATGAGCTTAGAAATGAAAATTCAGCGAGCCCATAAAAGAAAACACTTGAGATGCTTTCAATAATTATTTACACTCTAATACAGCCTTAAGTAAATATTATGTAAATATTAAGTAAAATATGTTATGTAATATTATAATGCTACTGTTGGTTAGAGTTTATCCCAGTTTATGTTCAGTCACAGAAAGGAGATCAAACCAGTCCACCCTAAAGGAAATCAACCCTGAATATTCACTGGAAGGACTGATGCTGAAGCTGAAGGTCCAATACTTTGGCTAGCTAATGTGAATAGCCAACTCTTTGGAAAAGACCCTGGTGCTGGGAAAGACTGAATGCAAAAGGAGAAAAGAGAGGCAGAGGATGAGACAGGTAGTATCGCTAACTCAATGGACATGAATCTGAGCAAACTCCGGGAGATGGTGAAGGACAGAGGAGCCTGGCGTGCTGCAGTCCATGGGGTGTCAAAGTGTCAGACACAACTTAGAGACTGAACAATAAGGTTTGCACATAACATAGCAAGTACATGCTCTGCTCTCCCTAAGAGAAGGTTTTAGACAAATTAGAAGGTTTTCAAGGGAGAACAGCCAAAGTAATTAGGAGCTGAAAGAACTGATTTATGAGCCAAAATTAGAAGAGGTAAATGCATTTTGTTTGGCTAACTGACAAATAAAGGTGAAGTCAATCAGCAGTAAATACAAAGGAAACAATTAGCTTTTGTATGAAAATGTGAAAGGAATTTTCCCTCTTTTCTGGTTCTCCCTCCCCTAAACTCTCTTTATTCTTCAAATGTTGATCCTGGTGAATATGTTGTGAAATGAATGTAAAGCATCTGATGTTAAAAGCAATTCAGTGAATACTGAAAATCTACAAGATGAGCTAGGAATGCAATGCTCTGATGAGTTGATTTGCTGGATAAAGTTAATTATCCTGTGAATAGTAGCTGTGTGGAGGCAAAAAGCATCAAGATAGGGCTTTTCCTTGTAACTCTTTCAGGAGCACATTATTTCAATGGCATTTCTCAAAATTTCATTTCCTTTGTGAATTTGTAATTCATAGTTCAATGGGATTTGTTTTGTTTTGGTATGGTCTTGGGTTTCCTAAATGGTTGATTTATTTTACTAACCTATGCATTTCTCCAAATAAGTATTCACTGACGAACTGGGACAATAGGCTGGAAACCGTCATACTAAATTGAAGACTGGGTAAGGGGATAAGGCCTGCATGGGGTTGAGGCCCAGAGTAGGCGGAATGTAAGACTTCTTGGCCAAAGCTGCAGCCTCCTCCGTGTTCCCAATGAGAATTGCCAACTGTGTGACCCTGGAGAGCCATTTGACATATCCAAGCCTTCGTATCCTCAACTGTAAAATAAGAAAAGCAATTTCTATCTCTCAGGACTGTAGCAAGGCATCATTCAATGAGTTAATGTACATAAGATGCTTAACACAGAGAGAACAAGATGGTGGAAGAGTAGGTGGACGTGGAGTACATCTCTCTCTACGGATACATCAGGGATATGCCTTCAGACACAGAAGTGCATACAGAACACGAGCTGAGAGCAAGCAGGAGTACCTGACCAGTGGAAAAGAAGATATAGGACCATGCAAAACTCAGGAGGATGAAGGAACTAGGGGGATAAACAGGAGTATTAGCAGGACTGGACCTGCCCTCGGCAGGGTGGGGGAACTGAAGCAGGGGTCCAATCCCCACCGCAGGGCAGTTGTCTGAGTCAGAGGAGAAATGTTTAAGGCTGAGAGTGAAACAGCTGACCTGTGGCAGCCTAAGTGGAATGAGAATCAGACAGCTCCTGCCACAGCCATACATACCCGACAGGAACACTGGTCTCCCAGAAGATACAGCAGCTGGGAGCTGGAGTTTAGGGATTGTGGAGCAATCCCAGGGTGAGGGCTGCTGTTAACTGCAGAGAGACAGGTTGAGGGGATGTGAGGGAGGAGACCGTGGTGGGAAATGCCAGTGGAGGAAAGCCAGGCAGCCATGGCATCAGGGGGATACTGCTGAGTCATGTGTCAGGGGTGGAACCACCACCATAGCCTCTCTCTTACCACATGCCAGCATCAGCAGCTGAACAATAGGGAGGCTGGCCCATCAAATGCCTGACACACTGAACTACAGAGTAGGACCCCACTCAGGATGCCCTTTTAAGTGCCTTAAGAGCCAATCTACAGAGTAGGACCCCAGCCAGGGGGGCCCCTCTATGTGCCTGACATGCCAAACAACAGAGAAGGACCCCAGACCAGTTCAATTCAGTTCAGTTGCTCAGTTGTGTCCAACTCTTTGCGACCCCATGGACTGCAGCATGCCAGGCTTCCCTGTCTATCACCAACTCCCAGAACTTGCTCAAACTCATGTCCATTGAGTCAGTGATGCCATCCAACCATCTCATCCTCTCTCGACCCCTTCTACTCCCACCTTCGATCTTTCCCAGCATCAGGGTCTTTCCTACTGAGTCAGTTCTAATCAGGTGGCCAAAGTATTGGAGCTTCAACTTTAGCGTCAGTCTTTCCAATGAATATTCAGGGTTGATTTCCTTTAGGCTAGACTGGTTGGATCTCCTTGCAATCCAAGGGGCTCTCAAGAGTCTTCTCCAACACCACAGTTCAAAAGCATCAATTCTTTGGCACTCAGCCTTCTTTATAGTCCAACTCTCACATCCACACATGACTACTGGAAAAACCATAGCTTTGACTAGACGGACCTTTGTTGGCAAAGTAATGTCTCTGCTTTTTAATATGCTGTCTAGGTTGATCATAGCTTTCCTTCCAAGGAGTAAGCATCTTTTAATTTCATGGCTGCAGTCACCATCTGCAGTGATTTTGGAGCCCCCCAAAAATAAAATCTCTCACAATTTCCATTGATTTCCCCATCTATTTGCCATGAAGTGATGGGACCAGATGCCATGATCTTAGTTTTCTAAATGTTGAGTTTTAAGCCAGCTTTATCACTTTCCTCTTTCACTTTCATCAAGAGGCTCTTTAGTTCTTCTTTGGTTTCTGCCATAAGGGTAGTGTCATCTGCATATCTGAGGTTATTGATATTTCTCCTTGCAATTTTAATTCCAGCTTGTGCTTCATCCAGCCTGGCATTTCTCATGATGTACTCTGCATATAAGTTAAATAAGCAGGGTGACAATATACAGCCTTGACGTACTCCTTTTTCTATTTGGAACCAGTCTGTTGTTCCATGTCCAGTTCTAACTATGGCTTCTTGACCTGCACACAGATTTCTCGGGAGGCAGGTCAGGTGGTCTGGTATTCCCATCTCTTGAAGAATTTTCCAAAGTTTGTTTTGATCAAAACAGTCAAAAGCTTTGGCATAGTCAATAAAGCAGAAGTAGGTGGTTTTCTGGAACTCTCTTGCTTTTTTGATAATCCAACAGATGTTGGCAATTTGATCTCTGGTTCCTCTGCCTTTTCTAACTCCAGCTTGAACATCTGTAAGTTCATCGTTCATGTACTGTTGAAGCGTGGCTTGGAGAATTTTGAGCATTAGTTTGCTAGCGTGTGAGATGAGTGCAATTGTGTGTTAGTTTGAGCATTCTTTGGCATTGCCTTTCTTTGGGGGTTGGAATGCAAACTGACCTTTTCCAGTCCTGTGGCCACTGCTGAGTTTTCCAAATTTGCTGGCATATTGAATGCAGCACTTTCACAGCATCATCTTATAGGATTTGAAATAGCTCAATTGGAATTCCATCACCTCCACTAGCTTTGTTTGTGGTGATGTTTCCTAAGGCCCACTTGACTTTGCATTCCAGGATGTCTGGCTCTAGGTGGATGATCACACCATCATGGTTATCTGGGTCATGAAGATCTTTCTTGTATAGTTCTTCCATGTATTCTTGCCACCTCTTCTGAATATCTTCTGCTTCTGTTAGGTCCATACCATTTCTGTCCTTTATTGTGCCCATCTTTGCATGAAATGTTCCCTTGGTATCTCTAATTTTCTTGAAGAGATCTCTAGTCTTTCCCATTCTCTTGGTTTCCTCTATTTCTTTGCATTGATCACTGAGGAAGGCTTTCTTATCTCTCCTTGCTACTTTTTGGAACTCTGCATTCGAAGGGGTATATCTTTCCTTTTCTCCTTTGCCTTTAGCTTCTTTTCTTTTCTCAGTAAGCCCTCTTCAGATAACCATTTTGCCTTTTTGCATTTCTTTTTATTGGGGATGGTCTTGGTCACTGCCTCCTATACAATGTCATGAACCTCCATTCATAGTTCTTCAGACACTCTATCTGTCAAATCTAATCCCTTGAATCTATTTGTCACTTCCTACTGTATAATCATAAGGGATTTAAGTCATACCTGAGTGGTCTGGTAGTTTTCCCTACTTTCTTCAATTTAAGTCTGAATTTTGCAATAAGGAGTTCTTGATCTGAGACACAGTCAGCTCCCAGTCTTGTTTTTGTTGACTGTACAGAGTTTCTCCATCTTTGGCTGCAAAGAATATAATCAATCTGATTTTAGTATTGACCATCTGGTGATGTACATGTGTAGAGTGTTCTCTCATGTTGTTGGAAGAAGGTGTTTGCTATGACCAGTGCGTTCTCTAGGAAAACTCTGCTAGCCTTTGCCCTGCTTCATTTTGTACTCCAAGGCCAAATTTGCCTGTTACTCAAGGTATCTCTTGACTTCCTACTTTTGCATTCCAGTCCCCTATGATGAAAAGGACATCTTTATTGGGTGTTAGTTCTAAAAAGTCTTGTAGGTCTTCATAGAACCATTTGATTTCAGCTTCTTCAGCACTCCTCCAGAAAGGGAGCCCTTTAAAGGCCCTCTAAGTGAAAAGGTGGAGCTACAGAGAAAAACTGACCAAAGAGGCCTTCTGATTGCCAACTACAAGAGGCTCGAAAAAAGACTCTGGTAGGGCCATAACTTCTGCGGCAGAGGCAGTCTGTGTCCCTACACACGTGATGCTGCCAGGGTTCCTGCAAGCCAAGTAGCTGCACCATCTTAACGCTCAGCTCTCACTGGGGCAGAGCTGCCACAGGCAAAAAACAAGTCTTGCATCTATGCTCATAGGGTCACTTTGGTCATGTCCGACTCTTTGAAACCCTATAGACTGTGGCCTGCCAGGATTCTCTGTCAGAGAGGTGGGGGTCTCCAGGCAAGAATACTGAAGCATATTGACCAATACTGGTTGCCATACCCTTCTAGAGCACTATATTTCCTGCTGCCCTAGCCACCAACCCCCTGAGTACCTGGTGCTGCCAGAACCCCTGCGACCCAAGCAGCTGCACCACCTCCACACCTGGCCCTCCCTGGGGCAGACCTAAGCCCTCCAGGACAGCCTCAGGAGCAAACCCCAGGGTATGACCCACATGCAGAGGTGGAAAAAAAAACCACAATTGAAACCCAGAGGTGGAAATAAAACCACAATTGAAACCCAGGGGCAATGTGTCTAAGGAAGAAGATCCAAAATCTTCCCACCAGCTATACAAGCTGCAAATTAAGTCCACATGATCAACTAAGCAAACTCTGTCTATGGAATATATAAAAGGCCATTGAGAGCTCCCACAAAAGAAAATGCACTAACTCTGATAGCTGTGGACATTGGAGGCAAAAACACACAGGAGTAGAACCAGATTAGAATCTGTCCCATAGCAGATCCAGAGGTCAACACAGTGTTGGGGGACATCCTAGGGAGAGTCAAGCCCTGAGCATTTGGAGTTGGAGCACTGACTCCAAGACCCTAGACTAGCAAAAAACTACCTGTCGTGAGTATCAAACAGTGGAAGCTGACACAAAGCAAACCACCTGAATACAAGACCTGGCATCACCCAACCACGAGTAGCACCCTGTGCAGGATGCCTCATCTGAACAACAAACAAAACAAAGATACAATCCCAATCATCAGCAGACAAGATTACCACCTCACTCAGCCTTGCCCATCAGAGAAAAAACAAATAAATAAAAACTCAGCACAAATCTTATCCTATACAAAGCTCACACAAACCACTGGACCAACCGTAGGAGAGCAGAAATGAAAAGGAAGAAACAATTCAACTTTCCTTGAAGCCTCGGAAAAGGAGACCTCAAACACAATAGCTTAAAAAAAATAATGAAAATACAGAGAATACAAATACAAATACAAATACAAATGAAGGAACAACCTAGAAACACAGAAGTCCAAATAAATGAATACTAAATAGGCAAACTACTTGAAAAAGAATTCAGAATAATGATAGTAAAGATGATTGAAACCTTGAAAACAAAATGGAGAAAATGTAAGAATCAATTAAAAAAATACTTAGAAAAATTAAAGAATAAACACAAAGACAAACTACACAATTACTGATATTAAAAATACTCTAGAAGGAATCAATAGAAGAATATCTGAAGCAGAAGAATGAATTAGTAAGATGGAAAATAAAATGGTGGAAATAACTTCTGAAGAACAGAATAAAGTAAAAAGAATGAAAAGAGTTGAGGACAGTCTCAGAGACCTCTGGGACCACATCAAACACATCAACATTCAAATTATAGGGGTTGCAGAAGAAGAAGAGAAAAAAAAAGGGTATGAGAAAATTTTTGAAGAGATTATAGTTGAAAATTTTCCCAACAAGGAAAAGGAAATAGTCAATCAGGTCCAAGGGACACAATGAGTCCCATACAGGATAACCCAAGGAGAAGCATGCCAAGACACATACTAATCAAACTAACAAAGATTAAACACAAAGAAAGAATATTAAAAGCAGCAAGGGAGAAGCAACAAGTAACATACAAGGGAAACCCCATACACTTAACAGCTTATCTTTCAGCAGAAACTATGCAGGCCAGAAGGGAATGGCAGGATATATTTACAGTACTGAAAGGGAAAAATCTACCACCAAGATTACTGTACCCGGCAAGGATCTCATTCAAAATTGATGGAGAAATAAAAAGCTTTTCAGACAAGCAAAAGTTAAGAGAGTTCAGTAGCACCAAACCAGCTTTACAACAAATGTTAAATGGACTTATATAGTCAAGAAATACAACAGAAGAGAAAAATATCTACAAAATCAAACCCAAACAATTAAGAAAGTGGCAATAGAAACATATATACCAATAGTTACTTTAAATGTAAGTAGATTAAATGATTCAACCAAAAGACAGACTGGCTGAATGGATACAAAAACAAGACCCATATATATGCTGTCTATAAGAAACCCACTTCAGACCTCAAGACACATATAGACTGAAGGTGAGAGGATGGAAAAATATATTCCATGCAGATGGGAAGCAAAAGAAAGCTGGAGTAGCAATTCTCATATTAGACAAAATAGACCTTAAAATAAAGATTACAAGAGAAGGAAGGACACTACATAATGATCAAGGGATCAATCCAAGAGGAAGACATAACAATTGTAAATATCTATGCATTCAATGTAGGAACACCTCCATACATAAGACAAACACTAACAGACATAAAAGGAGAAATTGACAGTAACACAATAATAGTAGGAGACTTTAACACCCCACTCACACCAATGGACTGATCATCAAAACAGAAAATTAATATGGAAACACAAGCCTTAAATGATACCTTAGATGAGATGGATCTCATTGATATCTTCAGGACGTTCTATCCAAATGCAGAAGAATACACCTTCTTCTCAAGTGCACAGGGAACAATCTCCAGGATAGACCACATCTTGGGTCACAAATCAAACCTCAGTAAATTTAAGAAAATTGAAATCATATCAAACATCTTCTTGACCAGAACACTATGAGAGTAGATATCAATTACAAGAAAAAAAAAACTGTAAGAAGCACAAAAACATGGAGATTAAACAACACGTTTCTAACTAACCAACAGGTTACTGAGGAAATCAAAAGGGAAATATAAAAATTTTCTAGAAACAGTGACAATGAAAACACAACTCAAAACCTATGGGATGCAGCAAAAGTAGTTCTAAGAGGAAAGTTTATAGCAATACAATCCTACCTCAAGAAGCAAGAAAAGCACCAGATAGACAACCTAACTTTACACCTAAAACAACTGGAAAAAGAAGAACAACAACAAAAAACCCAAAATTAGTAGAAGGAAAGAAACCATAAAGATCCTAGCAGAAATAAATGAAAAAGAAGTGAAAGAAACAATGGTAAAAATTAATAAAACGAAAAGTTGGTTCTTTGAGATGATAAACAAAATTAGCAAATCTTTAGCCAGACTCAACAAGAAAAAAAGAGAGAAGAATCAAATCAACAAAATTAGAAATGAAAAAGGAGAGGTTACAACAGACAATGCAGAAATACAAAGGATTATAAGAGACTATTATGATCAACTATATGGAATAAAATAGATAACCTGGAAGACATGGACAGATTCTTAGAAAAGTTCAATCTTCCAAGATTGAACTGGGAAGAAATAGAAATTATGAACAACCCAATTACAAGCACTGAAATTGAAGCTGTGATCAAAAATCTCCCAAAAAACAAAATCCAGGACCAGATGGCTTCACAAGAGAATTCTATCAAACATTTAGAGAAGAGCTAATGCCTGTCCTTCTAAAACTCTTTCAAAAAATTGCAGAGGAAGGAACACTTTCAAACTCATTCTATGAGGCCACCATCTGGTTTTGATACCAAAACCAGACAAAGACAACACACAAAAAGAAAACTACAGGCCAATATCACTGATGAACATAGATGCAAAAATCCTCAACAAAATTTTAGCAAACAGAACTCAGCAACACATCAAGAAGCTCATACACCATGATCAAGTCGGGTTTATTCCAGGGATGCAAGGATTCTTCAATATACACAAATCAATCAGTGTGATACACCATATTAACAAATTGAAAGATAAAAGCCATATGGTAATCTCAATAGATGCATAAAAAGCCTTTGACAAAATTCAGCACCCATTTATGATTACAACTCTTCAAAAAATGGGCATAGAAGGAACCTACCTCAACATAGTAAAATCCATATTTGATAAGTCTACAGCAAACATTATTCTCAATGGTGAAAACTGAAAGCATCCCCCCTAACGTCAGGAACAAAACAAGGGTGTCCATTTTTGCCACTATTATTCAACATAGTTCTGGAACTCCTGGCTGCAGCAATCAGAGAAGAAAAAGAAATAAAAGGAATCCAGATTGGAAAAGAAGTAAGGCTCTCACTGTTTGCAGATGACATGATACTGTACATTGAAAACTCTAAAGATAGTATCAGAAAATTACTAGAGCTAACCAATGAATTTAGCAAAGTTGCAGAATACAAAATCAATACACAGAAATCACTTGCATTTCTATATACTAACAATGAAACATCAGAAAGAGAAATTAAGGAATCAGTGCCATTCACCATTGCAACAAAAGAATTAAATATCTAGGAATAAACTTACTTAAGGAGACAAAAAAACTGTACTCAGAAAATTATAAGATAATGAAAGAAATTAAAGATGACATAAACAGATGGAGAGATATTCCATGTTCCTGGGTAGGAAGAATCAACACTGTGAAAATGACTATACTACCAAATGCAATCTACAGATTTAATGTGATGCCTATCAAATTACCAATGGCATTTTTCACAGAACTAGAACAAAAAATCTCACACTTCATATGGAAACACAAAAGACCCTGAATAGCCAAGGCAATCTTGAGAAAGAAGAATGGAGCTTCTTGACTTCAGATTTTACTACAAAGCTACAGTCATCAAGACAGTATGGTACTGGCACAAAAACAGAAATATAGACCAATGGAACAAGACAGAAAGCCCAGAAATAAGCCCATGCACCTACAGATACCTTATTTTTGACAAAAGTGGAAAGAATATACAATGGGGAAAAGACAGCCTCTTCAATAAATGGTGCTTGGAAAACTGGACAGCTACATGTAAAAGAATGAAAATAGAACACTTCCTAACACCATACACAAAGATAAACTCAAAATGGATTAAAGATCTAAATGTAAGACCAGAAACTGTACAACTCTTAGAGGAAAACATAGGCAGAACACTCGATGACATAAATCAAAGCAAGATAATCAAAGAAAATAATAGCAAATGAAACAACTGATAAAGGATTAATTTCAAAAATATACAAGCAGCTCATACAGCTCAATACCAGAAAAACAAACAACCCAGTCAAAAAGTGGGAAAATACCTAAATAGACATTTTTCTAAAGAAGACACACAGATGGCTAACAAACACATGACAAGATGCTCAATATCGCTCATTATTAGAGAAATGCAAATCAAAACTTCAATGAGATATTACCTCACACCGGTCAGAATGGCCCTCATCAAAAAGTCTACAAACAATAAATGCTGTAGAGGGTATGAAGAAAAGGGAACACTCTTGCACTGTTGGTGGGAATGTAAATTGATACAGCCACTGTGGAAGACTGTATGGAGATTCCTTAAAAAAACTAGGAATAAAACCACCATATGGCCCAGCAATCCCACTCCTAGGTATATACCCTGAGGAAACCAAAATTGAAGGAGACATATGTATCCCATTGTTCACTGCAGCACTATTTACAATAGCTAGAACATGGAAGCAACCTGTATATCCATTGACAAATGAATGGATAAAGAAGTTGTGGTACATATACACAATAGAATACTACTCAACCATAAAAAGGAATGCATTTGAGTCAGTTCTAATGAGGTGGATGAACCTAGAGCCTATTATACAGAGTGAAGTGAGTCAGAAAGAGAACGATAAACACCATATTCTAATGCATATAGACGGAATCTATAAAAATAGTACTGAAGAATTTATTTACAGGGCAACAATGGACAAACAGACATAGAGAATAGACTTATGGACGTGGGGAGAGGGGAGGAGAGGGTGAGACGTATGGAAAGAATAACATGGAAACTTATATTACCATGTGTAAAATAGCCAACAGGAATTTGCTGTATGGCTCAAGAAACTCAAACAGGGGCTCTGTATCAACCTGGAGGGGTGGGATGGGGAGGGAGGTGGGAGGCAGGTTCAAAGGGGAGGAGATATATGTATACCTATGGTTGATTCATGTCAAGGTATGACAGAAAACAGCAAAATTCTGTAAAGCAATTATCCTTCAATAAAAAATAAATTAAAAAACAAATAAATAAACAGGATTTCAGTTCAGTTCAGTTCAGTCACTCAGTCGTGTCTGACTTTTTGTGACCCCATGAACCGCAGCACGCCAGGCCTCCCTGTCCATCACCAACTCCCAGAGTCCACCCAAACCCATGTCCATCGAGTTGGTGATGCCATCCAACCATCTCATCCTCTGTCATCCCCTTCTCCTCCTGCCCTCAATCTTTTCCAGCATCAGGGCCTTTTCAAATGAGTCAGCTCTTCGCATCAGGTGGCCAAAGTATTGGAGTTTCAGCTCCACAATCAGTCCTTCCGATGAAGGCCCAGGGCTGATCTCCTTTAGGATGGACTGCTTGGATCTCCTTGCAGTCCAAGGGATTCTCAAGAGTCTTCTCCAACACCCAGTTCACAAGCATCAATTCTTCAGTGCTCAGCTTTCTTTATGTCCAATTCTCACATCCATACCTGACCACTGGAAAAACCATAGCCTTGACTAGACGGACCTTTGTTGACAAAGTAATGTCTCTGCTTTTGAATATGCTGTCTAGGTTGGTCATAACTTTCCTTCCAAGGAATAAGCATCTTTTAATTTCATGGCTGCAGTCACCATCTGCAGTGATTTTGGAACCCCGAAAAATAAAGTCAGCCACTGTTTCCACTGTTTCCCCATCTATTTGCCATGAAGTGATGAGAATGGAATTCTAAAAGGGATTTAGAAGACGAAAAAAAAGGAGTTGCTTAATGCAGGACTGAGTGTTTGAACAAGCTCTTCCTTGAGAGGCAAATACTTAGTGGGAGGTACAGGTCTCCTTCCTACATCTGAGTGTCCCCTTTAATTGAGATTACAGAATTGCCGCTGTGACACATGGCTCCCTGGACCCAGTGGAAAGAAGGGAGTATTTCCGCTCTTGAAATCATGTTCAGGATTTGAGATAACTTTAGGCTGCCAAAGGACCCTGGGTGACTAGAGAGACCAAAAAAGGCTTGAGGGACATAGGGAGGAACACTGATGGTGCCCAACCACTGTTGGCCAGGTCCCAGGGTAGCAGCTAGGATCCTTGTGGCAGATGGACGGATGATGCCCTCGTGGTTTGCAAAAAGACAGCTTCCATTTTCCATCCATTGCCCACTCTGGCCCGGGCTGTCCTCTCCCAGGCACTTTGTTCCCATTTTGAGATTTGAGGAAATGGAGGAAAGTGAGAAATAGAAACAGAACAGAAGAAATGAAAAAGGACAAATGTCTGCTCCTTTTCAGTTCATTAGGGATGTGAAGCATTTGTGATAAATATTTATTCATGATTAAATTATAGCTAGCCCCAGGAATTTTAATTTGCTGTAGTTTTAATAAAAATGGCTGTTTGACCATCACATCTTCAGTTTCATAAGAGACTCATCATTACTTAATTTATATGGCATATATGCATATATGAGTTTGTATCATATTATGTAAAACCTATACTTAATATAATGCACCAGGCCTCCCTGGTGGCTCAGATGGTAGAGAATCCTCCTGCAATGCGGGAGACCTGGGTTCAATCCCTGGGTTAGGAAGATCCCCTGGAGAAGGGAATGGCTACCCACTCCAGTATTCTGGCCTGGAGAATTCCATGGACAGAGGAGCCTGGTGGGCTATAGTCCATGTAATCACGAAGAGTCGGACACGACTGAACGACTTTGACTCATACTAAACCCATGTACAATCTATTTTTTCATCTTTCGAAAGTTAGGCTTTTCTGTAGAAAATATAGCAACTATGGAAAATAAAAGTTAACTAGAGGAAAATGAAGACCCATAAGCACACCATCTAGAAGCAGCCACTGAAAACACTTCGTGCTGACTCCATCCTATTTTGTTTTCTTGCTAAGGGCTGGTATGTTCTGGAGCGTGTTGCTGTGGCTTCTCTCTCTCTCTTTCTCTGGTTATTTCCACTGACCTCAGGACGCCTCTAGCATCCTCTCCAAGGTCACTGACACATCTTTCTCCTTTCTTCCTCCTGAGTGTCATTCAGTATCAGGGCTGCGTCTCTCTGTCTGCAAACAGAGTGGACCAGCGCCCGAGCACCTCACATGCAGGCTGCTCTCCACGGAACCCATGCTCTCTCCGAGGTGGGCTGCCCTCCTCTGTCCCTCATCTACCGCTTCAGTCACCCCAGACCTCCATCACCCTTGCAGCCTCCACAGCCCTGCCTTCCTCTGGGGCTCACTGCTTCACACATCTTGCTCATCTTTTCAAATGTATTTATTCTTAACTGGAGGATAATTGCTTTACAATATTGTGTTGGTTTCTGTCATATATCAACGTATCATATGTTCCTTCCCTCTTGAACCTCCCTCCCACCTCCCCCTGCTTTTGAAGTACAGTGAGTTGATTTACAATATTATGTCAGTTACAGGTGTACAGCATAGTGAGTCAATGCTTTTGCAGATCATACTCCATTATAGGTTATTACAAGATAATGGCTGTAATTTTCCGTACTGTACAGTATATCCTTGTTGCTGCTCTGTTTTATACATACTTGTTTGTATCTCTCAGTCCTAATTGTCCCTCCCTGATTCCTGCTCTCCTTAGATAACCCCTAGTTTCTGTTCTCTGTGAGTTGGTTTCTGCTTGGCAGATACATTCTACCCTTTACCACTTTTCTGCTGATTCTTCCTTGCGGACCCTCTTCTCAGAACTTCTGCCTGCTCTTAGCTGTTCGCAAGAGCACAGGCTCTGGAACCCAATGACCTGGGTCCAGTCTAGCCTTTGTCATTCTGTAGCTGTGAGGACTAGGCAGTTATTTCATGGTGCTGTTCTTGGTTTCCTCAACTCCTAAACAAGGTTAATGATATACCCTGCTGCAGAGCTGCTGAGATGGTTTAAACACTTAGAACATCAGAATAGTTCCTGGAACATGATAAGTACTCTCTACCAGTCAGATTTTATTACTATTAGTGGCAACTTTGAGTGTATGTCCTGATACTAATTCAAATCCCAGCCTCCTATGACTGTTTCCCTTGGAATTTTCCAGCAGTCTCTTCCCTCTACCTCTTCTAGCATGCATACTAAGTCATTTCAGTTGTGTCCTACTCTTTGCGACCCCATGGACTGTAGCCCACCAGGCTCCTCTGTCTATAGGATTCTCCAGGCAAGACTACTGTAATGGGTTGCCATGCCCTCCCCCAGGGAAATTGGCAGGTGGGTTCTTTACCACTTAACACCACCTGGGAAGCCCGTCTCTTCTAGGAGCTTAGCAGTGTTAACTTCCTTTTAGCAACCCCTATACTGTGTTTACTATGGAAGTGTACTTGCTACCTGTTATTACCATCTGATTATTTTATTATAATTGTCTCTCCCTCTAGACTGTTTGACTATTCGTGTGTCTGATCATTTGTGTATCACATGGGGGAGTGACCAGGTGAACCACTGGTGGTTTAGTTTCTTCTGTTTAGTTGCTTAGTCCTTGCTCTGTGGAGGATCAAGGGATGGGCAATGTCTAAACACAGGAAACTGGTCATGTGTGTTGCTTCCTGGAAGTCAGAATTGGAGGGAAGATTTTTCATTGCATTGTGCGTAACCACCCCCTTCACTCCATGTAATAGCTTACATAGGGTAGACTTTGGGGGGTAATAATTTTATTAAGATGTAATTCATATATAATGATATTTATTCATTTGGAGTGTGCAGTTTAATGTTTTTTAGTACATTCACAGAGCTGTGCAAACATCACCACAATTTTAGAACATTTTCATCTCCTTCAAAAGAAGCCCAGTACCCTTTAGCTCTCCTCCCAAATTTCCCCAACCCCCTTAACCCCAAGAAACCACTTCTTCCTACTGTCACTGTGCTTTATCCCTTTTGGACATTTCATGTAAATGGAATCATAGGATATGTAACCTTCTGTGACTGGCTTCTTTCACTTAGCATCATGTTTTCAAGGTTTATCCGAACTGTAGCAGATGTGTCAGAATCTCATTCCTTTTTATGGTCAAATAATATTTCATTGTATGAACACACCATCTTTTGTTTATTCATTCAATAGTAGATGGGCATTTGGGTGGTTTCCACTTTTTGATTATTATGAATAATGCTGCTCTGATTTTCTGTGTACAAGTTTTTATGTGGACATGTTTTCATTTCTCTTGGTTATATACCTAGAAGTGGAATTGCTAGGTCGTATGATAACTCTATGAGGAACTGCCAAACTATTGTCCAAAGAGGCTGCATCATTTTATTTATATTCCCACCAGCACTGTATTTAGTTTCCCACATCCTGCATGTGATGAGACTTTTATTATGGAAAGAATTGTTCTTTAAGCTTGATTTTCTAGTTCAATAGACACGAAAAAGGTATTTTCTTTCAACACTTTAATTAACAGCACTTTCTATTAGAAAAATGCCCTTCATCCTCAAGGAATATCTGTGAGAAGACATTTTAGAAGGAAGAAGGTGAGAAGATTAATCTGCATTCAAATAAAAATACAGAGCCTAAGGAATTTTTTCTGGTGCTCTCATTATACCCATAGGGATTTCTTAAGAAATGCAAATATGTATTGTTTCATCATGCATAAGGCAATTGTTATCTAAAGATAGAGATAAAAGTACAGAATCCTGTACAAATAGTGAGATTTTTGAGAGCAGAAAGAGTTGGAGTGGGACCAAATGACTTAAGGAAAAAGTAAAAATCCACTGAAGTAAACACGGAAAAAGAGATGGAATACAGTTGGTGTATCTGCTGGAACCTGGGAGCACTCTGTGTCTGGGGAGGAAGGCTGTAGGGTGGGGGGGTACAGGAAGGTGACATGTGGGCAAACCTGGGAGAGAAGCTGGTGGCACTCCCTTCTGTGTTGTAACATGACAACATGTAACTTTGTTTCCTGGTGGTGAGATGAACTGACATATGAAAAGTGGGAAAATGCCTAATTCACAAAGGCTCATTGTGAGTTGAAGCTTATGAAGCACTTATCATGAACCAAACACCATACTAAGCACTTTATATACATCACCTCAATTTAATCTTCCCAGCGACTCTATGGTTTAGGTACAATTATTGTCCTCACTTCACAGGTTAGGAATCAGAGGCACCCGGAGGTTAAGAAGTTGCTGTCTACTTTCCCCTGTTCATTGCAGGATTATTCACAAGTCAAGACATAAATAAATTTATGTGTCCATCTATGAATGAGTGGACAAAGGAAACCTGTGTGTATACAATGGAATATCATTTAGAAAGAGGGAAATCCTGCCATTTGTGACAACAGAGACTACCTTGAGGACGTTGTGCTGAGTGAAATAATATGAACTTCTTATACGTGGAATATAAAAAAAACAAACTCAGAGAACCCAAGAGTAGAATGGTGGTTGCCAGGGGCTGAGACCAGGGTGTGGGGGGGTGGGTGAGTGGGGAAGGGGAGCTGTCAATCAAAAGACACAGACTGCAGTTACAAGATGTATAAGTTCTGAGGACCTGATGCCCAGAGCAATATTGTACAAGGAAGGGAGGTACAAATGAACTAACAAAGGAAAGAGAACTTCCCTACTGGTCCAGTGGTAAAGACTCCACCTGCCAATACAGGAAATATGGGTTTGATCCTTGGTCTGGGAAGAGGCCACATGCTGAGAGGCCACTAAGCCCACGAGCCACCAACTACTGAAGCCCATGCACACCCAGAGCCTGGGCTCTGCAAGGAGAGAAGCCTGTGCCTCACAGCTCGAGAGCAGCCGCCGCTCTCCAAAACTAGAGAAAGCCCGCGTGCAGCAATGGAGACCCAGAGCAGCCAAAAATAAATAACAAATAAATTTAATTTTAAAAAGGAAGGAAGGAGTGAGGGAGTGAAGGAATTACTCGGAGTGTAATGTTGAAGCTGAGCTGTACCCTGGAACCAGTAAGCCTGTGTGGTCAGTGCCCTTAACCCATGCGCTAGTATATCTCTGTCTGTGTGTTTTTCTTCACCTGCATCATTTGAATTGTGGTGGTTGTTCAGTTGCCCAGTCGTGTCTGACTCTTTGCAACCCCATGGACTGCAGCATGCCAGGTCTCCCTGTCCCTCACCATTTCCAGGAGTGTGCCCAAGTTCATGTTCATTGCATCAGTGATGCTGTCCAGCCGTCTCATCCTCTGATGCCTTCTTCTTCTTCTGCCCTCGATCTTTCCCAGCATCAGGGACTTTTCCAATGAGTCATCTGTTCGAATCAGATGACCAAAATACTGGAGCTTCAGGTTCAGCATCAGTCCTTCCAGTGACTATTCAGGGTTGATCTCCCTTAAGATTGACTGGTTTGATCTCCTTGCTGTCCAAGGGACTTTCAGGAGTCTTTTCCGGCACCACAGTTTGAAGGCATCATTTCTTTGGCATTCTGCCTTCCTTACGGTCCAGCTCTCACAACTATACGTGAGTATTCAACCATTGTTTGACTGCAACAGTTAAAAACATACTTAACCATCTTGTAATAAAATCAGTGTCAATAAATAGTCAAAGACATTTGATTTAATAACTTAATAGTTTTAATCCAGTCATAATGTAATGTAGTATAATATGCCAAAGAGACTAGAAGTCTCAGGGCAGATCATGCAGGGCCTTGTAGACAGTGTTAAGGTTAAAGGCTATCCCAGGGGCAGTGAGAAGCATTCAGTTTTAAGTCTTGGAGTCAAGAGGTCACACTTGGGTGCTTTGAAATTTCCTTCTAATTGCAGTAAAGGGGTTTGTATTGGAGAAGTAATAGCAAAACTGGGGGCATGAGGAGCAAGCCGAGGGGTGACACTGAGACCGGAGCACTGGAGATGGATTAGAGGAGACGGCTGAGGATTAAGGAACGATTCAGGAGTTGCCCGAATGAAGACCAGCTGGGAATCACGTGAGTCTTTGGAGAGTCTGTGTGGAGCCCAGTGTCGTTAGAGAAACAGTTCTCCGAGGCTGACTCTAATGAAGTGGATTTTACAGTTATGAATATAGTTCTCTTGAGAAGAAAAATGTTTGAATTGTCTCCGTTTTTCCATTTTGGCTTTTCTTTACAGCCTCCACTCTCTTTTCTTTGGATCAAAGCCATTTTCATTTCACCAGACGTGTCATTCTTTTTGCAGAAGCCATTCCAGCTCTTTTAATGCTTCAGACTTTAATTTACGGAACATCTATTCGTGTCTCTCTAGATCTTTTACACAGGCAGCATCTTTGTGCAAATTCCTGGACCCGTCAAATTTGCCCAAGTGCTTGTAAATGCATGCTCAAGGAGATAAATGACTCAACTGGAAAACCGATGGCTAACCTGTTGAACCTCTCTGTGATTTCAGGCTGCCCTGGCAGGAGGCACCACCATGATCTTGGATTTTGCTATTCCACACAAAGGCCACTCCCTCGTTGAGGCCTTTGACACCTGGCGAAGCTGGGCTGACCCCAAAGTCTGCTGCGACTACAGCCTGCATGTGGCGGTGACGTGGTGGAGTGACCAGGTGAACCATGAAGGGGTCCGGTTTCTTCTAGTTAGTCCTTTAGTCATTGCAAAGATCAAGGAACGGGCAACATCAAAACATAAGAAACCAGTGATAGTGGTTGCTTCCGGGAACTCACAATTGGAGGGAAGACTTTTCATTCCATACTCTTTTGTACCATTTGAGTTTTGAAGCCTGTGAAGTATTATCAATTAAGAAAACTAAAAAAATAAAAAGCATATGAAGATAATAGGATAAATCCCTTATTCTGATTCACAATAGTCTTTCCTAATATTTAAGTCATGAATTGTAAATACTTTAAATGCAGTTTTTAAAAGTACTGGACTTTTCAACTTCAACATCTCCAGGCACTTTTAAGCAGTCTTTTCCCACAGATTAGACTTCAGTTAGATAAATGTTTTTAACATCTGGAAAGAAACCAAGGAAGGGACAGACCAGGAATATGTTCAAGGGCTTCTCCCAGCTGTGCACTAAGCTGGTACTCTGTTAATATCAACTCCTGGTCAGATCATTTCAAAATAGAGTTTCCACAGTCTTCTGTATCTGCTCATTATTTTAGACCATGGCAGAAATGATAACATGACTCAGATAGAAAAGAAAGTTTTGTGAGATGTTAAAATATGCTTATTTTCCCCATGAAAACATGTATGTGTACTTTGGAAGAAACTTTTATTTGTGATTTAAATCAATAGCATGTTTTCCACATTGGACTTAATTCAGAAATCTTTTTGCTAGAAAGGGCTCATGGGGTGACTATTTGAAGTCACCATGTAACTTCTGTCCCTACTTCCTCCCAAAATTGGGGTTGTAGACACTAAGTTAATATAAAACAAGTAATCAGATAGCTCAGCAAACATAGTAGCAAGGTTTAGAGTCCAGAGAAAAAGTTAATTTTTTTCCAGAAACGGCATTCTAAATGAGGTATCTGATCTCTTTTGTGTGTTTAAGGTCTTCCTGCCTTCCTGCTTCTCTCCGGCCCCTCCTTCTTTCCCTTCTCCCTTTCTCCTTTCCTCTCGCTCTTGTTTTATAAGATAGAGCAAAGGTGAAGATGCTTGCTCGTACCAGTGTTTCTCACGTTTTATTATGTAAATGATTCACCTGGTGAATACTGTTAAAGTATAGATTATGTTCAGTGAGTGTATTAGTTTGCTAGGACTGCTTTAACAAAGAACTACAAACTAGGTGGCTGAAACAACAGAAATGTACTGTCTCACAGTTCAGGAGACTCACAGCCTGAGATAGACGTGTTGGTGCAGTCGGTCCCTTTTGAGAGCTGTCAGGAATAATCTCTTTCAAGCCTCTCACCAACTTCTGGTAGTTTGCTGGCAATCTCTGGTATTCTTTGATTTGTAGGAACATCACTGGAATCTCTGCCTTTGTTTTCCTATGATGTTCTGTGTGTGTGTGTATGTGTGTGTGTGTGTGGCTAAATTACCCCTTTTTATAAAAACACCAATCATATTGGATTATGGTCCACCCTAGTGACCTCATCTTAATTGATTACTTTGGTAAATACCCTATTTCCAAATGTTGACCTGAAACAAGGAGACCGCCTGATATTTCCCCAGCAAAGATGGGCATATTTGAGATCAACAGAAGAATTGCAGTTCACGGTCTACAAACATGTTGAGCCACGTGCAAGTCCCCACAGGGCAAGGGAAGGCGCAGGCTTTCCTAGAGGGGAGAGGGAAGTTGGGAGGGCTCCAGTAAACAGTCCATGACTTTCCATTGTTCTGGTCCCTGCCAAGAAAGAAGGGGACCCTTTCTTCTGCGTTGACATGCAGGTATGAGAGCTCCACCTTCTGGTCTCTGGACTCTACTTAATTGAGTGAGTGAAAATCACTCAGCCGTGTCCGACTTTTTGCAACAGCTTGGACTGCCAGGGACCTGTGTCCAGGGAATTGTCCAGGCCAGAATACGGGAGTGGGTAGCTGTTCACTTCTCCAGGGGATCTTCCCAACCCAGAGATCGAATCCAGGTGGATTCTTCACCATCTGCTGCTGCTGCTGCTAAGTCGCTTCAGTCGTGTCCGACTCTGTATGACCCCATAGATGGCAGCCCACCAGGCTCCCCCGTCCCTGGGATTCTTCAGGCAAGAACACTGGAGTGGGTTGCCATTTCCTTGGTAGGCGATGTAAGGGATCCCTGAATCGGGAAGATTCCCAGGAGAACGGTATGGCAACCCACTCTAGGATCCTTGCCAGGAGAATCCCATGGACAGAGGAGCCTGGTAGGAATCCATAGGGTCCCAAAGAGTTGGATGTGACTGAAGTGACTTAGCATGCATGCACAAGGTCACATTTGGTACTGGGGGCTAGGATTTCAACCCATGAATTTAGGGGGACACAGTCAACCCATAGCAGTAGGTCTGGGGCAGAGCTTGAGATTCTGCACTTCTAGTAAGCTCCCAGGTGATGTTGCTGTTGCTGTTCAGGTACCACACTTTTGCAATAGCAAGGCTTAAACTACTATGCCTGACCATCATATAGTGGGACTTACCCTCATGGAACAACAGACTGGTTCCAAATAGGAAAAGGAGTACGTCAAGGCTGTATATTGTCACCCTGCTTATTTAACTTCTATGCAGAGTACATCATGAGAAACGCTGGGCTGGAAGAAGCACAAGCTGGAATCAAGATTGCCGGGAGAAATATCAATAACCTCAGATATGGAGATGACACCACCCTTATGGCAGAAAGTGAAGAGGAACTAAAAAGCCTCTTGATGAAAGTAAAAGAGGAGAGTGGAAAAGTTGGCTTAAAGCTCAACATTCAGAAAATGAAGATCATGGCATCTGGTCCCATCATTTCATGGCAAATAGATGGAGAAACAGTGGAAACAGTGACAGATTTTATTTCTGGGGGGCTCCAAAATCACTGCAGATGGTGACTGCAGCCATGAAATTAAAAGACGCTTACTCCTTGGAAGAAAAGTTATGAGCAACCTAGATAGCATATTCAAAAGCAAAGACATTACTCTGCCGACTAAGGTCCGTCTAGTCAAGGCTATGGTTTTTCCTCTGGTCATGTATGGATGTGAGAGTTGGACTGTGAAGAAGGCTGAGCGCCAAAGAATTGATGCTTTTGAACTGTGGTGTTGGGAACAGACTCTTGAGAGTTCCTTGGACTGCAAGGAGATCCAACCAGTCCATTCTGAAGGAGATCAACCCTGGGATTTCTTTGGAAGGACTGATGCTAAAGCTGAAACTCCAGTACTTTGGCAACCTCATGCAAAGAGTTGACTCATTGGAAAAGACTCTGACGCTGGGAGGGACTGGGGGCAGGAGGAGAAGGGGACGACAGAGGATGAGATGGCTGGATGGCATCACTGACTCGATGGACCCGTCTGAGTGAACTCCGGGAGTTGGAGATGGACAGGGAAGCCTGGCGTGCTGCGATTCATGGGGTCGCAAAGAGTCGGACACGACTGAACAACTGAACTGAACTGACCCTCGGGTGTGGATATGGGTGACAGGGATGTTTAACAAGGTCATCTGCAGAAAGGCTCTTCTACTCTGGGAGTCATAGGTATTTCACTTGAGCAATGTGGGTTGTAACTGGGAAGCCCGTAGTGTGAGTTTTCTAACAGCCTAAATCATTTTTCCCCCACTATAAAAATAATAGACTCATGGTAGAAAATTAGAACTTATAAAAAAGTTTTTAAAAAGGAGGCACATTATTCCAAGTTCCACCCTTGCTGTTGTCACTTAATGCATCTTGAAACTCATTCCATCATTTCAGTGGTGTTCACTCTCAACATTTTGGTGTTTTCTGCTCCTTTTCATTCATTATTCATCCAACAGAAAGTTTTTGAGTGGCCACTATGGACCAGGCACTGTTCTAGGATATAGCAACAGATAAACTGTACAAGCTTAGCTTACATGCATGCTCAGTTGTGTCTGACTCTTTGCAACCCCATGGACTGTAGCCTGCCAGGCTCCTCTGTCCATGGGATTTTTCAGGCAAGAGTACTGGAGTGGGTTGCCATTTCCTTCTCCAATGCATAAAAGTGAAAAGTGAAAGTGAAGTCTCTCAGTCGTGTCCGACTCTGTGACCCCATGGACTGCAGCCCACCAGGCTCCTCTGTCCATGGGATTTTTCAGGCAAGAGTACTGGAGTGGGGTGCCATTTCCTTCTCCAGGGGGTCTTCCCCATCCTGGGATTGAACCCAGGTCTCATGTGTCTCCTGCTGGGGTAAAGACAGATTCTTTACCCCAGAGCCACCTGTGAAGCCCAAACTGTACAAAGCCCCTTCTCATATCGGGTGAAAATTCTAGAGGAGGAGGCAGGTCATCAACAAGTAAATATATTATATGCCAGCTGATAAAGTGCCATGGAGAAAAGTGAGAAAAATTAGTAAAAGAGTAAACAGTGATGGAAGTGAGTAGCTTAACATGTGATGTTGTCGTTTTTAAAACTTTACTGATATAGTAGGAAAAGATTGCTTTGTTTTATTTTGCACTTTTTAATGAGTAGGAAGGTTAACATTTTTTCCATGTTTATTAGTCATTTGAATTTACAGTTTGAACTGTAAATAACATTTCTCATCTACAATGTTAGGGTTTTTCTTATCAAGTAGAAGCAGCAATAACTCTAACATTTTTATTAACTAAGCAGTAATCCTATCCTTGTTACATATTTTTTAATGTTTTATTATATATTTTTGTTTTATATTTATATGTGTATATTTTTTATGTGTATGCATGTGTTTTTCAACTTGTAGAAATTTCAGCAGTTTTATTTGGTCAAACCTTCTGACTTTTCCTTTGAAATTATTCGTCATTGTTGAGAGTAGAAATGAACCTGCAAAGGCTATTACTAAACTAGTTTTGATCCTATCATGTCTCTTATCATCGGTATGATATTATGATTTATAAGAAGAAATTCACATCCAGTCTTTGTCCCCATTTCTGGCACAGAGCTCCTAAAACCCTTGGAATTTCCTATGTGATGAGGGCAATGAAAGGGTCTATTATGTTAAGTGAAATGAAAGTCGCTCAGTCGTGTCCAACTCTTTTCGACCCCACGGACTATACAGTCCATGGAATTCTCCAGGCCAGAATACTGGAGTGGGTAGCCTTTCCCTTCTCCAGGGGATCTTCCCAACTCAGGGATCGAACCCAGGTCTCCCGCATTGCAGGTGGATTCTTTACCATCTGAGCTACAAGGAATTAAAGAGGTGATTTTTAGACACCACCTAAGGATGGGCTGATTGACCCAGGAGCCAACTGTGTGATTATATGGTGGAAAATTTCAGTCCCCCCCAACTGACCTGTGAGGTGGGGAGAATGGCTGGAGGCTGGGTTAGTTGCCTGTGGCCAATGCTTTAATCAGTCATACCTGTGTAACGAAGCCTTCACAAAACCTAAAAGGATAGGATTTGGAGAGCTTCAAGGATGCTGACCGAGTGGAGGTTTGGAATGAGTGGTGCTCTCAGAGGTCACACAAGTCCTGTGCCCTTCCCCCATTCCTTCGCCTATAAAGTATCTCTTCCATCTGATGTTCGTCTGTATCCTTTATCATGTCCTTTTATAGTAAACTGGTGATCCAGTAAGTACAATGTTTCTCTGAGCTCTGTGAACCACTCCAGCAGATTAATTGAACCTGAGGAGGGGGCTGTGGGAACCCCCGATTTATTGCTGGTTGGTCAGAAGTGCAGGTGACAACCTGGATACCCCATAAGACTGAACTCTTAAACTCTGGAACATGGTGCAGTCTCCAGGTAGTGTCTAAATTGAGTTGAGTTGTAAGATACCTCCTGGCTGATATCTGGAGAACTGCTTGGTGGTGTGAAGGAACCCCCAATCTCCCCACTCACACATTGGAACTGGTGATCAGAACCTTTGAGTTTGGCAACCCAGAAGGCTCCTGGGCCTTCCACTGGTTCAGAATCTTTCACCTCCAGGAGTTGCCAGTGGGTCAGTTCACATCTTCCACCACCTCCATCTTCTAACTCACCCTGTGGGGTTCAGATTTGACCCCAAACCTTACTTCACATTAGCGCTGATTCCTTCCAGAGACATGACTGCTTCTGTTGCTACCAAATGGTTGTCTTTTCATGTTCTAGAATAATTTCTTCCCATCTCAGTACCTGTTTCTCTAGATACTAAGAATTTCATATCTAAGTGTAAAAGTGAAGTACTTGGGGGAGGGGGAGTACTATTAACTCTTTCATGATTTAAAAGCATCATAGCCACAGCAGTTCATCAGATGAAATGAACTCTGACCTAGGGGAACGATCGAGGCCTTAATTATAGTTTTCTGGAGTTCAACTGGTGTCCTCACTTTATTTTCTTCTGAATGCAGCATTTTGGAGAATGCTGGTATTATCTTTAAAGGGTGACATTTTGCTGTGATTGTGGTGCCCTTTTAGGTTAAAGAAGAAATGAAAATCCTTACCCAGGATAAAGGTGTGAACTCCTTCAAGATGTTTATGGCTTATAAAGATGTGTACATGGTAAGGGATGTGGAGCTGTACGAAGCCTTCTCTCGGTGCAAGGAGATTGGCGCCATTGCTCAAGTTCATGCCGAAAACGGAGACCTAATTGCAGAGGTAGGTAATTACCTTTCAGGGTTTCCACAGCAGGGAAACTGCCCATGAATTAAGGGGAAGATGACTGGCCCCAAGTAGGTAAATTCATTCAAAGGACTGGAAGAAAGGAAATTGCTATCCTTGATGAGTTTTTTGCAGGTGGTATATGCGCTGGAATGAGGAGTTCCCTTTTTCAGAGCAGCCATTAGATCTCAAACAAGGTTTATTCTGAAAGCACAGATATTTTTCTTTGTGTCCCCAGCACTTTTTTTTTTTCTCCCATTTAAAGCATGCTCAAGCTGCTGGTTCAGAATGCCAAAGTGTGGGCATCAGCGTAATCTGATGACTTAAGCAGAGCATTAGATAGCTGTTTTAAGCCCCACTCTTTTCAGAAATTGGGTATTAAAATGTGCTCTGGAGGAATCTAGATGATATTTATTTCTCATGTTAGCTCCATCATTAATGCCAAAAGGGTACCCCATCTGCAAGATTTAAAGAGCTGTCTCTTACCCTTTCTATTGGTTGATCTTTCTCTCTCCCTGGGCTCAGTTCCCATTAAAGTCAGTGAGAGGGTGGCCACATGGCCAGAAGGCGGGGGGGATGATACGAGGAAAGCATGAGCTGTAAGCTCAAACAGACCGGGGTGTAAACTGGACTCTTCCACATCTTAGCTGTATGACACCGGGCACATAGTTTTGACACTCTGTCTTGACTTCCTGCCTTTCTTGTAAGGAAGAAATAACACTTTTGGAGAGGAGAAATACTGATCTAATATCATTCTGTGGGTTAGAGGAGAAGGCAGTAAAGAGTATGAATTGGTAAAGAATGCAACTAACTACATAATAGCATGAGTCATTTCAAGAAGAATCTAATATGTGGGACTGGAATACTTCGTTCTTTTTCTTTTTGTTCTGAACCAATGTCTTAAATACGGACACTACTTCTTTTCAAAGGGGCTTCCCTGGTAGCTCAGCTGGTAAATAATCCGCCTGGAATGCAGGAGACCCCTGTTCGATTCCTAGGTCTTTTCAAAGAATGTGATTAGAACAGACCTCAGATCTTCACCTTTTCAATCAAAATAATTTAATTGTGAAATATGTACATGAAAAGTTAACAACATGCCATCAGAGTAGTGGGGTTCCCAGACGGCTCAGGGAAGAGCCCGCTTGCCAAGCAGGAAACATGTGTTCTATCCCTTGGTCAGGAAGATTCCCTGGAGAAGGAAATGGCAACCCACTTTAGTATTCTTGCCCGAGAAATCCCATCAACAGAGGAGCCTGGCGGGCTACAGTCCATGGGGTCACAAAGAGTCAGACACAACTTAGCGACTAAACAGCAACAAATCAGAGTAGTATATTATTTTTTACCAAAAACACACATTATATACACACACGTTCACACACACCTATGCCAAACAGATCTAAAACAAAAAGCTGGCAGTGTATTTATTTCACATAATGATGGAATTTGTCATTAGCAAAGCTTTCTCCCATGTATGTTCCTGCTGCCTTTTCAGGGAGCAAAGAAGATGTTGGCACTGGGGATAACAGGTCCCGAGGGCCATGAGCTGTGCCGTCCAGAAGCGGTGGAGGCAGAAGCCACGCTGAGGGCCATCACCATAGCCAGCGCCGTGAACTGCCCTCTCTACGTCGTGCACGTGATGAGCAAGTCTGCAGCAAAGGTGGTGGCGGATGCCCGGAGAGATGGTAATTCCTGAACTGTACCCTCCCTTACAACTCAATACTGTTAGCTGAAGAGTAAGGTGAAATAATGGCAACCCCTATGAGAAAGCTGTCCATGCATTTCCATAATTTTTCTTTCTGCCTTTTTATTAGCATCCTTTCTGTTTTCTCCCAATCTTACACAGGTCTGTCTGTTTTCGCCCTCCTTCAGTCACAAGCCCCAGCCTTCACACCACTACCTACTAGTTCTCTAAGGCTTTCCAGGTGGCGCTAGTGGGAAAGAACCCACCTGCCAATGCAGGAGACATAAGAGATGTGGGTTCCATCCCTGGGCTGGGAAGATCCCCCCGAGGAGGACATGGAAACCCACACCAGTATTCTTGCCTGGAGAATCCCATGGACAGAGGAGCCTGGTGGGCTACAGCCTATAGGGCTGCACAGAGTCAGACCAGTTCTCTAGTGAACTTCAAAGAACACTTCCAATACCTGAGTCAGGGTGACGCAAGGCACATAGTAGGTGCTCCACACATTTCTTTTGAACCAAATTAATTTGTCTCATAGCAACTTGGGCATTGGCACCATGGAAATAATCATCCAAATAGTGTTTTTATGATAATTATTTTAAGATTTTTAACACAAAGGTATTTTTACTCCAAATTGTTTAATTGCCTCACTTCTATAATTTAATATGTGGTGGTGGTAGTGGTTTAGTTGTAAGTCATGTCCAACTCTTGCAATCCCGTGGACGGTAGCTGTTCAGGCTCCTCTGTCCATGGGATTCTCCAGGCAAGAATACTGGAGTGAGTAGCCATGTCCTTCTCCAGGGGATCTTCCCGACCCAAGAATCAAACCCAGGTCTTCTGCAATCATTTAAAAAGAAAGAGAAAATCTGCTTTTGGTAAGACATAAGGAAGGAAATAATTTCATTCATTGGCCAGAACTGGGAAAGAAAGGATGAAAAACAAATAAGATATATTTTATTCAACACTTTAGACACTCCTGGGAGATGGTTGCGGTTTCTCTCACTTTTAGGAAACCAGATAACCAGAAAGAATTGTATAACTCATCCTGGCTGCATTTTTATAATATAGATTTTTAAAACCATGAAAATAGATTTGGCATGTCCATAATTGACATTAAGATAAATTTTTTCAATGTTACTTCTTGTTGCTTGAATTTCACTAAGAATTTTGGGCAAGCTAAATGCATTTTTTAATGCAATATAGCAAATTAAGAGTAACCTCAGTTTCACACAGGAGTTGATAAGATCTGACTACCAGCCCACCCCTCTCTGTTTTCTCTGCACTGGGAACAGCTCTCCTGAAACAGCCCTTCATTCCCTGAAAATGCACACTTGTGCCAGGTTTGCCTCCACTCCCTCCTTGATCAGCTTCCCAGGTAGCACTAGTGGTAAAAACCCACCCGCTAGTGCAGGAGACACAGGAGACAGGGGTTCGATCCCTGGGTCGGGAAGATTCCCTGGAGGAGGAAATGGCCCGCTCCAGTATTCTTACCTGGAGAATCCCATGGATGTGGACAGAGGAGCCTGGTGGCTACAGTCCGTAAGCTTGCAAAGAGTCAGACACTACTGAAGCGACTTAGCATGCAGGCATGCCCTCCTTGATCAGGAGAACCTCTCCACTATTGAGCTGGTCACTGTCTGCAGTGGTACTGAAAAGACCGGCGACACTGACAGCTGAGGGCCACAGTAGCTCGGCAGCCCCGTGTTCCCTGACCACTTCACTTATTCCTAGCCACAGCTTCCAGACCAGTGCCATTGCAAGGGACACTGACACAGGGGTCAAGTTCATTGCAGCTGGGGCTGCCGCAGTAGGGGTGGCTGGCTCCGGGACTGGAATTAGGACTGTGTTTGGGAGTCTCGGGCTTCCCTGTGGGGGCTCAGATGGTAAAGAATCTGCCTGCATTGCAAGAGACCTGGGTTCGATCCCTATGTCAGGAAGATCCCCTGGAGAAGGGAATAGGAACCCACTCCAGTATTCTTGCCTGGAGAATTCTATGGACAGAGGAGCCCGGTGGGCTGCAATGCATAGGGTTGCAAAGAGTTGGACACAACTGAGCAACTAACACTTTCTACTTTCCTTTGGGAGCCTCATCATTGGTTATGGGAGGAATCCTTCTCTAAAGCAGCAGCTCTTCTACGCCATTCTGGGCTTTGCCCTCTCTGAGGCCATGGGGCTCTTTTTGCCTGATGAGGGCCTCTGTCACCCTCTTTGCCATGTGAGGGAGCCATTTCCACTTCACACAGCTTTTCTCCCGTGTCTCCTTTTCCTGTACTTCTCCAGGCAGCCTGGGGGAAATGGTTGGCTCAGGGCTTGAAAGAAGGAAGACAAAATAGATACTGTATTCATAAGAAAAGAAGATCTTAGTACCAGCCATTTCTGATTGCTTTTTTCTGCCATATATAATTTCAGTATTAAAGAACATAGCACTTCAAAAAGAACCTTTTCTTCAATTTTTATTAATCGTTATAGCTTTAGATTTTGCCACCAGGTGGCGCTGTTGCTAGCTCTATGAAATTGGTTTTCTCTATTTTCTGGTAAGTGATGTACCAGATCCTATAGCTTGTCTGTGAGGTCTGTAATATAAGAATATGATTTAAGAAACAGCTAAATCAGCAGAAATGGTCAATCTTAACCCACAAGCAATCTATGATTTTGACCATTCTGTCAGGAAACAGTTTCTGGATCCTGAGTATTTATTTTGATTTGGGATAGAATTCCATTAGCCGCAGAATAAGTCTAGGAAAGATTTTAGAATGTAAATCATAGGTAGAAAATTATTAAAATTATGAATATCTTAATGTTAATTTAAATGTAATATTATATTTTGAATATGTAAAACATTTACCTGGTCCAAAAATCAAAGTGATACATTAAAAGATGTATTCTCAGAGATGTCTTGCTTCCTTCCTAGCTGCTTCATCCCACAGCCCCTAGTTAATTATTTCATTAATTTATTTCTGGGCTACCCTTGCAGTGTTTTTTTTTTTAAAGAACATATGCAGAACATATGTTTCTTATTTTTCTTTCTCTCCTACTTGAAAGGTAAAATACACAGTTTTCTCTATCTTGTTTTTTCCTATTTGAAAATATGTCCCAAAGGTCAGCTCATGTTAGATATAGAGAGCTTCCTCATTCTTTTTTACAGGTGCAAAGCTTGACACTATATTTTTCAACTAGTCTCTAATGATGGATATTTGAGCTATTTCTGATTTTTAGCTGTTACAGATAAAACCACAGTGATGGCCTTATGCATGTTATTTCATACATGTGGAAGCTATAGTAGTCTTCTATTTCTGCTATAACGCATGGTAGCAAGCGTAATGGCTTACAACAATATAAATTTATTATCACATAGTTCTGGAGGGTGGAAGTCCGAAATAGGTAACACTGGGCTGAAACCAAGGTGTCAGAGGGCTGTGTTCCTTCTGGAGGCTCCAGGGGGAATGCCCTTCCTTCTCTAACTTCTAGAGACTACCTACATTCCTTGGTTCCTGTCTCCGTTCCTCTTCACAGCCAGCTGTGGTGGGTGGAGAACATTCCTTTGTTCTGATCTCTCTTTAAGGATCCTTGGATTATATCGAATCCACCTGTTTCATCCAGGATAGTCTCCCCCTCTGAAGATCTTTAAGATCTTTGAAGTCTCTCTGCTATGTAGGTAACATACTCACAGGAGGTAGAGATTAGGTCATGGACATCTTTGGAGCATCATTATTCCCTCTTCCACAACAGGGTAGCCTCACTAGAAACGGAACTGCTAGTTCAAATACTTTTCGGACATTGCTAAATCCCTTTGCAAGGTGGTTATAAGTATGAAATACTTAAAGTCTCAACCCAAATGCTCTAGTCGAGTCAGACGTACTATGATAACACTTGTGAAGTTATTCCAGCATGCAGTTGTTAGGGGCTGCAGAGGTCCGGAATTAACTAGCATGAGAGATTATTCCATCGCTGGCGCGTAACCTCTCACAGGTGACCAAGCAGTGTCAAGCCATTCACATGGTGACCGCGTCAGCCAACCCGAGGGCAGGTCCATGGGGAGTACAGGGTGACAGGAGCTGGTGGGCACAGTGGCCTTTTACAGCAGACTCGTTTACTCCGTCTTCACTATCTCACATCGTTTCTGAATGTAAGAGAGCAATACACATCTATTCATCATTATCTTGCTTAAAAAAGGAATGATTCAGCCTTCCAGATTTGTAATATGAAGATTTCCTATCAGTAAATCCTTTTGCCAGCCCATTCGGTCATCCAGGGCCTTGCCACTCAGAGTGTGGTCCCTGGAAGACAGCACTGACATCCCCTGAGAGCTCGTTAGAGAGGCAGGTCCTTGGACCTCATGCCAGATGCACTGAGTTGGAATGTGGCCTTACAGCCAGAACCCCAGGTGATTCACATGCATATTAAATGTGAGAATCATTGCTCCCGGAGGCGCAAGAGATCCAGTTATTCATTGTCTCTATTGTAGTTGCCTAGAAATACGACACTCTCATTATGTTGGATTTTATTGTTATATTGCCAACTATATATCCAGACGATAGCAACCTGAGGGTTAACAATTATAACAACCAACTTTGTGTGTTGAGTGCTTAATATGCACTTGGCACATATTTCAATATATCTTGTTTCAAGTTTTGTTATATATTATCTCATTAATACACTCTAACATACGTTATCTTTTCAAATTGTCATATCAATGCTTCAGGCAAAATTTTATCACTGTTTTGTGATTGATGAAATTGAGGATTGGGAAAGTTTGGTAAATTAAGCCCAAGTTCACTTTACTAGTAAGTGCTAAAGCTGGGATTCAAGTCTGTTCAACCCTAAAGTCAACATTTTTTATTACTCTTTACTCTGTTCAAGAAGAAATTGGGTTACAGTGTTGGGAAAAGCAGATGTCAAGTTTATATTTAATTGGTTTTGCTTATTGGCCTTACATGTTTTAGAAACATATTTAAAATGTTATCAGTCTGTTATTTATCATTGTTAAAAGAAAAAAAATGCCAGAAATGGAAATGATGAAGACTGTATTAAGTAAGAAGTAAGTGTTCTCTCCCTCAGCTCAGTCTTGGAACTAGAAATTTTTAACCGAATCTATTTTTTGTTGTTGTTGTTGGTTTTCTCCAAATTCCTAAGCCCTAAATTTGTAAGTAGTGACTTAAAAATTTTTGACAGCATCAGTTGATTCTAAGTGGTGAAAAAAGAGCAGTCTTACTTACATAAATCTAACGCCCCTGAGTTTTGTTAGTAGTAAATGCCACTTCAAATAATATTACTTAAATTTATGTGTTTGGGCTAATTTTTTTATGTGGGATCTCTTTATTATCTACTAGGTTGAAAAGAAACTGAGAGGCCCAGTATTATCCCCTCCGTCTCCTCCTGACTTGTCAGTTCCGTTATTATCTTTACGTGGACGGGAGTTCCAGCATTTGTAGCTGGCTCTATAATTGGGCTTCCCAGGTGGTGCTAGTGGGAAAGGAGCCGCCTGCCAAGGCTGGAGACGCGAGAGACGTGGGTTCGATCCCTGGGTCGGAAAGATCCCCTGGAGGAGGGCATGGCAACCCACTCCAGTGTTCTTGCCTGGAGAATCCCCATGGACAGAGGAGCCTGGCGGGCTAGGGCCATGGGGTTGCTAAGAGCTAGACAAGACTGAATACTTAACACTTTTTCCTGGATTATCTCTGTTCCTTACTGAGTCAATTTTTCAGTGTGTCTGTATGGTTTTTTTTTTAAACAACTTGGCCCTTCTTTTTGTGTTGTTTGTTTTTTCTTCAAGCGTCCGGTGATCCTGGGCTGTCCGTGTTCATAACTCGACAGTGCAGGGGATAGAGCAGGGAGCTGGTGTGGGCTTCCTCCACTGTTGAGCGAACTCTGCCCCCAGAGGAGAGCGTCGGCAGCGAGACTCTGGGCTTTGCGAGTGTAAATGGGGCATGGTCACTGGTGAGCTTCGGTTTCAGGTGTTGGGGCTTCACTCCGTGGCATCAGCACCACCTTAGGAAGCTTAGTTCGCTGGGCAGAGGTGGGGACAGGGGCCAACTGCCCCATCTCATCCCCTGCCCCACGCTCACTGCCCTCCCCACCCCAGGAAGAATGTCCGTCAAGACCCTTCTGCCCCTTTGAGTTCAGGCTGTTGCCGCCACTGCTTCCCCTTGTCAGCACTGCAGTCCCGTCTGCTCTCTGACTTCCTACAGTCTGTCATAACCTCTAGTCAGCCACGGCCCCTCTTTGGTTCCCAGCACAGCTCTGCATTTTGTTATCTGTTGTGCATCTTCACCAGCGTTTGATGTGAGCTGGAAAGGAAGAGATGGGAATACATGTTCAGTGAATCAACTTTCATTCAAAGCCTGACGTTTCCCTTTGTTCATACCTTGATATTTCCTTTTAGGGTTCAGTACCTGCAATAAAAAGTGAAAAGCAGGTTGTAGGAGAAAGAATAAAGCTTCCCTATGCACGCCATTGAAAGCTTGAGTTGCCTTTGACAGTTTGCAAGGAATTTCAGTTTCGTGCTTATGTCAAGTCTCAGTTAATCCAAGTTGAGCAACTAGATCTAGGCTAGTACCCATCCACTAGTGCAAAAATGAAGCAAGGGGGTCAGAAGGGTGTCACCAAAGTGTTATCCTTTTCTTCCAGAAGTTGCTCCAGTAAAAAGTTGGGCGAACCAGCTGAAATTGTACCTCGTATAGAAGTTCCCACCTGCCTACTCTCAGATCTCTTTCATTCACTGTTCACTCTTTGTCTAAATGGTACATGTGTCAGTATATGTCATTTGCTTCAGTGACAGAGGTACTTTTTACTTTGGTTTGAGTAGCTTTGGTTATCCATGTTCCTTTTTTTGCCACATATTGACATATGGGATTATTAATAGTGTTTAAAAATTATTGCTCACCTCTCCTTCCCACCTCCCAGTAAAACATGGATGCACATGAATTCAGTATTTTTCTGGTGCTTTGCTTAGAATGCTGGTGATTTCTCTCTGCAACTTACTTGATGCTCTCTTTGGTGTATATCTGTTATAATTTGTTTACCAA
The DNA here is from genome assembly GCA_006410935.1 of Redunca redunca. Classification (NCBI taxonomy): domain Eukaryota; kingdom Metazoa; phylum Chordata; class Mammalia; order Artiodactyla; family Bovidae; genus Redunca; species Redunca redunca. The sequence goes on from SJYQ01001316.1 coordinate 1,012,427, forward strand.
TTAATGACTGAAATTTTTAATACTAATTTCTCTATATAACTTGTTTCAATTTGTCTTAAGTTAATTAAGTCGCTCAGTCGTGTCCGACTCTTTGCGATCCCGTGGACTGTAGCCCACCAGGCTCCTCCATCCATGGGATTCTCCAGGGAAGAAGACTGGAGTGGGTTGCCATTTCCTTCAATTTGTCTTAATAAAGCTTAATTCTATTTTATATCCATATTCATGTCTTTTGGGTATAAATATGACTCTCACTTGAACTTCTTAATAAAATGTTTTGTTTATACTTCATATAAAATGAAGTTATTGGATGCCTAATATATGCTTGACACTGCTCTTGGCATTGAATTTGCAAAGATAATTAAGATAATTTTGATTCTCAAGCAGCTTACAATGAAGTGGGCTACTTTATGGTTGAGTTTTTCTGTTGTTCGTTTGATTTGATTTTGGTTTGACATTTGTAGAAAGCTTTATTTTTCAGGCTTATTGCTGTAAAATACAAACTTCTCTTCCGGGGAGGTTTAGATGTCCTATTTTCCATTTTATTTAAACTCTACCTTCCCCTCCTCACGTATTCCTCTTGTGTTTGGGACTAAGGTGGAGAGAGGGCCACACAGAGGCCTCTCTCTGCCTGTGTGTTCATGCTGCCCCCTGCTTTTTGGTGCTGAGTAGAGTGAATCAAATCTCACTTACACAAGTACAATGAACTGATGCTTGGTAACCAGTGCTTTTCCTAAGAAAAGATGGATATGTGCCTGAGTCAAGATGGATTTGAATCTCAGACTTCCTTTATTCTTTCCTGTGCATGAAAATCTGAACCCTCCTTGTCTTTTAAATTTAGAACATGGTGATTTACCTTATGTCTAATTGCAAACCAATTCAAGACTGCCCAGTTTAAAACATAAAAAAAAAAAAAAGAAGAAGAGAGAGAGAGAGAGAACTGACCGTAAGAAAACTAATGTTTGCTGCTGCAGTAAAGTACCACAGACTGGGTGGCTTAAACAACAGAAACTGATTTCCTTACCGTTCTCGGGGCTAGAAGTTTAAGACCTGCGGGCTGTCGATGTCAGTCCTTTCTGCGGCCACTGAAGGAAGGACGTTCCAGGCCTCTCTCCTGGGCTTGTAATGCTTGCTCTTCCCTGTGTCTTCACATTGCCTTCCCTCATTGTGTGTCTATGTCCATATTTCCTCTTCTCACAAAAACCCCAGTCTTATTAAATGAGTGCTTGCTTCTAATGGCCTCATTTTAACCTAATTAGCTCTTTAAAGCATCATTATCTCCAAATACAGTCACATTCTGAGATACTGGGGGTTAGGACTTTAACATGTGGATTTTGACAAGGGACACAATTCAGCTCATAATATGAAGTGATTCCAGGATCCCAGGAAAATGCCAAGTACTTTTGTATATGTTAATTTATTTGATCCTCACCAAACTGCCACACTAGAGGGACACTACAATCCCATTTTGCAGATGAGCAAAACTGAGACCAAGAGCAACGACTCATCTTGCACAAGGTCACCAACTAAAATGAACAAAATCAGAATTTGAATCTAAATCTGTGTGATATACTTTATTACGCCCCTTCTATGTATTATCCTTCTCAATTATTATTTTTTTTCTTTGTAAGTGTAATGTTTTGAATCTGAAATCCAGTAAGGTTCTACTCTGTCTTGCAAGCTGGGACAAATTTTTTTCATGAAAGTGTTTGATCTTCTGTTTGGTAACCACTGCTTCTGCACTTGGGCACCTACGCCAGCTTTTCTACATCTTTCAACCTTTCCTAAAAGATGCCATGACTTGATTAAAGGCAGCTCCCAAATGTAGACAAGATGTTAACATCTGCTTTCTCACTTTCATTTAATAAACAGTGATTTTATTAAGGTTGTCTGGCCAGGGATGGGGGCAGTTTGGGTTGATCTGACATGTTTCATTATTTAGAAATCTTAAGAATCTCTCAGAGAGCAGAACTCCTTCAACTGAGAGATTGCATCATAAGGGCAGATTCTTTGTTGGTTTTGAGCCAAAGGATGGAGAAAGAAGGAGAGAACATGCACGGAGAGGCAGGGTACAACATGCTGTGAAACTTGCTGAGACAGTGGGAGGACATTAGTGATGGAGATGTGCTATCTCCCAAGGGTTGCTGAAACCACCTGGTCTCGAATACAATCAGGAGAGAACAGATCTAAGACTTTTCATTACCAACCTGTTAAGTAGAGTAAATCAAACCAGTAAGTGAAATTGGAAAATCGCTTAACCGAGTCCACAGATCTGATGGTTGACTTTTGAAAATATATGCTCTTTACCAAGAAATGAAAACTAATACTTTCCCTACTGACGTGCCTGCGTGTGGTACGTTATTAGTGTATTCAGTTCAGTTCAGCCGCTCAGTCGTGTCCGACTCTGCAGCCCCATGGATCGCAGCACGCCAGGCCTCCCTGTCCATCACCAACTCCCGGAGTTCACTCAGACTCACGTCCATCGAGTCCGTGATGCCATCCAGCCATCTCATCCTCTGTCATCCCCTTCTCCTCCTGCCCCCAATCCCTCCCAGCATCAGAGTTTTTTCCAATGAGGCAACTCTTCGCATGAGGTGGCCAAAGGACTGGAGTTTCAGCTTCAGCATCATTCCTTCCAAAGAAATCCCAGGGCTGATCTCCTTCAGAATGGACTGGTTGGATCTCCTTGCAGTCCAAGGGACTCTCAAGAGTCTTCTCCAACACCACAGTTCAAAAGCATCAATTCTTCGGTGCTCAGCTTTCTTCATAGTCCACCTCTCACATCCATACATGACCACAGGAAAAACCATAGCCTTGACTAGACGGACCTTTGCTGGCAAAGTAATGTCTCTGCTTTTGAATATGCTATCTAGGTTGGTCATAACTTTTCTTCCAAGGAGTAAGCGTCTTTTAATTTCATGGCTGCAGTCACCATCTGCAGTGATTTTGGAGCCCCCCAAAATAAAGTCTGACACTGTTTCCACTGTTTCTCCATCTATTTCCCATGAAGTGATGGGACCGGATGCCATGATCTTCATTTTCTGAATGTTGAGCTTTAAGCCAACTTTTTCACTCTCCTCTTTTACTTTCATCAAGAGGCTTTTTAGTTCCTCTTTACTTTCTGCCATAAGGGTGGCATCGTCTGCATATCTGAGGTTATTGATATTTCTCCCTGCAATCTTGATTCCAGCTTGTGCTTCTTCCAGCCCAGCATTTCTCATGATGTACTCTGCATAGAAGTTAAATAAGCAGGGTGACAATATACAGCCTTGAGACTCCTTTTCCTATTTGGAACCAGTCTGTTGTTCCATGTCCAGTTCTAACTGTTGCTTCCTGACCTGCATACAGATTTCTCAAGAGGCAGGTCAGGTGGTCTGGTATTCCCATCTCTTTCAGAATTTTCCACAGTTTATTGTGATCCACACAGTCAAAGGCTTTGGCATATTAGTGTACTAGGGTTCCATAATTCTCATGTACCACTTACTCCTGTGTCTTGGACAAATTAGTCTTATTGGGGGTCAGTTTTTTTTTTCCTTTCAGTTTTTTTGTGGTCTATTTTTAAAGTCTTTATTAAACTTGTTACAATATTACTTCTGCTTTAAGTTTGGGGTTTTTGGCCATGACTCATATGGGATCTTAGCTTCCTGACCAAGGATCGAACCTGTACCCCCTGCACTGGAAAGCAAAGCCTTAACCACTGGGCTGCCAGCAAAGTCCTGAATTTGCTTCTTTATCTGTCAAACCAGTGTTTGGGTTTCCATGAAGGTCAAATAAGATATATGATCTTGAAGCTACATCTGCAAACTCCAGAGAACAATACATAAGTTATATTTTTTATTACTACTTTACTTTTGGCCCCCAAATAACAGAACCCACCATTATGCTGAATTATCTAGTTCAATTTTTCAATTTATAAATTACCTAAGCCCCTTGTTTTCTTTTCCCTGCTTTCCTGCTGTTTAGTCTTTTGAAAGTATCTTAGAACCATTGTGAAATCCAGGGAAGAGTAATTAGGAATTTTTACTTTTTAAAATTATTTAAAGATACTTAATGAGGAGTCAGTTGAAAATAGCCCTATTATTGGAGAGTTTGTTAAGTAGCATATCACATTTTAAAGGGCTAAGCCCTTCCAAGGAAATTGCCTGTCATCTGGTTTCAGAACAACCCTGGCAGACTTCTGGTAGATGCTGACACTTATAATTTTTCCAGAGAGCTATTAAAATTGTAGAACTTTTGGAACTATATTCCCATACCACCTTGATGGGCCAAATGATTGAGTAGAACATGTGATAAGAATCTTTCCTCTGTGATGAAGCACCATGAAAAATCCTGAGTTGGCAACTTGTAAAGTTATTGCAGATCAAGTATCTGAGTTTCTCATTGTCTAAACTATCCGTTAAGAGTTCTCTTGGACTAGGAAGGTCTCTTTGTACCTGTAAATAAAATACCACGTCTGTCCTGTTTTCTCTCCAATAAATCGTGCATCACCTCTTAGTCTGGGGCTTTCCCCGTGGCTCAGCAGTGAAGAATCTGCTTGCAGTGCAGTGCAGGAGACACGGGAGATTTGGGTTCGATCCCTGGTTCAGGAAGATCCCTGGAGAAGGGAATGGCAACCCACTCCAGTATTTTTGTCTGGAGAATTCCATGTACAGAGGAGCCTGGCAGGCTACAGTCCATGGGGTTGCAAAAGAGTCGGACAGGACTTGGTGGCTAAACAACAGAAAGTTCTCAGAGGATACATTTCATTGACTGTGGTTTGATACTGGGTCAGTTAAGAGGCAAAGTTGGTTAGGCTTCAAGCAGCTTTGCTTTCAGTGTTTTTCAAATTCCTAGGCTCACTGGAGGAAAATGGCTTGTTTGGGGGAGAAATGACCTGTGTGATAATAGGATGCTACGTTCCAATTCAGCGAGACTCGGGCAGCTGGCGGCCATCCACTGTCAGGACTCTCTGTGGAAATCAGTGGATTTCAGTTGTATATCAGGATTTTAACTAAGGTCTGGCATCTAGTTAACCAGAGTGAAGTAACTGGGATGCCAGCCTCTCTCTTCTGTGCAGTCTCGTTCAAGACAGCTTGGATGTGATCAGGTGGATGCCAGTGAATCTATTATAGTGTTGACAAACGCTAATCAGAGATAGGCTCCTGATTTTAAATTTAAATTCACTACGTGCTATTAACTTTTCTAACATTGTGTGCTTTTGATAGTCTCATTTGCATGATTTTATAAATATGCATTTCTGGCTACAAATTTATTATCTGAGTGTTCTTTTATTTAACACAAGTTTTTAGGGGAGGTTTTTTTTACCTTAAGAGTGCGGAAAGATGATCAATCTATTTGTGGCTGGGCTCTATGTTGTCATTATCATCAGATTAGTATAGTGCAGAGATGAGGACTGATGGAATCAAAATGCCTGGGTTCAGATCCTACTTCCTCCCCCCGCTTGTGTTGAGTTGTAATTTAACTGTACAGAGGTTGTTTAACCCTACAAGCCTTAGCCTTGCCTTCTAAAATTTATTTATTTATTGAAATATAGTTGATTTACAATGTTGTGTTAGTTCCAGGTGTACAACAAAGTAATTTAGTCATACATACATATATACAGTATGTATGTATATTCTTTTTCAGATTCTTTTCCCTTCTAGATTATTTTAAAATATTAAATATAGTTCCCTGTGTTATACAATAGGTCCTTGGTGTTTATGTATTTTTTATATATGCTGGGTTGGCCAAAAGTTTCATTCAGGTTTTTCCATAAGATGTTGGGAAAAACCTGAATGAATCTTTTGGCTAACCCAATGGGAGTGTGTATTTGTTAATCCTAAACTCCTAATGTATCCCTCCTTTGGTAACCCGTAAATTTTCTATGTCTGTGGATCTATTTCCGTTTTGTAAATAAGTTCATTTGTAATTTTTTTCCTTAAGAGTCTTCATAGAAGCAATATCATACGGTATTTGTCTTTCTCTGTCTGGTTTACTGCACTTAGTGTGATCATCTCCAGGTCCATCCATGTTGCTACAAATGGCATAATTTCATTCTTTTCTATGGCTGAGTAATGTTCCATTGTATGTATGTACCATATCTTCTTTCTTCTTTCGTTTGTCGGTGGACATTTCTATTGCTGCTATGCTTTGGCTGTCATTAATATTGCTGCAGTGAACATTGGAATGCATGTATATCCTTCTGAATTATAGTTTTCTCTAAATATATGCCCAAGACGCTCCCTTTAATGGAGATAATAATAGCATTTTCCAGATAGGGATTTTGAGAAGATTCCATTAAAATGGCATATATATATCAGCCAGCTTTTGCTAGGTTATGCTCCGATAACAAATTAACCTAAAATATCAATAGCTCACAGCAGCAGAGACCTGTTTTTCATTCATCCATCATCAATTGGCTCTGCCTCTGCTCCATATTCTCTTCATTCTTAGACACACCACCAGTGGGAGAAGCAGCTTCCACTGGTCTCATTACAGAGGCAAGACTCATTGTGGCTTTAATAGCTTCTGCCCGGAAGCAGCACTTCTGTTCATATTTAATTGGCCAAAGGAAGTCATGAGGCCAAGCCTAGTATCAGTGAGTGGGTGCAGTCATCTACCACAAGCTGCAATGCACATTGACTGGGCCGTAGTAAAGGCTCAGTAAATAGGAGATTTTAGTTTTCAATCTAGAGCCACTGGAGAGGTGAAAGACAAAGGTACATGATGGTTTAACTAGGACAGAGAGACTGATACTTAGGTGTTTGTCAATCAGCTCTCTTAAGAGCAAATGGAGGTGCTGATCACTTTCTTTGAACTTTCCAGGGAAGGTGGTCTATGGAGAACCCATTGCAGCAGGTCTCGGCACGGATGGCACCCACCACTGGGACAGAGAATGGCTCCATGCCGCCCATCATGTTATGGGTCCACCCCTGCGACCGGACCCTTCAACGCCTGACTTCCTCATGAATCTGTTGGCTAAGTAATCAATTAACAGATGACTGTGAAGTGTTTTGCCAAATTAAGACATTTTTCAAGTCTCAAAATGTGAAGGATTTGAGTGTAGGAGAGTGTATGATACCATCTGGACCTTCCACTGACCTCCCAGTCTTCTGTTCTTGACCTGACAGGCCCTGGGGACCAAAAAGTATTGGCTTAATTACGTTATGATGCGGTGTCAGAACCTCTCCTGACCACAGCGAAATCAGATCATTTTTCCTGAAGTTTTCTCTGCTTTGATTTTTTTGTTGTTGTCTTTTCTATCTCTTGTTGCTTAGGGCTGGGTCTCTTCCGATGCCCTATTTTTATCAGACAGAATATTTTGAATATTTTCCATGCTGATATAACCCAGGAACTGGATATGCCTGCGGTAGAGATACAAAAGATGATGATCTAGGGAATAGCCACAGGTAAAAGGCAAAATCCTGCCCTCAGAGCAGGTTATCCCCAGAAAGACCATTCAGACCAGTTACAGATGCTTTTTGGCGTGGGGGGGTTGCATTGTGATCATTTTTGTTGATGAGTACACCATTCGTGGACATTTTGACATTCCCCATTCACAGATACTCAGATCCGAGCTAACAAAGAGCTTTTCACAATAGACTGTACAAGAGTTCACTTGCCAATTCCTTCCAGCCTTGACAAGCTGCTCATTCTCCATTGCGGTTTTCTGAGTTTCAGTTGAGAATGGGGTCAGGAGACCAGGGAAAGGTATAGTGGTTTCCCCCTGACATTTTCTATCTCCTCACCCACCTCGGCTCTCACGTGTATCTCTTTTACAGCGGTGACCTAACCACCACAGGATCTGACAACTGTACTTTCAACAGCTGCCAGAAAGCTCTTGGGAAGGATGATTTTACTAAGATTCCCAATGGAGTGAATGGTGTTGAGGACCGGATGTCGATAATATGGGAAAAAGGCGTGGTGAGTGTCATGGAATTCAGTTTGTTTTGCTGAATTCTTCAACGAGGATCTGGTCTATTTTAGGACCAAAGTTGCAGAAGCCTTCATGAGAAGCTTCTTGATTGTTTTCACACAAGTGGCCACAGGGAAGACTGCTGCATCACCACCACCAAGCCAGCCCCCAAGATAATAACGAAAAGTACTTTTCTTCTCTGCATGGTTTAGAGGGTGCTTTGTGCCATGGTGCAGACATCAGAGCATAAGTTCATATTGGGTACCAAGAGGATTATTCTTGAAGTCTTTGAAATGTAATAGCCCTTCTATCTGATTTCCATATTTGTGAATCCCAGTTCCTCATGTGTCAATGATATAATCACTTGGAACGGTTGAAAAGACATGAAGGGTTTTTATTACATTTGTACCCCTTTTTCATATAAAAATGTAGATGTCCCTTTTAAAGAACTTTTGAATATTATGGTTAAAGAGCTACTGTATGAGGTCACATAAATCATAAATCCAAAGCACAGAGATTTTCTTTTAATTTCACAGTTTAAAAGTTTCTACCTGAGGATGAAGAATAATCAAATGGTTAAATGTTCATACATGAGCCTATCCAGGCAGCTGACGAGTGTAGTTGTAAAGATCAGCAGTGAAGACTTGCTGGGTAGGACCTGGGGTCCCCATTTGCCATTCTCCTCTGTCTCTCAGAACCCCTACCTTCAATGATGTAGTAATCACATCTCTGGACTTCCTGGGTGATCTAGTTGTTAAGACTCTGAGCTTCTGATATAGGGGGTATGGGTTCAATCCCTGGTCAGGGAACCAAGATTCCACATGCAGTGTGATACAGCCAAAAAATTTTAAAAAAAGGAAAAAAGAAGAGGAATAATCGCATCTACACCCAGAATCCCTTGCATATACCACTCACTGAGAGCCCTAATTTATTTTAACCAGGTCTTGTCAATTTTATTTCCAAATGCCTCCTTATTTCCACCTTCATCTCTACCATTCTACTTGGAGTCCCTTGACTTGTTTGGACCATTGTGGTAGTCTCACAGCTGGTGTCCCTGCCTCCACTCTCTGGCTTGCTACAATGTATCCTATACTCTAGGACCATCATTGCATTTCAAACACCAGGGTATACTCATGCTACTTTCTTCCCTAAAACCCTTTCATTTTCTACATTACTTCTTGGATGATATTTAAACAATTCATTCACATGTAAGGATCTTCATAGCATCTCTACGGCCCTGTCTTCTCCACTCCCTTTTACCTCTCCCTTAACTCTAATCATCCTACATGGCTTTCCTCCTCTTTCTCTTTGCTTAGACTTTCTTGATAACAACCATCCAACCTTTCATTTTGAACTTGTGTTAACTACAATGAGTAACTTCATTACAGCAGATTTTTATAATATATAAACTATATTAGTTAGTTAGTTCAGTCACTCAGTCATGTCTGACTCTTTGCAACCCCATGAATTGCAGCACGCCAGCCCTCTCTGTCCATCACCAACTACCAAAATCCACCCAAACTCATGTCCATTGAGTTGGTGATGCCATCCAACCATCTCATCCTCTGTCATCCCCTTCTCCTCTTGCCCTCAATCTTTCCCAGCATCAGGGTCTTTTCAAATGAGTCATCTCTTCGCATCAGGTGGCCAAAGTATTGGAGTTTCAGCTTTAACATCAGTCCTTCCAGTGAACACCCAGGACTGATCTCCTTTAAGATGGACTGGTTGGATCTCCTTGCAGTCCAAGGGACTCTCAAGAGTCTTCTCCAACACCACAGTTCAAAAGCATCAATTCTTCGGCACTCAGCCTTCTTTATAGTCCATCTCTCACATCCATACATGACTACTGGAAAAACCATAGCCTTGACTAGACGGACTGTTGTTGACAAAGTAATGTCTCTGCTTTTGAATATGCTGTCTAGGTTGGTCATAACTTTTCCTCTAAGGAGTAAGCGTCTTTTAATTTCATGGCTGCAATCACCATCTGCAGTGATTTTAGAGCCCCCCAAAAATAAAGTCTGTCACGGTTTCTGCTGTTTCCCCATCTATTTGCCATGAAGTGACGGGACTGGATGCCGTGGTCTTAAGGTGTACAAGTAGATTTAGATTTAAAGTGATCAGAGATTTCTTCATGACATACAGGAATCTATGTTATTTTCTGAAATTTTAGGATGACTTATTTATGGGAATGTTACCTTCAGGACATGGTTCCTAAAGTTTTTTTTTTTTTTTTTTTTTTTTTGAGGCAAAGACCCTTTGATAATTAAATAGACCATAAGGAGGCTCTTGCCATATAAGTGTGTATAGGGATAAACTCTCAACGTTAAAAAAACATCATTTAGAAGGATCACATCCCACTGAAGTTTGTCCATATTAAAATCTCTTGCAGCAGACTGTCCATGACTATTGGTTCATGTAGATTTTAGTAGAGCAAAAACTGAACCTCTTGGTTGATTTTTCGTTTTTTAAAGTGTTGTCACCCGATTTATAGGCCTATCTTATTTTAATTCTATAGTATTCTATATAATATCTACATGATTATCTTATAAGTCTTATCTATAAATCTTAGGTCTGCAATAAATAATCCAGATCATAAATGTAGTAGGTGGTGGAAGTAAAAAGAATTGGAAGTACTATTACCGACATTTAGCTCTTTTCTCTGTGATTCTGGGAAGAATGGGAAAAACCTGAGCAGATGTTTTGTTAAGCTGATAGGTTTTTGAAAAATTACTTTCAGGCTTCCCTATTTAACCACATTCATCCCCATCATTATCACTATGATTGTTTAAGATTTATCAGTATTCACAGATGTGTTTGGCCTCACAGTATACAAAATTAGGTGTGGTTCTATTTGGTTCTAAGAGATACAAGTCTACTTTTATTGATAGGAGATTTTTAGCGTTTTATGATTTATCAGAAAAAGAATTGTATTTTCTTCCTTGAATTGTTTTATAGCACAGTGGCAAAATGGATGAAAACCGGTTTGTGGCAGTTACCAGCACAAATGCAGCGAAAATCTTTAACCTCTATCCAAGAAAAGGAAGAATAGCTGTGGGCTCAGATGCTGACATTGTGATTTGGGACCCAAAAGCCACAAGGTAAGCCTAAGTTTTTGTATTACTTGGCTTCTCCATGAAGAAAAAGCACTAACTTGCAAAGAAATTATTCATTGCCATTTCTTAATCAGCCATTTCTTCTTAGGTGATTTATTTAGGCAGGCTCAGGTATTATAAGCACAGGGTACAGATTTGACTGTACAAACATTCTTTTGTTCTCCTTGGCATAGAAGATGCAAAAGTTGTGTTGCTTACCTTCTGTGGAAATGCATATGTGTATAAAACCAATATGACTTTCTCAATTCAGTGCTTGGCAAGCGCCTGAGTTCACAGGGAAGAAAGGTACAGAGCAATGAAGAAAAGGAAAGGCTTAGTTTAAAAAGGGCTGCATTGAAAACTCGAAATAATTATAGTCTTTTTCAAGCTTTCAGATAGAAAAATTCCAGCACAAAGGATGTCACTTTTAGTCAGCCACATTTTCCAGCTGAGTTCATCTTGAGCCTGTCGTTCCCAGTAGACTCCAGCTTTTTGTTTCCAATTTCCATAATTCTATGTTAGTATTGCAGGTTTGGCCAATTCTACCAACTCAGAAAAGCATTCGATAGAGGCTGAAGCTTTGTTCATTTCTCCTGATAGGATGTTGATGCATCCCGGTTGTGTTTTTCATAAACTCTGCAGCTGCTAATAGAGAAAACCCCACACACTTCAACATTGCATGTGTGTGTGCACAAGTGAGTGTCGATGCACACGTGCATGTGTAAATGGGGATAGGTAAGACCGTCTACTATTACCAAAGAGACATTTGTTTAAAGGTTTTATGTGGTGGTAAACAAAAGTCTATGCGAACAGACCCTGTTTTATCGGACTTCAGACACCGTGTTTTTAACTAATTGAGGGATTGTGGCAAACCTGCTTGGAGCAAGTCTGTTGGCTCTGTTTTCCCAACAGTATTTGCTCAGTTTGTGTCTCTGCATCGTATTTTGGTAATTCTTGCAATATTTCAAACTTTTTCATTATTATTATATCGGTTATGGTGATCAGTGATCCTTGATGTCACTGTTGTAATTGTTTGGGGATGAACTGAGCCCATGCAAGACAATGAGCTTGGCACATGCGGTGTGTGTCCTCACTACTCTACTCCATGGCCATTCGTTTGCATCTCATCCACTTCTTGCACCTCCCATTCCCTGTAACACAACAGCATTGAAACTAAGCCAGTTAATAACCCTATAGCAGCCTCTAAGTGTTCAAGGAAAGGGAACAATTTCATGTCCCTCACTTTAAATCAGAAGCTCCAAATGATTAAGCTTCGTGAGGAAGGCATGCTGAAAGCTGAGATAGGCTGAAAGAAAGGCCTCATGTATCAAACAGCTAGCCAAGTGGTGAATGCAAAGAAAAAGTTCCTGAAGGAAATTAAGAGTGCTCCTCCAGTGAACACATGAATGATGAGAAAGTGAAACAGCCTTCTTGCTGATATGAAGAAAGTTTTAGTGGTCTGGATAGATGATCAGACCAGCCATAACAGTCCCTTAAACCAAAGCCTAACCCAGAGCTTTACCTCTCTTCAATTCTGTGAAGTCTGAGAGATGTGAGGAAACTGCAGAAGAATATTCATAGTTTGAAGTTAGCAACAATTTGTTCATGAGGTTTCAGGAAAGAAGTCATCTCCATCACATAAAATTGCAAGGTGAGGCAGCAAGTGCTGATGTAGAAACTGCAGCAAGTTATCCAGAAAATCTAGCAAAAATATTTCGTGAAGGTGGCTATACCCCACAACAGATTGTCAATGTAAATGAAAATGCATTATATATATTCCTAATATCAGAAGAAGATACCGCCTAGGACTTTCATAGCTAGTCAGAAATCAATGCCTTACTTCAAAGCTACAAAGGACAGGCTGACTCTTTTGTTAGGGGCTAATGCAGCTGGTGACTTTAAGTAAAAGCCAGTGCTCATTTACCATTCTGAAAATCTTAGGGCCCTTAAAAATTATGCTAAACCTACTCTGCTTCTACTCTATAAATGGACCAACAAAGTCTGGATGACAGTACATCTGTTTGCTGAGTATTTTAAGTCCACTCATGAGACCTGCTTCTCAGGAAAAAAAAAATTCCTTTTGAAATATGACTGTACCTGGTGACCCAAAAGCTCTGATGGAGACTCATGTTGTTTTCATGCCTGCTAATTCAACAGCCATTCTGCAGCCCATGGATCAGGGATAATTCCAACTTTCAAGTCTTATTGTTTAAGCAATACATTTGGGGAGACTACAGTTGCCCTAGATAGTGATTCCTCTGATGGATCCAGGAAGTCAGTTGAAAACCTCTTGGAAAGGATTCACCATTCTAGATGCTGTTAAGAACATTTGTGATTCATGGGAAGTGGTCAAAATATCAACATTCACAGGAGTTGGGAAGAAGTTGATTCCAACCCTCGTGGATGGCTTTGAGGGAATCAAGACTTCAGAGGAGAAGGTAACTGTATATGTGTGGAAATAGCAGGAGAACTAGAATTAGAAGCCTGAGGTTATGAATTAATTGCTGCAATCTCATGATAAAATTTCATGGATGGAAAGTAGTTTCTCATGAGCAGGCAAAGAGAGTGGTTTCTTGAGATGAAGTTACTATGAAGGTGTTGAAATGACAACAAAGGATTTACAATATTCTGTAAGCTTAATTGATAAAGCAGAGGCCAGGTTTGAAACGATCGACTCCAACTTTGAAAAAAGTTCTGCTGTAGGTAAAATGTAATCAAACAGTACTGCATGCTGCAGAGACATTTTTTTTTCATGAAAGGAAGAGCCAATCATTGCATCAAACTTTATTGTTGCCTCATTTTAAGACAATTTCCAGACTTCTTTTGTGGTCCAGTGATTAAGAGTCCAACGCAGGGGACACGGGTTCCATACCTGGTCAGGGAAGATTCTACGTGCCTTGGGGCAGCTAAGCCCATGCACCACAGCTGCTGAAGCCTGCACGCCCTAGAGCCCATGTTCTGCAACAAGAGAAGCCACCACGAGAAGCTCGCTTGCCTAGAGAAAGCCTGTGCAGAGCAGCGAAGATCCAACACAGCCAAAACTAAATAAATAATAATAAAAAAGAAACTGCCACAGCCGCCGAAGCCTTCAGCAACCACCATCCTGATCAGCCTGCAGCCATCAACATCCAAGCAAGCCCCTCCATCAGCCAAAAGATTAGGACTTTGCTGAAGGCTCAGATGATGGTTAGCCTTTTTTAGCAATAAAATAATTTTTCATTAAGGTATGCATAGTGTTTCTTTAGATATGATGCTCAGTTCATTTCAGTTCAGTTCAGTCACTCAGTCGTGTCCAACTCTTTGCGACCCCATGAATCGCAGCACGCCAGGCCTCCCTGTTCATCACCATCTCCCGGAGTTCACTCAGTCTCATGTCCATCGAGTCCGTGATGCCATCCAGCCATCTCATCCTGGGTCGTCCCCTTCTCCTATTGCACACTTAATAGACTACAGTACAGCGTGATCATGACTTTTATTTGCCCTAAGAAACCAAAAAATTCGTGTGACTTGCTTCATTGTGATAATTGCTTTATTCCAGTGCTCTGGAACCAAACCTGCCCTCTCTCCAAGGTATGCCTGTATTCTTCCAGATTCATTATTCATGGAGTCTCTTCAAGCACCTATTCAACCCCATTTCTCACATTCTGCAGTTTTCACATTGAAAAAGATGAATAATGATAGTGCAAAAAAATTCTGACTGTGGATTAGAGGAAATTCTTAAAGGGTTGGAGAAGTAAGATATAAGTCAAAGAAATCCAAAAAGAGCTAGATCATTTCAGTACATCCTGCCAAGTAAAGATAACATTTCTCTGTGTTTCAAAAGGACATTAAAATAAGAAAAGTTTTGTTTTTTTTTTTAAAGACTCTGAGAGTCAGAGAAATAGAACCCAATAGTTCATCTGCCTCCCTGGTCACCACAGGCAAAATAGCTGAGAACACCTAAAAATAAAAAAGTATTGCAAAGAATGACAGCAGCCAAACTAGATAAATATAAAATAACCATAGTAATACATATCTTATTTTTGTGTAACACTTTCTTAGGTTATAAAACGTTTTCGCATTTCTTATGTGATACTAAAAAAAAACATCTGAAGTAGGCATAATAATTATTATGAGTATCTCATTACAGATGAGAGAGTGGACATTCAGAGACCTTAAATGATATGCCTGGGTCCTGCAGCTTAGCATTGCTGACCTAGGACCAGACCTACACAGCAGGCTCTCAGGCTGTGCTGGTTTTCATTATGATTAGCCCTTAATTATATACAATAAGCAGACATCAAGAGAGAAGACTCAGAACTAGTAATCAAAGGCCAATATGTAACCTTTCCCTGAAAGACACATATATAAAAATGTAAATATTTAATTTTCTGTTATCATTACTGTTATAAAGTGAAGGACAGGTATTATATAAGAAATACTAGAGAACTGATGGAAAAAGTGGTAGAGAGAAACTTAAAAGCACAGAGGCTTTTTGGCTTGACCTTAAGTTAGTTCTTTTAGGTTAGAAACTAGGGAAATTAAGCAAGTAATATATAGATCTTTAAAAAGAATAAGAACTTAACATCTGGATCATTATAGGCTATTATTCTGAAACAAGTGAATAGGAAAGGAAGGACAAAGAATGTTATAGAAATCAGTAGCTAACACTGGTGAGAGAGTGGTCTAAATTTATATAGTCTAAAAACATGACTCAAAGAGGCATAATCACAGCCTATAAATATCTTCCAAGCAACAATATATGTGTAAGTAAAGGAAGCGAATTATTCACAACCTTGAGTTCAGGTCATTTTTCTTTGTCCAGTTGTCTAAGGAAGACAATGCTTTACACCTGAGCTGGTGTCGTTCTCAGACTTTGTAAGAGCCAAGGAGACTCCTAAGGCTGGTACCAAAGGGAGATAGATATCCAGGGGAAGGGTTAAAGAGAAGATCCACAGGGCCTGGCCTGCCTACGGCTGTCCACAGGGTTAGGAATTAGGACAGTCAGTACTCTGAGTGTTTTCATTTCTCTCTTGTCTTTAAGGGGCTTCCCTAGTGGCTAGACAGTAAACAATCTGCCTGCAATTTAGGAGACCCCGTTGGATGCCAGGGTTGATGAAGAAAATGGGAAAGATTTTCTTCAGCAAAGATTAAAATGAGAGGGAAAGTCAGGGGAACATTATTTCCTCACACTTTTAACTTACTGCAAGTTTTCAACAAATACTTGTTGAAAGAATGAATGAATGAAGATGAATTAAGGGTAAAGGATTTTCTGAGCAAAGGAGGAAGAACTGGTTTACAGGTCCTCTTTTCCTTGTGTCCCCTTTATTTTGAGGTTGGGAAGCAATTAGCTTTTTAAGCAACTCTTATAATAGGGAAAGGAAATGAAGTTAACATAGAGCTATCTTCCTGGTTCATTCACGCATTCACTCAGCAAGGAGCAGCACTGAGGGTCAAAGTCATCTAAGAGCGGGCCCTGCCTTTGGGAAGCCAACAGTCTAGGAATGTGTTAAGAATATCACATGCTAGGCAAAAACAAGGCACCACTGAAGTTCAGAGAAAGAAAGATCCTTCTTGTATTAGCGCAGTCATTGGCAAAAGACCTACAGTAAAGTAAATGTCGCTCAGTCGTGTCCGACTCTTCGCAACCCCATGGACTGTAGCCGACCAGGTTCCTCCGTCCATGGGATTTTCCAGGCAAGAATACTGGAATGGGTTGCCATTTCCTTCTCCAGGAGATCTTCCCAACCCAGGGATCGAACCCAGATCTCCCGCGTTGTAGGCAGACGCTTTACCATCTGAGCCACCAGGGGTATAAAGGGACCTGTAGGCCCACCATTAAGAGAGGAGAGAAAGTGAGACTTCTAATCCTGAGTGTGCTTTAGTTGCTCAGTCGTGTCCGACTCTTTGTGACCCCATGGACTGTAGCCCGCCAGGCTCCTCTGTCCGTGGAATTCTCCAGGCAAGAATACTGGAATGGGTTGCCATTTCCTTTTCGACCTGATCTTCCTGAACCAGGGATCGAACTCTAGTCTCCCGTGTGGCAGGCAGATTCTTTACCATCTGAGCCACCAGGGAAGCCCTGACCTGAGAGTCAAGACTAAACATGAGGTCAGATAAACCAAGGCATGGATAGGAGGGTCTGTCTGGGTGGGGGCAGTTAAGGTTTGGGGTTACAAGGCAGAAAGAACAGGTTCAAGATGTGGAAGGGAGCAGAAGGATGAGGAGGCTGTGGGCTGTCTCTCTTCCAGTTTTAATTTTCTTTATTACAGATAAAGGCAGTTTAAATAGAGCTCATCTAGTGGGGAAGCATTATTTAATTAAATGAACAAATAGATGTATCTATAGGTTTTTTTTCTTTTCAACATATCCCTTTTTATTTTACATGATTTTATTATTATCTGAAGGCCGGTAATGTGAAAGCTTTCTGTCTAACCACACCTTTAGAGATTGGACAGAATTTTCCTTCCAAATTTCCCAAAGGGTTCTAGCAAAAGCAATTAATTGCCCAACTATGTCAAATGAAAGCAATGTGCATTTCACCCAAGAGCCTGAAGGGGGAGCGCACAGCCCGCCCTGAGCTAGGGGCCCCAACGAGGCCAATCTAGCTGCTGGTTATGCAAGAACAAGCCAGCCCCTGGAGGATGGATGCACTTGCTAATGATTTTTGGCTTCATGGTACATAGATGTTTTCCTATTCTTTTTTTTTTTATTCTCATTACTTTTTAATGGCATGTGAGGTAAGTATGCTTGCAACCCAATCTGTAACCTTAAAAATGGGTTGCGTTAAAGTGACTGAGGGGGATGAGAAAGAAAAGCAGTACACCAAGCTTTTTTTTTTCTTTTAAACTTGTAAAAAGCCAAATGATTCCAGAGTGAGGAATCTGACATGTGGTGATGGATGGTGAGACAGGATTGGCAGTGGGAGTCTGTAGAGAAGGTTTGGACATCCTGATGAAAGATAACCTAAGATGTTGCTAGCCTGTAAAAATTTCTGCAAAAATCAAGTCCAATAGCTCTTCTGTGTCATCGCACAATCAAAACAAACTGCATTTCGTGCATATGGAGCATTCACCTTTTTTGGAAGTAAAAAAGAGTCTGCCGTATGTAGCGTGACGGCCTGCAGAGCCAGGGTCTATTGCTTGTGACAGAGGTATGTGTCCTAACACGTCACAACTTGAGTCAGAGCTTCAGATTTAAGGACACATTGCCAATCTAAATGTTTGGCCCATTTCTGCAGGATATCTTGGAACTTAGAATCAGGAGGATGAAATTCCAGAGTGTGATTTTCATGTGATGTCAAGACAAAATCTTTCAGCATTACGTAGTGAAGACAGAGACCAGTCAAATTGGCCAACTTGTTAAAAACCTTATTAGTGAAGATGGCATGTAAGTTACTTGCAAGCCCATAGCAGCAGCAGTAACTCACGTTCTGGCAATTTAAGACTATCCTATGAGCTTCTGTTCTTCTGTATTCATTAAATAGCACTTAGTTACTATGGCAACTGTCCCTTTTCAGTATTTATGAGCTGCAGGGTATCTCACGGAATCTCAAGCACACAAACACACAGTTAACACATTGTGTACACTGGAACATTTCTTGAAGACTCCTAGGCTGGACTGTGTTTTGCAAAGCAGGCATACTTTGCTCACAGTTATTTGTGTGTATTATTTTTTAAACTCAATTATTGCAGGTTTTGACCTTGAATATGCCATTCTTGAAGGCATTGTGCTGTCTTTCCTGCCTAATTTCCTTCCCTTTTTCATTGAAGATAGAGATAAATGAATTTAACTATATTCAGAGAAGAGTAATGACTTGCAGCTTATGAAAGTGCCCTCCTGGATCTAGAGAGGGCCTTGTGTGTGAAAGAAAGCAGGATAAGAATGATGGTTTCATCCTTGGGCAGTGGGGATTGTGGGACTTGGGGAAAAACAAGAAATAGGGAGTGAGGTGCCCTTTGGTAAATGGTGGTGACTGTGGTTGATTATTACAGCTGTGTTGTCAGTGACTATTTCATGGAAGCTACTGGGCATTTCCCCTAGAAGTTGCACATTGTGTACTATTTAACTAATTTGTACACTATGATCTTCCTTCTCAAAAGGAGTGTCAGCACATCCACATACTAGCACACACTCACAGACACACAAACACAGCTACCGTGTCTCTGCTTGTAAATGCTGGTCAGCCTGAAGGCTCTGCTTTTAATGCCTGTTTCTAAGACTGTTTATAACTCACGCCTCCTCTAGTCCCCAAACCCACACTATTGCAGCACACATCCTGTGGGAGGAGGGAGGAGAGAGCCAAGCCTTGTACCAGATGGGTGATGGGAAACGCGGATGATTTACGCCATGATTTTTCATGATGTTGCCTTGCAGACGTTCATGGGGGCAGCGTGGCATCCGGTGAAGGTTGTCCAGCCTCTGCTTTTGCACAGCTGTCCAAGCACCCACCACATAGTAGATTTACCATAGATTTATAGAGCAATTGTGACAATTCCCTGGCAAATGATAGCAAAGTATCTTGAGGAATAAATGAATTTTGCTAATCCACACAAAATCTAGCCTACCTGCTGGGGCAGGAGCAGAACAAGGTTGTAAAGAGAAAGCCTTGGCGGTTCCTTCTCTGTCTGCCGCATACTCACTGGGTATGACCTTGGGAATGTTATTTAGTTTTTCTGAATTTCAGTCTCTTTATTTGTATAATAGGGATGATGATGACGTCTAATCTCATAGCATTGTTGTATTAAGATAGTGTACATAAAACGCTTGGTATAATAAACCAAATAAAAAACAAACTATTTGAAATGCTCTGTACGTAATTAATGTTCATAAGTAAATGCTCTGTCCATAATTAATGTAGTGCCTGGCGTGCAGGAGGTGCTCAGTATTTGTAAGTAGTCAGTGGCAGTAGATGGTCAATTGATTAAATAAGTGGGAGCTATTGTTAACTATAATTGTGATTCAAAAGCAGACCAAACAGTATTAAAATTATATGAAGTCATATACCACACAGTACTAAAGTTATATGAAATTATACTAAAATCATGTGAAAGCTCAATCTCTTGTGTTTCTTACACACCTGCAACTTGCAGCAAAAAGGACTAAAATGAAGATGCATAGATAGATTCTTTTGGCTAAGAAAACCTGATTAAATCAGAACTCATGAGCCCCTAGAGCTGACTCTTTTAAGTGATTATTTGCAGTGAAACCGTTTCAACAAACCACTAAGATCCACTCTGTGACCTTCTGAAGATATTTGCTTTTTAAAAAGTTTTGGACTATGCGTGAGAAAAACTAGCTTGCTGATTACATATGGATAAAATTTTCTCCACTATTTATTCCAGGTTGTTTATTTAAACATGTTCTTATGTAACTGAACCTTTCAAGTGAACTAGAAATGATTTCCAAGGACTTCACTACTCATACCTGCATTTTTTTTTCAAATTATAAAAGAAAAGCAGCTTAGAAACCGATCACAGTAACCCATTCTATCATTGATGGTTTGCCTTCGCCAGAGGAAGCACAGTTTATTTTAAGTATTAGGATTTGGGCAAACAATAAGCACCAAGGGGAGGTGGTTGTATGAAAGGCGTAGTCTTTTCTAACTAAGCACCTGCTATATTTTTCTTCCTGCCACACATATATCATACATTTTTCTGTCTTTGGCATTTGCCTGTCTTATTTACAGCTGTATCCCTAGGTACCAAAACAGTGCCAGGAATACATAGAAGTTCAGTAGTTATTTGCTGAGTGACTAAACCAGATATTAATTGTCTTGGGCCAGTGAATAAATGTGACTTTAAATTTTTGGTTGGGCCTTGTTTATCTGTTCCTGAAACAGGTTCAAGATCCAGGTTTTACATTTTCCCATCTGAGTTGGAAAAAAAAGAAAGATCCTTGGCACTTCTGACAAGGATACATTCCAGAGTCAGGGGCCAGGAGCAGTGCCAGACCTAGCCTGGCCATGAATGTGGCTTAAGCCAGACTGGATTCTTCCGTGGGTTAAATGATTCTGTGTTTTGGTCACAGACTCACCCCTAATTCTGGTTAGTTATCTTAAAAACATGGGCCCTTGGTTATGGAGGGGTCAGGAGACAGAGTGAAAATGGATGGAAGGAAATTTAATATCAGTACCTGCAAAGAATCCCAGGGGTCCTTGTGTTCTTAAAGCACAGCAAAGAACCATAGCTTCCTACAAAGACCTTTAGAGAAAGCATCAGTAACAATGCATTATTCTCTGTGGAAGATGATCGCAGTGGAAGTCTATTTGGAGGCAGTGAGTCATTTAGGAAGGCAGTCTTTTTTAATGACCTGAACAAAACTCAACAATCCCCGCCCACCACCACCACACACACACACACACACACCTTAATGTAAGCTGATTTACCTTTTTTTTTTTAAGAGTTGGGGTCCTCAAAGTGTGGTCCCTGGACCAGCAGCATCAGAATCATCTGGCAATTTATTAGAAATGCAGATTCTCAGGTACCTCCTGGGCCTACTGTCTCAGAAACTGCGTGTGGAGCCCAGCAACCTGTGTTTTCACAAGCCTTCTGGGGACTTCTGATGCTTAGGTTTGAGCAGCACAGATTCTCATAGTGTATGAGAAGACTGGAACTCGAAATCCAATTAACTCCCCAGAGTTCTTTATAGCCCCATTTGATTGTTACTCATTTTAGGGGACTTACTACCTAATCAAACTGCTTAGTCCTTCCTGGGATGGTTTTAATTGTTAGGATGTTCTTACTTTGGTTGCATTAAAAATTACCCCCTTCTAGCTCCTAACATGTTTGGCCTCTGTGGCTACAAGGAATGTGTCTACACTCTCAGATAATAGTCCATTCATTCATTCATTCAATCAAACATTTGAAGAAAGACATTGGCTCCAATAAGTCATCCCATCACCAGATAAGCATCCTCAGATCCCTCAGTGGATCCTGAGGACCGTAATTAGCAGAATTCGAACGTCCTGGGCACACCTCTGCTCACCCTTCTCTTGACAGACACCTGTCCATATCCTACAAAGATGCAAATCCCAGAACTGGATCCGACTCTGCTTGTAATACCACCAGAGGAGGAACTTGTAAAGATGACTGGTTTTATAACTAAGTAAAGAACTCTTCATCACCTTTATGACATTTTTCTAGGATATATTGGGGTGGCCAAAAGGTTCATTCGATTTTTTCTATAACCTTCTACAGTAAAAGCCAAACTAATTTTTTGGCTGACCTTATGAAATTGCTGTTTGTAGGTTAAAAATGTGAAATATGAGCAATTGTATGGAGTTTTAATATCTTATCACATTTAGTCAGTCAATAATATAGAAACTTGTGTAGGGCCTTCTCTGGTATTAGTATTTATGTTAAGATGATAGGATTATACTGAATGGTTGTTTTTGGTAACACATTCTTAAGTCCACTTGAGCAGATAGTAATTTACAATGTCCATAATCCTTCGAAGACACAATATTTAACATAAACAAAAGGTACAAAGAACAATGCAATGAATACTTGTGTATTAACCTTCCCAAACTCATCTCTCCCCTCCCCCAGTAAACACCCTGAATCCTGGATTTGATGTTTATTGCTTCCATGCATTTCTTTCTATTTGTGCAATACATACGTGCATCCCCAAACACAGTATATACACAATATATGTATTCTGTGTATTTTTGGCTTGATATGAATTGTACCACATATATCATTGTGCCGCTTTCTCAGTATTATGTTTACGGCACTCATCTGTGTTGAAATGTGTAGGTGCTTCACACATTTCCACTGCTGTATCATATTCTATTTTATGAATATAGCGTGATTGATTATATATGTGCCAGTGCTGGTGGATGTTTAGGCTGTTTCCGGTCTTTCACTATTTCAGACACTGTATCCATCCTTGGTACACTGGGAGAGTTTCTATAGGACGTCCATTTGTTTTATATCAATGCTGTCAGATTTTTGCCAGTAGAAATATATAAAATTGCATGATTCTTTGTAAGTAAACGCAGAACTTTCCATTTGTCCGTAGTGCATTTTATCTCATCCCACATTCATTTACTCAGTCATTAAGAATGGTATATTGGACCCCTTTGTTGTTCAGTCGCTAAGTCCTATCTGACTCCTTGCGACCCCATAGACTGCAGCACGCCAGGCTTCCCTGTCCTTCACTGTTTCCCAGAGTTTGCTCAAACTCATGTCCATTGAGTTGGTTATGCCACCCAACCATCTCATCCTCTGCTACTTCCTTCCCCTCCTGCCCTCAATCTTTCCCAGCATCAGGGTTTTTTCCAATGAGTCACGTGTCAAAGACCACATTAGGCAGCTGAAGACAAAAGTAAAACACTATCCCACTCTTTACTCAGGGGTAGAGGGAGCAGGGGCAAGGCTAGTGGAGAGGTGGTGGCTTTTGTTTTTTTTTTGCTGCAGTTACTGTTTTCTGAATGGCAAGTGTGACATTCCAGGGATCAGCCCTCACTAGCAGAGTAGGACAGAATGTGGAGCTGGGGTGTGGGTGGGAGGAAGTGGAGTTAGACAACTTGGGCTCAGGATCATTTCCTGTCTCTTGAGATGACGCAGCAAATATCCACCTTTAGACCTGGCCCTGTACCTATTTTGCTATTCTAACTTCAGCCCTCATCCTTGAAATATAGACTCTTGGCATCATGCACACAGACATATCAGGGACTCTGGTTATAGCCACATACTTTATGCAAACATACATGTTGGTCCTGATTTCCCCACTCTCATCACATATAAACAGATTAAATTTATATTCATATATATATACACACATGTATATGTATAGGTTCATGAAGAGCAGGCCGCCCCAGACTTCAAGATCACAGCTTCCTCGCTGAGCTGTAGAGAAGCAGATTGCATGTAATGTCCTCAGTGACAAGTGTGCGCTTGGCCAGCGAGTGACATAGGTCCCGCAAATCTGCCAGTGCTCCAGGATCGCACTTCCCAGCACATCCTGGTGGCTGGGGGATTCTCTGAACACCAGAGGACAGTTGACGTTTTCCATTTAAAAGGTTTCCTGCGCCTGCAGAAACTCTGCGCCCTCCCAGAAGAGTGGCCAGTGCAAAGCAGAGCGAGCTGGGGAAGGAGAGTCAGGGTGCATTAGATTTATTTTGCAGCTGCAGTTGGAGTCACATTAAACCTACTGCCTAATTTCCTTTGTCTAACTTGATTTCTCTTTGGCTGGAAGGCAAATGGATCAATAATGTTTTTTATGCCGAGATTATGTTGCCTGAAGGAAATTTTCCATCAGTTCCCTGTGCCTGCCTTGCGTCCTGTAATTGGGGCTGCATGCTGACCAGGCATCTGAGCCCCCACCAGGCATGGACATAAGTCCCATCATCTGCATGGTGCCCACCGAGGGTGGCCTTCTGGAGGGGGTCACAGGAGCGGCACCTCCAGGCAGAGCTTGGTGCTTGTGCCAGGCTTCTCTGCACATTCTCTGGCCATATGCTAACACAACAGCTAATTTTATTTTTTTCTTTTCTGTGAAGCCCTTTTTCCCCTCTACCTTTTCTCTCTTTTCCTATATTTGGAATCCTCTTCGCCTCTCCAGAATTTCTTAAAGGTTGTTTCTTTACATTTCTGTGATAATATTTTCTTCCTGTCTCCCTCCCAACCCCGCCTCCAATGTGATTCTGTCCTTTTTTTTTTTTTTGGTCACCAGGGAAGGAAATGTTTATACTACGCCCTTGGTTCTATTCTCCTACCAGGCATTTAAGACAAGCTAAGAGTCTGGAGGCAGAAAAATGAGAAGGCAGTTTAGTCACACACACAGAATTGGAGCATTCATCTGTGTAGAATGGTTGCTGAATTCTTTATGCAGTGGAGGTGGGAGAGAAAGACAGTATTGACCAGTTATCTATAAACATGCATGTATTATATGCTCACTCAGTGTAAGAAATGGTATTTCTAAACACTGTGGGGGACATAAATATAAGGTATAACACCTGCCATCTAAAGCTGCATTCTGGTTGGATAGACAAGACTTAAACATGGGAAAGGATAAGGGAACTCGTGGAAGGGGAAATTTACAACCTATCAACACATCAGTTCAAGAAGAGGGCAGGGCCTCATGCACTTGATTCCTACTAATGGATGGTTCAAATAATTGTCCTGAGTTGAGGACAGAAGATTGAGATGGGCCTGGGAAAGGGCGTAGAACTAACTGAATCCTCACGGGGAGGATCTGGATGAGTAGACAGGGGGCAGTAAAGCCCTCCAGATGAAGTCTGGGAGAAATGAGGGAAAATGGAAAAGATAATTCAATAGGCAATCAAGAGACAGAAGAGGCTGGGCAGAGAGGGGTCAAGAGGGCAAGCAGCTGGAGACAAGATTAGTCCTGGCCAAACTGCCAAGGGCTTTGAGTGGTAGTTTAAGTCCAGCAGATTTTCTCTTAGGCAGCACGAGCTATTGAATGTCTTTGTGTGAGGATCTGAATTGATCTAAATCTGTGCCTCCCTATTTTTACATGGCATAAGTAGAAAATGGTTATTTGTAGAGTACATTGCAGTAAAGAGAAGGGGATTTGGAGAGTGGAAGGAGAATATAGCAAAGTCAACTTGTCCTGGTTTGCCCAGAACCTTGCCAGTTTTCCAATAGCACTGAAAGTCTCACATCCAGACAAAATCCTTACCTGAGCCTACACCAGGACTGCTTCACTTGGGAGGATGCTTTTGGTCAAGAGCTTAGGAGCTCTGCCCACACATGGTCACCCTGGGATCTCAGAGTTTCAATCTTGCATCTGGGCTCATCAGTTGGCAAACCTTGTTTAAATGGCATTTTAGGGTCATGAGTATACAGGTTGGGTTGGAGTCTGGGAGAACAGTCAGAAGGCTATTGGTGGAGTCTGGCTTGAGTGAATAAGGCCTCAGACAAGGTATTGGCAAAGAAAATGGGAGAAAAGGAATTGATTTAAGAAATTTTTCCCTGGGGGACATAAAAGTCTCCTGACAAGTTGGAGAAAGACTGAAAATTGAATGAAGTAGAAATGACTTCAAAACAACCGCAGCTTTGTTCATTTATGACCCAAGCATTTTTTGAGTGTCATCTGGGAGTAAGTCATCGTACTCAAAGCTGAGTGAGAAATGTGTTCCCCTTATGAGCTTAGGACCTAATTGGACAGATTAAAACAAATCTCTTCATATTTACTATAAGGTAAAAGGTAAGGTGTGTGGCACAGTAGTTAAGGGTCATGAGATTCAGAGCAGAACTGGGTCACTAGATTCAAATCTCAGATACTAGCTACATGACCTTGGATGAATTACTTACCTCTTCAGGTATCAGTTTCCTCTCAAACACAATAATGTAGATGTGCTAACCATAGTACCAAGCTCTGGGGCTTGTTGGAGGAGGAGACAATACCTTCCACATGATGTGTGGCATAGGTAAAACTTGAAGCACATTAATAGCTTTATCGGGCTTCCTTGGTGGCGCAGATGATAAAGAATCTGCCTGCGATGCGGAGACCTGGATCCAATCCCTGGGTTGGGGAGATCCCCTGGAGAAGGGCATGGCAATCCACTCCAGTATTCTTACCTAGAGAATCCTCAGGGACAGAGGAGCCTGGTGGCTACAGTCTGTGGAGTCACAAAGAGCTGGACACGACTGAGCAACTTAAGCACAACACAGCAATAGCTTTATCATTATCACATACAAAGTGATAAGAGATTTCTCAACTAGCAGAGAAGTATCAAAGTAAATGACGTTTATGATTTGAGAACCTATCGGAAATGAAAAGAAGCTTAGAATCAACAACAGTTTCAGAATTCCAGTTTGTTTTGTCAATCATAGTTTCGATCCTGTTTACGAATCCTCTTCTGCACATTTAGTTTGTGACTGGCGTGTCACTGGGGTGCAGTTGTTCCTGTGGTTTTTACATAAAAAACCCCTTAGATGTCACACTGCAAAGCAGTATTAAGCAGCGATGGCTGTCTGACCATGTTAGGCAGTGACTCCAGAGAAGGCTGTCTGTATAATTTCTTTATGTTAGTTATAACTTGGATACTTTTACAGTTTTTAAGTTTTTCTTTCTCTCTCTTTTTTGTTTTAAATCCAAATTTCTGATTATTTCTATTGGCTGAATTACTAACAGCAGAATCACTACATCAAAGAATATATGAATTTAAGGGTTCTCTGCATATATGGTTACCACCTCATTGTTCCTGACCAACTCTGAGCACAATCTTTTATTTTCTTTGATTTTTGCTGCTTTTTTGGGTAAAAATTGTTACCTTTCAGCTACAAATTGCATATGTTTCAGCACTAAGGAAGTTGAATATTTTTTCATATTTGTTAGCCATTGGGCTTTTTTTTTCCTTATAAAGAATATCTGTTCATGTGCTTTGTATATTTTTCATTTGGTAACATATTATTGTTTGTCTCTTCATTTAAATGGTCTGTCTTATTTTTTGAAAACTCTCCAAGTTTCTTTTGAGAAATAAAAGCTATAGTTATATGAAAGTGTGTCTGCTCTCTGATGCCCTCTTGCAACACCTACCATCTTACTTGGGTTTCTCTTACCTTGGACATGGGGTATCTCTTCACGGCTGCTCCAGCAAAGCACAGCCGCTGCTCCTTTACTGCAAGGAGATCCAACCAGTCCATTCTGAAGCAGATCAACCCTGGGATTTCTTTGGAAGGAATGATGCTAAAGCTGAAGCTCCAGTACTTTGGCCACCTTGTGCGAAGAGTTGACTCATTGGAAAAGACTCTGATGCTGCGAGGGATTGGGGGCAGGAGGAGAAGGGGATGACTGAGGATGAGGTGGCTGGATGGCATCACGGACTCGATGGACATGAGTCTGAGTGAACTCCGGGAGATGGTGATGGACAGGGAGGCCTGGTGTGCTGCGATTCATGGGGTCGCAAAGAGTCGGACACGACTGAGTGACTGAACTGAACTGAACTACATGAAAGTGCTTTGCATAAACTGTAAAGCCCTATATGCACATTATTATTATTGGAAGATTGGCCTTGTTCATATGTTAGAGTCATACTCAAAACAAGGAGGTGCTTGCAAATTCAGAAATAGGCTTGAGTAGAGTGTGAGCTTTATTCAGGTTGGAATTTTTGTCTGTTTTATTCACTACTATATCCCCAGTGCCTAAAACAGTCCATGGCATGGAGTAGTGATCAATAAATATATGTTAAATGAATGAGTATGAGATAAACACATAGATAGACATTTTCTACAATGTTCCACCAAGATGACTTCATTTTCTTTTTCGCCTCAAGCTGGAAGCAAATGGAGTTGTGGATAGCTGGCAGGTCAGAACTGTGAAATAGTATTCTTATCATTCTGGACTTAGGAAACTCATTTCTTAGAACCTAACTTTCTTTATGGTAACATTGTAAGCCTAATTAGTAATTCTACCTCATTTATTTAAGTGATAAACCAGAGACAAGAAGAGTTTAATGGCTTTCAGCAATATGATAAAAGACTCAAGTTGTTGCTTTGTTTTTATATAAAAGCATTTCTAATTCCTAAATATATGACAAGCCTCCTAGTCTTTCCATGTCTCACTTGTTTTCTGCCAATAATGAGAATAAATTGTTCACAAGGTCTAAAAGAAGACATGACAGTATGCCTTAAAATTGATTCATTCTTTGGTTGCCTAGTTTGGGGAAAAGGTTTTGCATAGAAATTTATGTTAATGAGTTTAATCTCCTGTATAGACCTAAATTCAACTACGCACAGGTGCCTGGGACCATCTTCTTTTCTAAAGTTTCTCTGTTCTGTTTTTATCTCTAATTATCCTACCTCACATTATGTTTTCCTTTTAAGGTGCTTTAGTGTTTCTGGAAGAACATGGGTAAAATTTCCTATAAATGTGCATTTTGCTCCAGACTTGTTTCCTGGATGGATCACTTCCAGTGGGTGGTGGTTAAGTGCTTTGTGTTTGAGTCACACAGACTCTTATTTATGATCTTAAGTGAGTCACTCAGCTTCCCTGAGCCTCAATTTATTCATTTACAAGATAAGTATTTTAAAAACCCTGCTCTCATTGGATTGTGAGGATTAAATAAAATAATGCATATAAAGATGCTGGCATAGGGTTTGACAAATAAGCAAGCAGTAAATAGAAGCTGCAACGGCATGTTATTTATCATTGACATGTTCATCCATACATGGCCTGGCCATGGCTCCTAAGCCACTGAGGTGCCATTAGTGACTATAAGAAAATCAAGTGAAAATGTCAAAGCAAAAGACAAGGAAAGAGAGAGAGATCCCTGTAAGAAAAGATCCCAGAAGTAGCCCAGCTAGGATATATCAGTCAGGGTTCAAACAGAGAAGTGGAACCACTTGGAAATACAGATATAGATACAGATGTATATACACATGCATATATACATGTGTATGAGCAATAGATATATGTTCACATGTGTATATACATACATGGACTTCCCTGGTGGCTCAGTGGTAAAGAAGCTGCCTGCAAAGCAGGAGATATGCATCCGATCCCTGGGTTGGGAAAGTTCCCTGGAGAGGAATGTGGCAACCCATTTGAGTATTCCTGCCTGGAAAATCCTGTGGTCGGAGGAGTCTGCAGTCAGAGTAGCTGATGGAGGCTGATGAAGACAGAGCAGGAGACCCCAGGGGGGCTTCTCACCCCTGGAGACGAGGCGGTAGATTATTTGACCTGCAAATTGGTTGCTGCTTCACTTCCACCCTCTAAAGCCTAGATGCCATGATCAATGTGGGTGTCTGTTTTAAGCCTAGATACCATGATCAATGTGGGTATCTGTTTTAAGGTAAAAACACTGAGAGGTTCAGAGACGTTATTCATTAGCTTCAGATCACAGGGCTGAAAAGGGCAGAGCTGGGATTCAGAGCAGACCTGGTTGGCTTGTGTCTCGTCTCTTAGATACTGCAAAGTGACAGCCTCCCTCGAGGGCAGGGAAGGAAGGCGCGCCTGCAGCATAGAAGTTAAGACGCGGTCTCTGGATTCAGACCTCCCTGCACTCAGACCTTTCAGGTTTATAATTTGGCTTCTCCACTTACAGATGGCAAAACCTGGGATGCGTTACCTAACCTTCAGTTCAGTTCAGTTGCTTGGTTTGCTTCAATTTCCTCGTCGTCAAATGGGCCTGATTATAATCCCCTAGTCAAAGACTGTATGTAGGTGCATTCTCTGCAACAGTGCCCAGGGCTGTAAGCACCCTGTTGGCAGTTGTTACCCCAGCTTGCTCAAGTCAGCGGGTTTCTGCCTGTATCTCTGCCGTGGCAGAGCGCTTGTCCAGCCGCCTGCCTTCGCTGCTTCACTATGGATGAGCTGCCCTGAGGCGGGCTCGGGGGCGGGCTCCAGCGCTGTCAGTTTCTCCCGCGGCACTTTGCGCAGCTTTTCAGCATCACCACCTTGGATTCTGAGCCTCGCCTGCTCGAGGAGGACAGAGGTGATGCTGCCGTGACCACAATCAGCCCCGGCGCCTGCTCCTTTGACCCAACAATGCTCCCTCGAAATAGCTGCCTTTTGGGTCCAGTCAGGTGGGAGCTAGACTACCGTATTGCTAATTGGGACTTTGGGGTTGTGCTCATTCCTCCAAAATGCTCTATTTTTGGAGAGTCGATGAAACGCTCCGGTGCACCCGGACGGAAATAGATGATTAGCTGTCACGAGTGTTCTTGCCTAGATGGAAAGCAGATACTCACTGTTGAAAGTCCAAGCGTTCTAGTAACTTTGTCAATGAGTGAAGATTGTGATGCTCTCATCCTTGGGGCAGGGGTGCTCATGGATGGTGGGGTGTGATGATGGAGGGTGGAGTGGGGCGGGGGTCAGTCTGCCGGTGTTTATTTCCCGCCCTGCCACATGTACTTCCTGTGTGACTCAAGCAAGTTTCTCAACCTCTCTCAGTCTCCACGTCCTCAACTGTTCAACAGAGATAATAATCTGGGCTGTTGCGAAATGAGATGAGGTAGTGCACGTGGAGGAACCTGAAATATAGTTTAATGGACACTGATCACACCTGGAATTTGCTGGATGGTCACAGGTGTGTTCCCCTCTGCCCACAAGGATTTGGTCACCCGTTTTGTCCTCCTTTGCACTTTTAAAATTATTATTATTTTCTTTACCCCTCTTCTTTCCTCTCTCTCTTTCTCCCTTGTCCTTCCATTTTTTTCTTTCTGCATCTCTCTCCCTTGTCAAGATTTTAGGTCTTTTTTGTGTGTTTGTTTCTTTTTGCTACTGGAGGCATTTAGAGCTGGAGAAGGAAATGGAAATCCACTCCAGTACTCTTGCCTGGAAAATCCCAAGGACGGAGGAGCCTGGTAGGCTACAGTCCATGGGGTCACGAAGAGTGTGACAGGACTAAGTGACTTCACTTTCACTGTTCACTTTCATGCATTGGAGAAGGACATGGCAACCCACTCCAGTGTTCTTGCCTGGAGACTCTCAGGGACAGAGGAGCCTGGTGGGCTGCCGTCTACGGGGTCACACAGAGTCGGACACGACTGAAGCAACTTAGCAGCAGCAGCATTTAGAGCAGAGGTCAATGAACTCTCCTTTTGTAAAGGGCCAGAGAGACAATACTTTAGGTTTTATGGGCCATAAAACTTGCTGTTTTATGGTTGCTACTATTGTCGCTACCTCTGTTGCTACCGTTCATCTCTGCCATTGTGATATAAAAACAGCCACAATGCTATTACAAAAGCAGTAATACATAACTGAACGAACATGGCTATGTGCTAGTAAAGCTTTATTTACAAAAACAAGTTGTGGGCCTGATTTGACCTGCAACCTCTGATAGTTTTCCAAGCCCTGATTTAGGGTTTTTGGAGATTACAGATTCTTCTTAAACATCCAGGGTCAGCACGTTCTCTGGACACCTGGGACTCTGGTTCACACCATGACACCAGGGAAGCCTCTGGTATCTGAGTGGCTCTTGTGGGGTCTTATTCCACAGCATAGCCTTTAGACAGAATCAAAAAAGTGATGGGGAAATGTTACTTTGTTATTCACAGTTCATGTCTAAAAAATTCTAAGGAAATTCCCTTTAGATACTTGGATCACCAGTGACTTCATCCATTCAAAACTGACTAATGGTGTTTGAGCAGTCAGCATGAGGGAAGACTTGCTAGCCGTGGCAGAAATACATAAGCATGCTAAGTCACTTCAGTCGTGTCTGACTCTGTGCGACCCCACAGACGGCAGCCCACCAGGCTCCCCCGTCCCTGGGATTCTCCAGGCAAGAACACTGGAGTGGGTTGCCATTTCCTTCTCCAATGTATGAAAGTGAAAAGAGAAAGTGAAGTCGCTCAGTCGTGTCCGACTCTTGGCGACCCCGTGGACTGCAGCCTACCAGGCTCCTCCATCCATGGGATTTTCCAGGCAAGAGTACTGGAGTGGGGTGCCATTGCCTTCTCCAATACATAAGCATAGCACTTTGCATAGTTAACGACTGATTGTCTCAGGCTACTTCTGAAAGAGTGTGTAGAACCTGCATTGCCATTAAATCAAGCTGCTTTTAATCATTATGCAGAAGCCTTTTTACTTCACAGACTGAAGTTCAGGGTCTAGCTTTGCCACATGCTAACTGTGTCCTGGAGAATTTAGCCTCTTTTGACCTCAGTTTTCTCATCCATAAAATGGGCATAATGATAATACATCAATATCATAGGCTTACTACAAGGATTAAATGAGATGATGCTTTCAATGCCTATGGCAGAGAAAAACCTACATACTTTGGTTATGGTTATTATAAGCAAATGACAGTTTTGGAGTTTCTGAGGGCCCGTATTTGAAGTGACTTGGAAATGGAATCACACGACATTCTGTTTGCCTCAGGAATGCTGGCAGCCAGGGGTCCATTCTTAGGTTTGTGGAGCTGGAAATTCCCTCTGGCTTCTTCGCACAGTTCACTGGCAGCCACGTCCATGGGTCTCTTTCCCAGCCATAGACTTTGCTCTTCTTCACTAACACATCTCACTCCTGGTTGTCAAGAAGTTATCTTCCAGTGTCATACCACATTTCATCTGCCAGCATTTCTGCTTACTACCTCTTTTTATTCACTTCAGCAGGGATGGAGGGAAAATAGGTCATCTTTTTCCTTCCAAAATAAATGTTGAGAAGTCCCTCTGACATTTCTGTTATCCAGCATTCTCTTTTTCCATCCCTTTGTTGAGAACCCTACTGTTTTCCCTTTATATTCCAGAGAGTCTTTTTTTAATTCCTAAACTGTGTTATTAGAGCTGAACATAATCTTAAGGACCTGGCCTATTCTGATTTTCAGGAAGGATATTATGTGAATTTGACCTAGTGTATTGCTGTGTGGAAAACCTACACAGGTTCCCCAGTGACTCAGCTATAAAGAATCCGCCTGTAATGCAGGAGATGCGGGTTCCATCCCTGGGTGGGGACGATCCCCTGGAGGAGAGCATGACAACCTACTCCAGTACTCTTGCTTGAAGAATCCCATAGACTGAGGAGCCTGGAAGGCTATAGTCCATAGGGTCACAAAGAGACGGACATGGCTGAAGTGACTGAGAGAGCACGCATTGCTGCGTAGAAAACCCACGTCTTTTTCTGCCCAAGTTGCACCCGTAGATAGGGTATCAGTGTCATCTTGCCAGGAGCAAGGCCGCTTCCTCAGGAAGGGTAACAATGTAATTACAAGGCCAAGTCCACCCCCCCGACCCCAGAAAGTTATTTCTAACTCAGAACCAATATGTTGAGCCCACAGCCTCGCCTTCTGAAAGCTAACAATCAAACCTCAGCAATAAGCACTTACCTGTTTAACATTCATAGGACATGCATCCTAGAATCATGCTAAACTTTTGCTGATTCACATTCAGCTCCTGTTCCTTTGAAACACTAAATTATTTTTAGTTCTCCAGTTTCTGAAAACTACTATATAAAATATGAAATATTTATGTTAAGTAGTAATGTCAAAATTAGCTAATAACTCATTTTCAGATAAACAAATAGGTATGCAAAGCGCTTTCTGTTTGCTCAGTGCTGTGTGAGGCACAGGGGGTGAAAGATGTGGTACCTCCTTCCAAGTCAACTTGTATTAGTCACTCAGTCATGTCCAACTCTTTGCGACCCCATGGACTGTAGCCCGCCAGGCTCCTCTGTCCATGGAATTCTCCAGGCAAGAATACTGGTGTGGGTTGCTGTTTCCTTCTCCAGGGGATCTTCCCAGCCCAGTGATCAAACTCAGATCTCTCCCGCATTGTAGGCAGACTCTACCATCCGAGTCACCAGGGAAGCCCAAGGTCAACTTTCTAGACTCTAAATCCAATGTATCTAACTGCAGTCTATACCACTATTCATGACCTGTAGAATATAACTCCAAGGACAAAATAGCTGGCTTACCCGATCAGTTTATTTCTGTAAGTCAATGTTTGGGCAGCATTTTTATGAATCTGCATTGAATGTTTTGTCATCCATGGAGCACCAATAGAGTTCCAAGTGATTGTCCAATTTAGATTTAATAACGTGGCTGAAGCAATTCCCATTTTCTCTTCTGTGGGAGGCGGTGCAGAAGTCTGCAGAGAGGATGGAAGATTGATGGGTGCAGTGAGCAGCAACTTTGCTTAATAATGAGAATGCACTTGAAGCAGCACCATTTAGCATTTCCAGAGAAGTGACTGCTTTGCTCCCTATTTATATAACTTGTCACATCCAAGAAATTGACAGAGAAGTAGTTTGAAATGGACAGTTGGAACACGCGTCAAAAAAAAACAAATCTTCCATCGTGATCACCTGGAGAATGACCAATTTCAGTTTAAGGAATTTTTAATAGCATTCTAAATCTCTTGTGGCTAAACAGAAAACAGACTTAAGAAACACCAGGAAGTATGGGATGAGCTGCTTCCCATTTGTTTCCTGGTGGAGGAAGAATGTTTTCATTGATTGCATTCTTTGCAAGTAACTTCTCATAGAGCTTTCAAGGGGCTACATTGTCTAGTGGTTAGGAGTCCAACTTCTTATCTCATGTGAGCTACATGAACTTACAAGCTGTGTAACAGAGCATGAGTTAGTCACCTTTTTGTGTCATCATCCTTGTCTGTTGCATGGGAGAAAAAATAGTATCTACCTCACAGTGCTGTTGAGTCAGTCAGTTCAGTCTCTCAGTCCTGTCCGACTCTGAAACTCCATGGACTACAGCATGCCAGGCTTCCCTGTCCTTCATCAACTCCCAACCTACTCAAACTCATGTCCATTGCATCAGTGATGCCATCCAACCATCTCATCCTCTGTTGTCTCCTTCTCCTCCCGCCTTCAATCTTTCTCAGCATCAGGGTCTTTTCAAACGAGTCAGCTCTTTGCATCAGGTGGCCAAAGTATTGGAGTTTCAGCTTCAACATCAGTCCTTCCAATGAATATTCAGAACTGATTTCATTTAGGATGAACTGATTGGATCTCCTTGCTGTCCAAGGGACTCTCAAGAGTCTTCTCCAACACCACAGTTCAAAAGCATTAATTCTTGGGCGCTCAGCTTTCTTTATAGTCCAACTCTCACATCCACACATGACTACTGGAAAAACCATAGCTTTGACTAGATGGACCTTTGTTGGCAAAGTAATGTCTCTGCCTTTTAATATGTTATCTACATTTTTCATAACTTTTCTTCCAAGGAGCAACCATCATTTAATTTCATGGCTACAGTCACCATCTGCAGTGACTTTGGAGCCCAAAAAAATAAAGTCTGCCAGTGTTTCCACTGTTTCTCCATCTATTTGCCATGAAGTGATGGGACAAGATGCCATGATCTTAGTTTTCTGAATGTTGAGTTTTAAGCCAGCTTTTTCACTTTCCTCTTTCACTTTCATCAAGAGGCTCTTTGGTTCTTCTTGGGAAGCTTTAAATGGTTAATATCCCTTCATGTTCAATATAGAAAGTGTCAGAACACAGTGTAGACAGATGAGGTGTATATATATTTTTTTAAATTAATTTTTATTGGAGTATAGTTAATTACAATGTTGTGTTAGTTTCTACTGTACAGCAAAATGAATCAGCCATACATGTATGAATATCATCTCCCTTTTGGACTTCCTTCCCATTCAGGTCACCACAGTACATTAAGTAGAGTTCCCTACGCTATACAATATGTTCTTGTTTGTTATTTATATTGCACGTAGTGTCAATAGTATATATGTGTCAATCCCAAACTCCCAATTCCTCCCACCCCCTCCCTTTCTTTGAGATAAGATATATTTTTGAAGAAGCCACTAATAGACCTGAGACGAATCTTTTAACTTACTTTTGGTTCTCATGGTAAGAATCTATTCATGCCATGGACGAAGTAGCTGAGTTGGAGAAACTATAAGAAAATACCTACACAAGTGACTTCTCTGGGGTCAGGAAGACCCACAGTTATTCTCAGAAATGCTCGTCCTCTCCTCTGTGTTCTCTCTGAAAGCACATGGACAGTGTTGCCATCTCCCGCAGGCTTTGCTTCAGTGATTTTCTCATCTGTAGGAGCACACAACTCTTTGATAGGAAGCTATTTGCAAAGGGACAGAATGTTTTTCTGTGGCTGTGATGTCAGTGGTATCAAAGTTATTGACTCAGTTGAAAAACAGCTTAATGTTATCTTCAGGGCTTCTGCTCTCCTGTCAGCTCAAGCCTTGGAGATGTGTATAACTGGGACTCGCTAAGACAACCTTGACACCCCTCTGCAGAGAGACGTGCCTGTTTGATACAGGCTCAAAGGTCGTTTGACAGCGAGCAGCTTTTCCCTTGGGGCAGGGTAACCATGGAGAATCTGCTAATGAGGAGTCAATGGCCCAGGAACCCCAGCCTCACTTCCCAGATGGGAAGACTTTAATCATTCTTATCTTTCCTGTCACCACCAGGACAGACCAAGAGACTAGCCATCCAATCGATAATCAAAAAGAAGGTATTTCTTATGATTATTCCTCTCCTGAGCTGGCTTGCATATCATTAAATTGAAAAAAATGTTTGATGATGAATCTCACAGCTCCTTGGTTTGACTTATGAATGGAATCAGAGCATCACCCCACATTCGCATCTATTTTGTGGACGGACTTGGTGGAAAGTAGCTTCTGATTTCTTTTGAGTAATAGACCTTTGGAACTGTACCTCAGACATCGTGGGCTTTTCATGACAGGAATTACTCTCCTAGGCCAAAGTCTTTATCAGTCAGGGTCTTTGGCTGCAAACCAGAGCAAGTAACTTACACTCAGGTGAGTAAAAATGGTCTATGGGAAGGTCATGGGGAGCTCACATATCAAAGGAATAGTCTATGGGCCAGGCTTTGAAAGAGCAGAGCCCAGAGCAACCCTGGACAGACTGTAGCAGAAGCTGATCTGTGTTCAGGGATATACCCTCCAATAACTTTTATTTATTTGTTTATTTTGTCATCCTACCAAAGATTCAAATTCTTAGGAAACATTGTGTTTTCCCATCTCTTAGCCAGGGAAGAATAGGGCACCATGTGTAGCCATCTTGCCAAATTAACTCCAATGGGGGAGAGACATTTCTTTTTTTCTTTTTTATTTGACCACAGCATGCAGAATCTTAGCTCTCTGACCAGGGATCGAACCCACCACCCCTGCAGTGGACACACATGGATTCCTAACCACTGAATCACCAGGGAATTCCTGAGAGAGTTTTCTTAAAGAAAAATTGGGCATGGCTGAAACCAGAAGAAGGGAGAGTGAACGTCAAGGGTTGGAACGACACTGCTTGCTACACTGCATCTCTTGGAATAGGACCACATGTGTGGCTGAAATACACTGCAAAGCTCCCATTTGTCACCTGCTCCAATTTGTCTCCCAGTGTTGCTGAACCTTAGGATGATGACCTGTTAGTCCAATGACTGAATCCCTTTTAGTCAGAGCCCGGGCATGTTGTTCTTACTTTCTTCTAAGATGGCTAAAAGAAAAAAGTGTATCAGGCAGGGTTCTTCAGCTGCAAGCAGATGAACTCTAAGCTAGGTGGTTAAACAAAAGAGGAACGTATTGAAAAGAACTGGTGGCTCAGAGAATCTCCAGGAGGACCAGAAGACCAGGCTGAGAGGATGTGTAGCTGGGACCAGTGCCCCAGGTCTCCCAGAGGATAGTGGAGAGCCCCAGGGCTGTCCCTGGGCTCAGTTACCATGGATGGTTTGACTGAAGCAGGGCTTGAACCCTAGTGCTAAACCTCTGTCACAGCTGGCCTGAAAAACACGATTGATCCATCTCTACCTTCACCAACATGGATTCTGTGGCACCTGCTTCCTGAGCCACCAGCTTGCCATGCAAAGACTGGTGCAGGGGCACCATTTTGGAGGAGGCCAGGTCACGTGATGGGGTCAGCTGCAAAGGCATCTGAGAAGTGTGTTGTGGCTACTGCCTTAGAGCAGAAGGCCTCTCTGTCTTGGAGGAAGCATGTTCAAAGGGACAAGCGTCCTTACAAAAGCGATTGTGTGACTTTGAACTTGTGCTTATTCCATCAGTGGACCACATCTTTTATGGTGGTAGTTTAGTTGCTAAGTTGTGTCCGACTCTTGTGACCCCATGAACTGTAGCCTGCCAGGCTCCTCTCTCCTTGGAATTCTCCAGTCAAGAATACTGGAGTGGGTTGCCATTGCCTTCTCCAGGAGATCTTTCCGACTCAGGAATTGAACCTGGGTCTCCTCCACTGCAAGCAGATTCTTTACCAATTGAGCTATGAGGGAAGCATCTCCAATACTACACTGGTAATAAGTAGATTTTAAATACATTTTGTAATGATTTTATAAACCTTGTGATGATACTGTGTTGTATTTTTTTGTTTAAAACAAATATTGAAAATGTACCACAAGTTTTAAAATCTTACGATGGGGTTAGATATATCAGTTTACTCAAAAAAAGGCAGTGATTCCAACCTCTCAGAGGTTGCTTCAATATCAAACTGGGCAAGATCTTACACAGCTGTATTTCAGCCTTGTTATCCAGGACATGGGGTGATAATACTTATCTATGGACTTCATTATGTTGACAATGTTGGTATTGCTAAGTATTGTTAGGTATTGATAAACAAATGTTTCACATAACTGGATACAATCCAACTAAGAATGATAACTGTAACAATGTTTATTTATTACTAATGAGCTTGTGCAGCTCACCAGACATGTTTAGTACACAATAGAACTGTAGGACTGGATGTTTACATTCCATTTAAGTCAGTATTCTATTTCCAAAACATACAAAACATAGCAACTGATTTAGATAATGCTAAACCACAGAGGAAAATGCCAAGTTTTACTGTGGGTCATCAGGGTTAGCTTCTAGAGGGACCAGTATTCTCTTTTCTTTCCTTTCCTCTTGTTTCTTTTCATTTCATTTCTCTTCTTTTTCAGCTTTATTGAGATATAATTGACATGGGACCAGGAGTTTTGAGCAGAGTCTAGTGGAAGGTCAAAGAAGTTGGCATGGCAGGGGCAGGGAGCGGGAGATGTGAGCAGTGAGAAGGGCACCCAGGGAAAGAGAAGATTCCGCAGTGTGAAAGCACCTCCAGAGCTGGAGACTCGCCGCTCAGCTGGAAGGGAAGGCTGGGTGAGGAATGACACCCTGCCAGACGCCTTCCAGTGTGAGAGTGGAAGCACATACTTTTTGCTGCTGGTGATAGTGCCAAGAATTTACATTTTGTGTTAATTTGACCTCATTTACATAATACCTTATTATAGCGAATCACTTAGATGTTGCCTAATTGCCCTCTTTCTCTTGCTAACCCCAACAGTGAGAAAGTCAAAAACATGACCTTTATTTTGGCTGAGGCAGAGAAATCTGATTTGATATTTTGCTGCCACAGATCTTTCGCTTTCATATTTACTTGTTTCTTGCATATTTGTTTTTCCTAGGCCACACAAGCACTTTGCCTTGTGTGTTTCCTTTGCATTTGTCCACATGCATATGTCTTCACCCATGCTTTCTGGGAAGTTAGGAAAACCCAACTTTTTTCCATTTAAATTATATAATTATCATTTTCTTCTCTTTCCCAGTGTATTCTTAATTCTAGTCTTTCATAGATATGCAATATTCCATTGAGTAATCACTGGAAAATTGTTATGCTTCAGTTTTTCAATAGTTTAGATATTGTAATGGCAATTTTTTGTGTATAGAACTTACTTCTTCTGTTAGATTATTTTCCTAACAGCATCTGTAACTCTTAACTTTCTGATTAGAGAAATAAAGTTTTATAATTTAGGGTTTTCTCTTTCTTGCCTCCCAATCTTGTATGTAAATAACCATTTCAGCATGAATTACTATGCATTTTATTTTGTCTATATAGCATCCTTACTAATGCATCAGTCTAGACATGCTTATGTAACATACTACAATATAAGCCCAAGAGCTTCTGCCATCGGTGTAACTGTGAAAAGCAGGAATGCAGTACCAGACTATGGAGCTATCACAAAGAGATCGTGATGGTCATAAAAAAGTCACTGTAGCCTGAAGGTCTAAATCTCCTTTATATTGTTTCCTAGATTTATTTTCTTTAAGTCTGTGTCTTTTATCACCAACTCATAACTTATTCATAACTCATTCTATACCGACTAACCCTTTAACTATTTTATTCATTTCCTCATGTTAATGACATCACTTGCTATTTGATAGGTACTCTTCCCGCCTCCTTAGTGTTTAAAATTATTGTTGCTGTATTTGTACCCAGCTCCCAATCATTAGTGATCTTATAATGTTTCTCTACATGAGTAAGTGGATTCCTAAGGATACTGAAAGCCGTTTTTTGGCAGTATACACTGGCCATATGACCCAGCAATGCCACTCATGGGAATATATAGTAGAGTAGAGTTCACAACAAACATGTACATGAATCTTTATAACATCTGTATTCATAATCATCAAAAATTGGAAACAACCAAAATGACCTTCAGAAGGTGAATGGAAAAACACTCGGTAGTACGTGTGTACAATGGAATGCATGCATGCATGTGTGCATGCTAAGTTGCTTCAGTCGTGTCTGACTCTGCTACCCTATGGACCATAGCCTGCCAGGCTCCTCTGTCCATGGGATTCTCCAGGCAAGGCTACTGGGGTGGGTTACCATGCCCTCTTCCAGGGGATCTTCCCGACCCAGGGACCAAACCCCCATTTCTTTGGTTTCCTGCATTGGGAGGGGTTTCTTTACCACTAGTGCCACCTGGGAAGCCCCTGCAAAGGAATACTACATAGCAATTAAAAAGAAATGAGCTCCTGATAACACGCAACAACTTGGGTAAATCTCAAAATAGTTATGCCAAATGAAAGAAGTCAGATTCAAAAGGTTACCTACTCAATGATTCCATTTATATGACATTCTTGAAAAGAGACAGCTACAGTAACAGAGAACAGATCAGGGTTTTCCAAGAGTTATGGGGGAGGGGAAGTTGTGACTACACAGTGACGGTATGAGTTGTGGGAGGTGATGTGACTGTTTTGTGTCCAGAGTGTTGTGAGGATAAGACTTCTATCCAGGTGTCCAAATTCACAGAACTACCACTAAAAAAGAAAATTTATTGTACTTAATTTTAAAAACATAAAAAGGTTGCAGTTTCATCAAAGTAGTCATAGGTCTTTTGACAAGTTATTTAATCTCTCTAAATCTCAATTTATTTACTTGTCAAGTGTAGAAAATACTCTCTATCTTGAAGCAGTGCTATAAAGATGAAATAGGATGTCATAAAGTATCCACCTGGCATAAGGAAGCTCCTCTTTTTCTTTTCCATGCTGATATTTCTCATTGGGAGCAGATTCTTTTTTGTGGTTATTATCATCTGAGCTTTTTTAACAGGCTTTTGGGGAACAGACTGGAGCTAGTGAGGGTTTCAAGCAGAAATGTGACCTGATCTGATACTCATTAAAAAACAAAAAAGAATCATTTGAGCAGCTTTGTGGGGAGTGGTGAGGAGTGCAGAAGGATAGGAGTGGAAACATGGAGGGAGCTCCCTGGTGGCCTAGTGGTTAGGATTTGGTGGTTTCACTGCAGATGCCCTGGATTCTATCCCTGGTCAGGGAACCATCCCACATGCAGCATAGTACAGACAAAATGCTAAAAAAAAAAAAAAAAATAGAGTGGAAACATGAAGAGGTGTTGAGGTTGTCCAGATGAGAGACGGTCGTGGTGTCACCGAGATGACTCGGTGGGACAACAGAGTGGGAGAGAAGTGCGCAGGTTTGAGACTTTTGGGGGAAGAGGTGGAATCAATAGGCTTGATGATGGTTAAGGATTGAGGAAACATGGTTGGAGGCAGCATTTATTGCGATGAAAAACTCAAGAGAGGAGCAAATTCGAATGTGTGGACTGTAGTCATCATGGAAAACCAATAATTTGTTTGGACGTGTTGAGTGGAAACCCAACAGGTAGTTGGGTACGGGGTTCTGGAACCCAAGACCAGGCCAGTGTGATCCCATTCATTGCCACTGGAGGTGGCTCTGTGAAGTTTCCCAGCTCCGACCCTCCAGATTAGGACTGCAGGGGAGCTGTTAGCTGCTATTCCTTCGACCTAACCTTGGGATTGTTTTTAACGAATCACTTCTTTAATCCACACCTGAGAGCAAGCACTTGTAGAAATTTCAGGTTATGCTTGTATGGTCCACAGCTGCCAGGTTTTCTTTTTCGTTTTCCATTTAATGTGATTTAGTGAAAGGAGCATTTCCAAATATCCAGCCTGGAAGTCATTAGTCATATTGTATATGATTGAGAAGTATTAATAAATTACTGCCTCAGAGGTTAAAGCATCTGCCTCCAATGCGGGAGACCCGGGTTTGATCCCTGGGTTGGGAAGATCTCCTGGAGAAGGAAATGGCAACCCACTCCAGTATTCTTGCCTGGAGAATCCCATGGATGGATAAGCCTAGTAGGTTACAGTCCACAGGGTCGCAAAGAGTCGGACACAACTGAACAACTTCACCTCAATAAATTACTGAGACAGCTGATGAATATGCAAACACGTGACAAAATATGCTAAGGGATTATATTTAACATATTTTGTTATTTATATTGTGCTCAAATTTCCAGTTTTGCCACAGACAAGGGAAAGAAATTCAAGATATGGTTTTCCTTGAAATTTACCCATTAACTGTTGCCTCTGGGAATGGAATGGAATTTGGGGAGAGATATTGAGGAAGCCTCAACCGTGTCTCCAAAAAGTTAAAATTTTGTAGAGTTGGGTATTTGGTCAGCATATTCATCAGACTCATCTATTTGAAATATTTTATAATTAATATTTTGTTCTTTAAATATATACATAAAAATAACTTAAAATCATAAACATGAGAGACAATGCCCTTCTTCCACCCACTCCACCTCTTTAATCACCATAAAGAGTGATCTATTGGGTTTTTCTCAGAAAATGTAATTACTTTGTAATGAAATGTTAATGCTGTGTTCTATTCTTAAAGTCACTTGTTCCAGTAATAAAGCTATGGCTTAATAGAGTTGCTAAATTTTCTTCTAAGCCATTCTTCTAATATTTCATACTTGTCAAGTGAGCCAGGCATGATCAGGAGCATCTTTGTTTTTACATCAGGACCATTTCGGCAAAAACTCATCATCAGGCTGTCAACTTCAACATCTTCGAGGGCATGGTTTGCCACGGGGTGCCCCTGGTGACTATTTCAAGAGGCAAAGTGGTATACGAAGCTGGAGTTTTCAGTGTCTCAGCAGGAGACGGGAAGTTTATTCCTCGTAAACCGTTTGCTGATTATATTTTCAAACGGATCAAGCAACGGGACTGGGTGAGTTTGGGGCTGCAGGGGCTGTTACCACGGGCTGGACTGTCACGTGCTCCTGATGTTGGTGCTTGTATTATCACACACAATGGGGTAACATATTCCTGGGATGTCAGAAAAGGATACGGACAAATAGAGCTTTCAAAGAAAAATTCATTACTGGATGGATGCGTTTTCCTTTGCAGATTAGTGCCTATTCAGGGTTTCCTAATGGACCAAGTCGGGTTTTCCTAGGCAAGTTCAGGGCCCCTGTGGGCCTTTTGTCAATTGCTGTTAGTCAGGCTCGTCTCACAAATAAGTAAGTAAAGTCGCTCAGTGTCCGACTCTTTGCGACCCCATGGACTGTAGCCTACCAGGCGTCTCCCTCCATGGGATTCTCCAGGCAAGAGTACTGGAGTGGGTTGCCATTTCCATCTCACAAGTAGCCATCCAGAAAGATAAAAGTGCCACCGTTTTACACCTGAGAGAAAAAATGGGAGGGAAAGTGGGAAAGGCTGTGGAGAGCCATCAGACTGCAACTCAAGCCCAGCCCCAAGGAATGAGGGAGAAAAAATGTAGCGTGAGGAGCATCCTAGAATACCATCTCATTCAGACTAACAAAGGTTGAGCAACCTACAGACAGCCCTTGAGCCCCTTCCTGGGTCCAGCCACGTGGCGTGCTGTCATTGGCTGGGAGCAACAGGGAGGCATGGCCTCCCCTACGAACAAAAACGTGACTTTCAAGCTCAACAACTGCCCCTTGAGAAACTATGCTCCCTGAAGTTGAAGGTCTGCAAGGTGCATCCTGGCTTCCACAATAGCTCAGTTGGTAAAGAAACAGGCTGCAATGCAGAGACCCTGGTTTGATTTCTGGGTTAGGAAGATCTGCTGGAGAGGGGATAGGCTACCCACTCCAGTATTCTTGGGCTTCCCTTGTGGCTAAGCTGGTAAAGAATCCGCCTGCAATGCGGGAGACCTGGGTTCGACCCCTGGGTTGGGAAAATGCCCTGGAGAAGGGAAAGGCTACCC
The DNA here is from genome assembly GCA_006410935.1 of Redunca redunca. Taxonomy (NCBI): domain Eukaryota; kingdom Metazoa; phylum Chordata; class Mammalia; order Artiodactyla; family Bovidae; genus Redunca; species Redunca redunca. Next base: position 1,057,066 of record SJYQ01001316.1, read on the forward strand.
ACCCCCATATTCTGGCCTGGAGAATTCCATGTACTGTACAGTCCATGGGGTCACAAAGAGTCGTACACGACTGAACGACTTTCACGTTCAAGGTGCATTCACGGCAGGATTGGGGTAAAGTAAAAATGAATTCTACCTTGACTTCACGTTTCCTCGCTGTGTGGCCAAGCTTCTCTGTCGTCCCTGGGCTGCTTCCTCATCTCGAAAACGAAGATAGTGTTTTCTCCCCCAAGAGACTGTAAGAGGCAAGTGAGATTTTAAAATAAAAGGGACCAGTGGGAGGTCTATAAATATCAGTTCTCTTTGTTTTCCCTCTTTGATGACTGAATTTATAATAAAGTCTTTGTAATAATCCTGTTGTTATAAGAGAGGTATTAAAAGGTATGTTCTTTTACTATGTCTTGTATTTTCACATTTCTTTATTTAGTTCATGCAGTGTTTTCAACAATTTTAAAAATCCACTTCACTAAATACACTAACATATCAAAAATTTCAGATGAAAATCATCTAAACTGCTGGTTTGGGAGTGATGGAAGGCAACCAGTGCCCTCAATCACACATGGTAAGAATAGGCTAGAGCTGGGTGACGGAGCCCTACAGAGGCAGCCCTTATGACTTGCATCTGCAGGCTTCACTCATTAATGTTCCCAACCTGACCACATAACCATTACAGTTTATAACCCTCCGATTAGTTCTAAGGCTTCCTTGTCTTTTTTCATTTTAAAATATATTTCTCTTTTCCAAAGTTCTCTAGCTGTTTTCTGATTCATTTCATTTGGATCTTGTAGTCTCTTTGATTTCTTCCCTAATGTCTTGTGAAAGTTTTTGCTTGTGGATTCTCAGACTTTGTTATAAATAAGATTCATCCTTTCTTCTTCTTTTTTAAAAATCACTTCCTAAAGCTTTGGTTTAGTAAACAAGTACTCTGGAATGCTGTAACTTCTCAGAATGTTACAATTCTTCCTGTACTGTATTTCAGTCAAAGTATTTAAGGTTGCGACTGAAGTGACTTAGCAGCAGCAGCAGCAGCCATTTATTTTGCTGGGGTTAATTTGTAAATGTTGACACTGACAGGTGACAGGTAGGTAGAAACGATAACACTTCCATGTATTTCTAAATATCATATGGTAAATTACAGCAATACTAACATTTACTGAGCTCTTACTGAGGCAAAGCTCAGTGCTAGGGGATCTTGTCACTGTTAACAACCCTGTGAGTGAGGGAGTATTTATTATTTTCCCCACTTTAAATATTAGGAAACTGAAGCTTCAGGAAATAAAGTTCGTCATGTCATCCAAGTCATATATGGCAGGACCAAAATATAAACTCTGGTTATCTGACTCTAAAAGCTATATGCTTAGTGAGTTAAGTAACTAAGTGTTATTTGCTCAGTCATACCTGACTCTGCAACCCCATGGACTGTAACCCATCAGGCTCCTCTGTCCCTGAGATTTTCCAGGCTCCTCTGTCCCTGAAATTTTCCAGGCAAGGATACTGGAGTGGGTTGCCATTTCCTTCTCCAGGGAATCTTCCCAACCCAGGGATCGAACCCGGGTCTCCTGCACTGCAGGCGGATTCTTTACCTACTGAGCTACAAGGGAAGCCCTTTAAGTGGAGTTCAGTTCACCTCAGTTCAGTTCAGTCGCTCAGTCATATCTAACTCTTTGCGACCCCATGAATCACAGCACGCCAGGCCTCCCTGTCCATCACCAACTCCCGGAGTTCACTCAGACTCGCATCCATTGAGTCAGTGATGCCATCCAGCCATCTCATCCTTGGTCATCCCCTTCTCCTCCTGCCCACAATCCCTCCCAGCATCAAAGTATTTTCCAATGAGTCAACTCTTCGCATGAGGTGGCCAAAGGACTGGAGTTTCAGCTTCAGCATCATTCCTTCCAAAGAAATCCCAGGCCTGATCTCCTTCAGAATGGACTGGTTGGATCTCCTTGCAGTCCAAGGGACTCTCAAGAGTCTTCTCCAACACCACAGTTCAAAAGCATCAATTCTTCGGTGCTCAGGCTTCTTCACAGTCCAACTCTCACATCCATACATGACTACTGGAAAAACCATAGCCTTGACTAGATGGACCTTAGTTGGCAAAGTAATGTCTCTGCTTTTGAATATGCTATCTAGGTTGCTAATAACTTTTCTTCCAAGGAGTAAGCATCTTTTAATTTCATGGCTGCAGTCACCATCTGCAGTGACTTTGGAGCCCAAAAAAATAGTCTGACACTGTTTCCCC
>SJYQ01001316.1:1059840-1080013 GCA_006410935.1 Redunca redunca
ATTTCCTTCTTCAGGGGATCTTCCCGACCCAGGGGTTAAACCCAGGTCTCCTCTATGGCAGTCAGATTCTTTACCGTATGAGCCACACTTGGTGGAAAGTTACTTGGTGGTAAGTTATGTGACAGGGTGAGGCAGCTCCTGGCTGTCTACCTGCTGCTCACCAGCCGGGATGCTAGACTAACTGAGAACACCTCATATTAGTCTCTCAGTTGTGTCGGACTCTTTGCGACCCCATGGACTGTAGCTCACCAGGCTCCTCTGTCCGTGGAATGTTCCAGGCAAGAATACTGGAGCAGGTTGCCATTTCCTTCTCCAGGGAATCTTCCTGACCCAGAGATAGAACCCAGGTTTCTTGATAGATGGTATTTAAAAGACTGACTTTGCCTAAGTCTTCCTCCTGTTGGGAAAATGTTTGAGGCAGCCAAGATCACCACATGACTGGCTTCATCATTTCTCTATTTCAGATTGTTGTTGGGTGTTTTGTTGGCAAAATTAATGCCAATGTCATTTTTTTCAGAGTTCATCATCAGTTTTGTGAGTTAGTTTCTTAATATTTTCTTCTGATCTCAACTTTGAAGGTATTTTACTCGATGATTGCTTTTACAATAAGTAATAATTGTCTTAATTATTACTTTAAAATATTAATAAATAATTAAGATAATTGTTAATTGTCTTAATTATTACTTAATAATAAACTTCAGTTCAGTTCAGTTCAGTTCAGTTCAGTCGCTCAGTCGTGTCCGACTCTTTGCGACCCCATGAATCACAGCACGCCAGGCCTCCCTGTCCATCACCAACTCCCAGAGTTCACTCAGACTCGCGTGCATCGAGTCAGTGATGCCATCCAGCCATCTCATCCTGGGTGGTCCCCTTCTGCTCCTACCCCCAATCCCTCCTAGCCTCAGAGTCTTTTCCAATGAGTCAACTCTTCGCATGAGGTGGCCAAAGTACTGGAGTTTCAGCTTTAGCATCATGCCTTCCAAAGAAATCCCAGGGCTGATCTCCTTCAGAATGGACTGGTTGGATCTCCTTGCAGTCCAAGGGACTCTCAGGAGTCTTCTCCAACACCACAGTTCAAACGCATCAATTCTTCGGCGCTCAGCCTTCTTCACAGTCCAACTCTCACATCCATACATGACTACTGGAAAAACCATAGCCTTGACTAGATGGACCTTAGTTGGCAAAGTAATGTCTCTGCTTTTGAATATGCTATCTAGGTTAATTATTACTTAACAATAAGTAATAATTATGCAACAATTGTATAATATGTTGTCCTGAGCACTTATGATCTGTCAGGCACTGTACTTGGTGTAATTAATAGTTTTTATTTTACTTAATCTGCACAGCAAGCCATGTGAGAGATAGTATCACCCCTGTTTTACAGAATAGAAAACTGGCTCTCAGCAAAATTAGGTAAAATTTCCCTGGGCTAAGCAGTGAGAAATCATAAGAGCCAGGGTTTGTGGTAATGCCTTCTGTATTCTCACTTTACCATAGGATTTCAATAGAACAAGAAAAAAGGACATAATTGTGAAACTCAAATCATGGGGAATCCATTATTTTTAAGAGAGTTAATGTGGAAAAAGTATCAAATAAAGTGGATAAAATGAGGTTTGAGGATTCTGTGGAGATGTTTGAGATCTTTTGTTTTTTAATCTCCATTAGGCAAAGATAATTTTATAGAGGAAACATATCACACTGAAATTAAGAAAAAGAGCTGTTAAGAACCCTAGATTTTATATTCACATGAGGTAATGAGAGCTCTTCCCTTGGTTTTCATTTAAAATATTCAGACTTCTTTGTGAGTGAGGATAAGAGTTTGAAGGCAAGCAGGAAGTGCCCACACCACTTCCCCTGCTCACCTGTTATCCTTCCCAAGACCATTAACCGCTCGCCACTCTGGACTCCAAAGCACAGATTGTAAAGAAATTCCAGGGTTTCTCAGTCCCAGAACTCAGGTGGTCTTCTGGCTAGAATGTTAGTTCTTTGAAGAACTTACTTTGTTTATGCCCAGTACTTGCTATCTAGTAGGTGTTTGATAAATAGACAAAAGGCAAATGGAAGGAACGAAGACTATAGTTTCAGAGGTCATGGACAGGAATTTAGATAAATTTACACAGATTGTCCCCTGTCTCGTCCCAAACAGTGGGGTTATCTCTAAACTTGATTCCTATCAATGATTTTATTACTTAATAAAAAACTTAGTATCATGCTATGCAGCTGTCACTGTTAACAGATATTATGAGGAAGTCCAAAGGAGAGAAACAACATTTTAATGTAGTTTGACAGCTTCAGGAAATTGTTACTTTAACATTTAAACAGCGGATCCTTAAGGGAAAGAATTTAAATCAGGAGATGAAATATCAAACTTTATTTGATAAATAATAATAAAATATATATTTCAACTCAATATAAAAAGTCACTTATGGAAGAGTACTGGGGGATTCAGGGAAACACAGACAAAAGAGGAAGAAAAAAAGTACATTGTCCCCTGGTATCTGTAGGGATTTTGTTCTCAATATCGGTAGATATCAAAATCCACAGATTTTCTAGTCCCTTATACTGTTGGCCCTTTCTATCTGTGCATTCAACCAACAATGTGTATGAAGGCCTCTGTAACAACTGAGATGTTCAAGAGCATTTTGAAAGAACAAAATCAGTTTACATGTGATTCATTCTTCACCCCCCTCTAAAAGGCAGCTCTTTAAACTCAAATAGTTTATTATTTCTAGACTTTTTGTGTTTAGAGTGTTACTTTTTTTTTTACCAAAACTTGGAAGTATAGACATTCTTTCGATCTCCCCTTTTCTCTTTTCTCAGTAGTAAGCAACCCAATCTCTTCTGTAAAATAAGGATCATGTTGCATTTTCTGAAGAAGCAGGAATAGCTGCATGGAGTCATGCATGGTTTCAGAATACTGCTGCCCAAGCTTTTAAACTGGCTGTACCTTTGCATCTATACACATAATTTGCCATTTAGATATGATAAAATTGAGTGAATGGCTGATCTAATCTTTGAAATGGGTGTCCTCCATTTCTTAAATAACAGTTTTTCAATGTCTTTCTCAGTGTGGTAGCTCAAGGAAAATATTAATAATTGAAGTCATCATCAACTGCCATATAATTCTAATTTTCCCAGATGGATGGCTAGTAATGAATAAAGTAAGTAGATCTCTTCTTACTTACACTTACAAAAGGTGAGCTGTATGTTGGAGCCACATGTATGTATCCCAGCCCAGCTCCTTATTCAGTGATGTCAGTTTGGTAGCTTGAAATCAGCCATGGAGGGAGCATTTACGTGACAGAAAGAGGCACGTGCATTAAGTCAGGGCTTTAGGAGTGATGAGAGAAAGGGAAGGTGGATTGTCAACATTTACCAGCACATCACTAAATGCTTTTCTAAATGCTTTCTTTTCGTATTTCAGCTAACCATTCAACACTCAGTAAATATTGGCTGAAAACCAATTAGGTGTTCACATTGTTCTGGAGAAATAGCTCACAGAGTATTTTTAACATTAAATAGAAACATTTGGTGGATCATAAAACATTATCAAATGTGAATTTTCATTGTTATAGATCACCTCTATTGAGTCTAGTGATTCACCATCTCTTGGCAAGCTCAGTTCCATAAGGACCTCTGAGAACCTCGACATTCACGAGGTACTGAGTTCCTATCTAAATTCACCAGCTAGGCGTGGATTTTATCTTCAGAGAGTCGCTGTTCCAAAGGAACTGCTTGGTATTAGGTCAGCGTCTGCTTTTGGTATTTGGAAGTTCTGTTGTCTTTATTACTATTTTAATATCTTAGCCTCCATGGTCAGCATTGAATTAGGAACTCCATGGAATTCAAGATTCTTTTCTCTGGTCTTGCTCGTCAGAAAATCTAGCATCTTAGCATTCCACTCTCTGCAGACAATACAGTTAAATTTTCTATCAACTTTAAGTTTCCTCTTTCCCCTGATCAGCTAACCAAAATGCAGTTATGCAGTTATGCAGGTATAATGATTACAGTTAATATTTATTCTAGCACTGCATATTGTGATATAATTCTTTTTTGTCTTTCCATTAACTCATCATAGTAACAATCATCATTAAATACTGTGAACTCAAATTGAACTCTCATCTGTGTGAGTAAACTACCAGCACCCTGCTGAGTGAGGTGCCATCTGTGTTTTCTATATTACTTAGGATACCCTTTCACACTGTTTTACTCTCAAGCCCTTCTATTTGGTTGTGAACACATCAAGAGAGGAAGAACTGCTGGCCTGGGCTGATCATCCAATTTTGACCAGCCTGTACTGGGGGGAATGATGCCACCACCCAGGTCAGCCTCCCAAAGGTGTACATTCAGAACCCTAGTCTCTTGAGGTGCTCGTTGAGAAAGCTGTCAAATGATCGTAGATAATGCTACCCTCAGGTGATTCTATCGCCTGATATCATCTGCTATTGCTACTGCTACTGCTACTGCTACTAAGTCACTTCAGTCGTGTCCGACTCTGTGTGACCCCATGGACTGCAGACACCCAGGTTCCTCCATCCATGGGATTTTCCAGGCAAGAGTACTGGAGTGGGTTGCCATTGCCTTCTCCTGTAACTGCATAGTGATACACCAATTCAACTTACTGCTATGGGGGAAAAACACCATTTAATGAAACATGAAGACAAAGCATAAACCCGACTAAGGGCACACACGCTGTGGACCACAGCACGGCTATGACCAGAGCAAGTNTAAAAACAAAAGAGTCCTGCAGTCAAGAAATATTTCACTTAACAAATGTTTATTAAGCCCCAGGTGCTATTTCATCTTCCATGTGCTGGGGATACAGGTACAACTAAGATAGCAGTTCCTGGGCTCAAAGAACTGTAATCCTACTTCAGTTTCAGCTATAGTTTGTTCCTGCTTAAGTTCTCATTCTGTTTGAGATGCTAGTTATGCCTCCCTGTGAGCAGGTCACTAGCCACTCTGGGATTTGGGAAAGATTGGGGCTGGACATAAGATTTAGAAATCGTGGCATATATAAGATTTAAAGCCACAAGTCTGAGGCCACCAGAGAAGAAAGGGAGCTTGAGAAAGAGCTCTGGGGCTGTCAACCTTCAGAGGTTGAGGAGAGGAGGGTAAGAGCGAGCAAGGGAGCTGAAGAGAGCTGACGGGTGAGGCTGGAAGAAACCCAGGAGAACACGAGAAGAGAAGAGACCTACTTCCTTTATTCAACCCAGAACCCTCTGATGCTTCATCCTGGCCTTTCCGTGAGCCTTATGCTGCATTAACATCCTCTAAGTAATAGGTGTGCCCTTAGTTGGGAGACTTGGGATGGGGTCCCTGTCATTGCAGTACTCATCCTGGATACCTGGGAAACAAATCTGCTTGATTTTGATGCCCACTCCTAGGACAGCCTCTGAAATTATGCCAGATGCTGGTGCCCCTAGGACAGCCTCTGAGGGCATGCCAGATGCCGGTGGCCGTGTCTGGGCTGAGATGGAGATTTGCCATTTGTCACCAGAGAGAAGCCACATGACTGCTTTTCCTGAGAGCTGCAGTGTCAGTCTACTTAGAAGACAAATGGGCAACTGAACTCTGGAATAACGCAGGGACAGCTTCACATTCTGCAGCAGCAGCACCGCCACCTTTCCGTTTCATCAGTGACCATCACGGAGGTTCTAAAATGCACACAGAGTACAGTGCCCCGGGCGATAAACAGTACAAAGATGAACAAGACCTGGGTCTAACATTAAAAGAGATTATGTAACCGTGTCCGAGGATAAGAAAAGATGAAAAGGTTGAAAGGACTGCAAGGCTTGAGACCAGAGCTTGTATTGTCTTTGATTCTTGTCTGCTTGTCTATAAAAGGGAAGGCTGTGAAGTGTGGGGTGGCAGAAAACTCCCCCAAGATGGTCAGTCTGTGCCCGAGGTGGCCGCTGGCCATGGCCATTCTGGTGGGAAACCGGTCCCTGCCCATCCCGAGCCTCACCGGCAGATGCAGAGGGAAGCTATGTGCAAGTGACGCCTGGCCAGTCGGGTCAGAGCTGGTGAAGCAGAACAAAAAAAGATGAGGGAAACTGAGTCAGCTCTGGCCAGGACAACAGACGCAAAGGAGAAAGACGCTCAGGTGGGGGATCTCTTCCGCACCAATACCCTCCACCCTCAGAAGGGACTTGTCAACTATTTACTGAGTACTCGTTATGGAGAAACAGACCAACACACTGTCCCCGAGTCTGCCGGAGGAGGCAGACTATTACACAAAAACAGAAAGTGGTAAGCAAGATACTCTGATGTGGCAGGGAGAGTTAAAGCTTCCTGGGCTGACGGTTGCCTGGGCTGATTACTGAAGATCCATTGCAGATATTTAGGTAAAAAAGAGGGTGGGCATGCCACAGTGGGAGAAGACATGTTCCTGGCAGAAGGATGTTAGGAAGGACGCTGAGTCACGTGGTTTGAGTCATCCCTGAGCCTGAAGTTAGGTCCAGGGAAAGGATCCTTCAAAGGACCAGCCAGCTTGTGGAACAAGCCTGCTCCTGAATGAGGATGATAGGGCCCAGGCTTGGCAGCCCGTGTAAATCACCAGCATTGTCCCTAAGGAGTCAAGGAGAAACCAAAAAGTACAGATGAAAACCACAGACATAAAGCTTTCAAAGGAACTGTTGTGGAAACAGGGAGGAGGGAGGGGGAGCTGATGAGGAATACACGGCACAAAGGCAGGTGACACAGATTATCTGCACACTGATGTCATTTTCTCCAAGGGCTGTGAGAAAGCTGATGATTGAACTGAAATATGCCACGGGTTTTGCCGAGTGCAAATAACGACTGGAAAGGAGAAAGACGTAAGACTTTAGGTTGTCGGTAAGACAAAGTTTGAAGGAAGGAGGAAGCAAATCCTGGTTTGCTTGGATGGTCCTGGATTATGCCTGTTCATTATGTTTAGTACCCTTTACGCTCTCAGAAGTATCATAGTTTAGACGGTAAATTTATGGTCACTTTAGTTTCAAGTGCGCTTCCCCAATGACTCAGGGGTAAAGAACCTGCTTGCGATGCAGGAGACACAGCACACTCGAGTTCAGTCCCTGGGTCGGGAAGATCCCCTGGAGAAGGAAATGGTGACCCACTCCAGTATTCTTGCCTGGAGAATCCCATGGAGAGAGGAGCCAAGAGTCGGACAGGACTGAGCGTGAGCGTGTTGCAGGTTGCATTACATGGCTTAGGTTTAAGTATACACATACCGCTGGGCTTGGAAAGTCAGCCAGGAGAAGGAAAAACCTGGAGACTTAAGACCTGAAAGGGAGATTGTGATCAGAGAGTGAGGAATTACATAAGTTTCAGGTATTGATGGGCTCCGGGTAACCACGATGTCCGGGGGCTGGTGGCAGCCATGAGAGGTTGGTGTTTCATTTCTCCATGTTGATGTTCAAGGTGATGACAGGATCCAGGGTGAAGGGAGGGACTTAGCTGACAGTGAGCCAAAATGGAGGTTCAGCAAAGCATCCGTTCGGACAGAGGAAATGGACAGAGGCATGGACTTGTGTGCAGAGGGCAGGGGTCTTCCTATTCACTGAGTGATCAGCTTGCTTCAAATTTTGCAGCTGTAGGGATGGTCTCCATCTTGTTTCTGCTTTATCCTCTGTGCCTGGTGTTGGTGTGTGCTCAATAAATATCTATTGAATGAATGAAGAAAATACTTTGTATCTGGGAAATCTCATGTGCCTGGGATGTGGGTTTTATTCCCTCCATTTTGTAGGTGAGTAAGTAGGCTCAGAAGAGCTTATTAACTTGCTAGTTTCCTCTAGCCAGTAAATGGCAAAGCTATTATTCAGGCTTAGACCTGCCTTTCTCTAAAGCCCACACTGTTGATCACTATAAGATATTAGTTTTGATGGTAAAAAGAAGACAAACGTACACACATACATGTATTTATTTGTTAAGAGCTTATTATATACTTGGCATTATTCTAAATGCTTTACATATATTTAATCCTCTCAACATGTAGTTCTCATAACCAAATTATAAATTAAGTGCTGTTACCATCCTCAGTTTACAGCTGAAGCACGGTGTTAAGTAACGTGCCCAGGCAAGCTGGCTCCTTAATGATGGTGGTTTACAATTCACCTGACCTGTCAGGGAATTTGTTTCCACACTGATGAAGAATATAATTTACTTCTTATGAATCCCTTTGTTTAGACAGTCCTGATTTCAAAACTCTGGTCAAACACTGAATTAACTCTGGCTGAATCCAGGGTCCCACTACCCAGTTGGCCAGCAGAGAGGTGTAGATCCAGATGGGAAATTCTGTGGAAGGCCCGTTACAAGCAGAAACGATCAGGAAAATGAGGAAATGTACACACAGATTGCTAGAATCTGCAGCAAAATGCTGAAAGTCTTAAGATATGTTCAACAAATAACTCTGGGAACACAGACACCTAGGACTGAAGCCACAGGGAAAGATAGAATGTTTGATAAGCCTGTACAGTGGTTATAGAACCCAGGGTGTGAGGATATGGTAGAGATCCCAGAGAAAGTCGCGGTGGAAAGAATGGTGTTAGGAAGTGTTCCCTGGGCCTTTGTCTGAGGCAGTTTAATCCCAGCAAGAGAAAGTGAGGTGACACAGGTACCTGAGGTCGCTGGGAATTTCTGTGAAAGGGTAAAGAGTACGAGGCACATGATAAATTCACCGCTTCATTTTTGATCTCACAATTCATTTAAATAGCAGAGTTTAGCCTTGAATTCAAAAAGTCAATAAACCACAAGAGAAAAATGAAATGCTCTCTTTCAGACTTGCACACCTACCCCCGTGAAGCGTGAACCCTATAAAGGAGAAGTCGTCACACTGAAATCCAGAGAAGACTCCACACACGGGACCAGGAAGCAGGCCGAGCCCTGAGCCGCGTGCTGTGGGTAAGGGACGGTGGGCGCAGCAAGATTTCCTGCAGCACGACATATGACCTTAGCCTATCTCTTTGTTCCTGAACAGCTGAAAAGTCCAAGATCAAGGTCAAAGACTTCCAAGTGACTTAAGATTCAAGGATAGTTTGGCCAAAGGGCAGACTGATAAAAGACCTCTTGGTGCAGAACGCCTGGGTGAGCCTCCCAAGTTGAAGAAGGCCTTGAGCTAGCTGGAGATTTATTCTCTGAGATGTTAGGAAACATGGCAGAGAGGCTTGGAAAACCAGATATAAGCAAGAGGCTGGTAACACAGAGGGACCTGCTGTTGAGGAAGGTTGCTACTACATAATACCAAGAGTGCAAGTTTATAGTCAAAATGTATAAACTGATTAGGACTTTATCTGGAAGTAATGAATCTTCGTATTGTAAAGGCAACCATGTTCTAGAAGTTAGAATAAGTGAAAAATGAATCGAACGTTGCTTTAGGTGTAATTTTTCAGGAAAATTATTTGATAGTATATGATAAGCTTTATTTCACACTTAGTTTTAGAATAATATTACAGATATGGTCGTTTTTTAAAAAAAATTTTCATTGCTTCATCAGTTTTCTCTTTTCTCATTCAAATCTGTCCTCTTCAAGCACCTATGATTATCATCTTTGTCAATTTTCTTTTTCTTGGGTTTGTTTTTTTTATTATTATTATTTTTTCAGTTGTTTTCTGGTCCTGCTCTGCCAGGTGCCTATTTGGTTGGGCTTTGCTGTGATTTAAACATTTCTCTAATATCATTTCTATTGACTTCATGAAATCTACATGTTTTGTTTTGCAACTTCACTAGCCTCCATGTTTTTTTTTTCTTTTTATTGTGTGATATATTTTCAGATTTGCAACACGTCACATCAGCAAAAGATTACAGAAGAGGTTGACATGATGGATGGGGAGAGATGTTTGTGTTAATTAGGGACACTGTCTGTCAAAGGATTCACTTTACATACAAATCCAGTTAGGCGTTGCTGGTTTGCACATTATACTAACCTATGCTTCCTGACATAAACCCTGAGACTGTGATGGGGTACTGTGTACTCACAGCCATGTTCTCTTTCATTTGAATGTTGTTAAGTCTTTAATAATGCCGTGCAGCCAACAGTTCCAGCTTTGTTGTCATTTCCTGATGATTGGAATTATTCTTCCAATCCAGGAAAATTGTGTGAAAAGTTCAGAGGAAGATTAGCAAGAGGAAGACATTCTGGTGAATGGTGTAACATGCTATTACCAGCATTTGTAGGAGCAAGATTGGTGTTTACTTTGATTATAACATTTCTTAGGGGTTAGGCTTCGGTTCTGCATCTCTTTGTCAGGGAGAATGTTACACTCATTTCCTTTTATTCTGTTCAAAGGTAAAATCAGAGAAAAGGATGCCGCTGTTCCCGTCCCAGTTAAATGCTGTCAGCCCGTGGAGAAGCAAGCCTTATTTCAACTCCCTAAGATCCTTTTGAAAAAATAATCTCTCTAGGCTTCTTTGATTTCCTTTCAGAAGCAATTGCTGTCTTTCTTACTGTGACTTTGTTGCTGTGTAAGATTGAAGATATAAATGAATATTATTGTGAGAGAAAAAGTCTGTGTGAAAATTCATTGACGATACTTTAAAATGTCATCTTTGCTTGTACCAGATTTCTTACTTTGATTTTTTAAAAATCACTTTCCCGTTTAAAGTTTTATAATGACTACATTTATTTTAAAATAGCTAACTCTGTGATTTTACATTCTATTATAATTCATAAGCATTTAGATCTTTATTATAATGAAAAACATTTAGATCTTCATTTTATATCCTGTTATCCAGTTATGTATGTCTTCTCCTAACTAATGGGATTGGGAGTCTGGGAGGTTGGTTTTGATTCGAAAGCATAATTTCCTGAGAGACATCTGCTTCCGAACTCTTGGAAATCAGATCTCTCAGCAAACCCCATGTAATCAAATAGAATAGTCAACCTTAGAATACCTCCAAGGCAAATTATCCAATCACACCAATGAACACAGGATTTGAGGGCATTAAATGGAATCGGTGTGGCTGAAAGATGCTACAATGAGAACTTCCCTCCCCATGCTTCCTTTTCTGTGCTGTGATCCTTCATGTATGCAGAGAGGCTGAGCTTATATTTCTTCCCCTGGGTAACTAGGCCAAGAGAGATTTTAAAAACATGTGGTAAAATCCAGGCACTTATGTTCTCATGGCAGGCAAATCTGCCCCAGCTTACTCACTTAGATGTGGGACGCATTCCCACTTTTGATAAAGGGTGGTAGAAATCCAGTTTTGTGCCATTGTTCAGTTGCTAAGTCATGTGCAATTCTTTGCAACCCCATGGACTGCAGCACACCAGGCCTCCCTGTCTTTCATTATCTCCCAGAGTTTGCTCAAATTCGTGTCCACTGAGTCGCTGATGCTATCGAACCCAGAGAATCATCTCACCCTCTGCTGCCCCTTGTCCTTTTGCCTTCAATCTTCCCCAGCATCACTCTTTTCAAATGAGTCAGCTCTTTGCATCAGGTGGCCAAAGTACGGGAGCTTCAGCTTCAGCATCAGTCCTTCCAATGAATGTTCAGGATTGATTTCCTTTAGGATTGACTGGTTTGATCTTGCAGTCCAAGAGACTCTCAAGAGTCTTCTCCAGCACCACAATCCGAAAGCATCAATTCTTCAGCGCTCAGCCTGCTTTATGGTCCAACTCTCACATCTGTACATGACTACTGGAAAAACCATAGCTTTGATAACATGGGTCTTTGTCAGCAAAGTAATACTTCTGCTTTTTAATATGTTGTCTAGGTTTGTCATAGCTTTTCTTCCAAGGAGCAAGCGTCTTTTAATTTCATGGCTGCAGTCACCATCCACCAAAGAGATTTTGGAGTTCAAGTAAATAAAATCTGTCACTGCTTCCACTTTTCCCCCTTCTATTTGCCATAGAGCGATGGGATTTCATGCCATGATCTTAGTGTTTTGAATGTTGGGTTTTAAGCCAGCTTTTTCACTCTTCTCTTTCACCCTCAAGAGGCTCTTTAGTTTCTCTTCACTTTCTGTCATTAAAGTGGTATCATCTACATATCTGAGGTTGTTGATAGTTTTCTCACCAATCTTGATTTCACCTTGGGATTCATCCAGGCCCACATTTTGCATGATGTACTCTGCGTGTAAGTTAAATATACAGCCTTGATGGACTCCTTTCCCAAATTTGAACCAAGCAGTTGTTCCATGTAAGGTTCTGTTTCTTTTTGATCCAAGTACAGATTTCTCAGGAGACAGGTAAGGTGTACTGGTACTCCCAGCTCTTTAAGAATTTCCCACAGTTTATTGTGATCCACAGAGTCAAAGGCTTTAGCGTAATCAGTGAAGCAGAAGTAGATGTTTTTCTGAAATTCCCTTTCTTCCTCCATGATCCAACAAACATTAGCAATTGATCTCTGGTTCCTCTGCCTTTTCAAAGCCTAGCTCGAACATTTGCAAATTCTTGGTTCACTTACTGCTGAAGCCTGTCTTGAAATTAGTAATCATTCTCTGCTCTCCCATAGTAGCATATTGCACACCTTCTGACCCGGGGGCTCATCTTCCAGCATCGTATCTTTTTGCCTTTCATATTGTCCATGGGGTTCTCCAGGCAAGAATACTAGATTGGGTTACCGTTTCCTTCTTCAGTGGCCCACGTTTTGTCAGAACTCTTCCCTATGACCTGTTCAGTCTTGGGTGGCCCTGCTTGGCATGGCTCATAGCCTCATTGAGTTATACAAGCCCCTTCGCCACAGCAGTCTGTGATCCATGAAGTGGGGAATCCAGTTTACTCAAACTGTCATTTATCTTGACTACACAACAAAAAGGATGATGAACTATTGGGTTGGCCAAAAAGTTTGTTCAGGTTGTTAGTAAAACCTTATAGCCAAAGCTGAATGAACTTTCTGGCCAAACCAGTAAGAATGAATACTTTTGATTTAGGGTGCTGGAGAAGACTCTTGAGAGTCCCCTGGACTGCAAGGAGATCAAACCAGTCAATCCTAAAGGAAATCAACCCTGAACATTCATTGGAAGGACTGATGCTGAAGCTGAGGCTCCAATACTGTGGCCACTTGATGCGAAGAATCTACTCATTGGAAAAAAATCCTGATGCTGGGAAAGATTGAAGGCAAAAGAAGAAAGGGGGTGGCAGAGGATGAGGTGGTTAGATAGCATCACTGACTCAGTGGACATGAATTTGAGCAAACTTTGGGAGACAGTGGAGGACAGAGGAGCCTGGTGTGCTGCAATCCATGGGGTTATAAATAGTCAGACACTACTTAGTGACCGAACAACAGCAGTACATCTACAGAAGAATCACAGGGATTTTTTTCCTTGGGTGAGAGATACCTTTAAATATCTTACCACTTTTCTTCTCCATGTTGGCTGACAATAAAAAAACTGGACAATATGATGACCAAATTCTCTGAAAAGAAAGTACTGTTACTTTCTCATCTAGAAGCCAGTTTTCACTCATCCTTTAGAATTCAGCTTAAATATCACCCTCACTCAGAGGCTTCCCCAGACCCAGCATGGTAGGGTTAGGTCCACTTTCTGACCCTCCATATCAGGGCCACCACGTACCTGATCCCATTGTACCATAGCTACCTGTTTTACTTGTCAGCCTCCTCGGGGAAACTGAAAATTTGTTCAGGGAAGGACCATCTGGTCCACTGTTACTTCCCCAGCGTCTACCAAAGTGTCAACTGTTGGGCATTTGATGGATCATTATTGGAGGACATGAAGGAGTTCCTGCTAACTTCCTAGATTGGTACTGATGAAGTTAGTGTGAACTTTCAACAAAATAAGGATTAATTTTGTGGACTATTTTAGTGTGGTGGTGGTGATTGATTTAGTTGCTGTTATGTCTGACTCTTTGCCACCCCATGGACTGTAGCCCTCCAAGCTCCTCTGTCCATGCGATTTCTAGGCAAGAATACTGGAGTGGGTTTTGTTTCCTCCTCCAGGGGATCTTCCCGACCCAGGGATCGAACCTGAGTCTCTTGCATCTCCTGCAATGAGAGGCAGGTTCTTTACCGCCTGAGGGACCAAGGAGGGCTTTAAATGAAGAACACTGATTCATTACTAGTATTTGATGGATTTCTTTAGGAGAATGAAATAACCATAGGATCTGCATCAACAAAAGAATTTGAAATGAACGTCAGGATCCCTTTGTTGCTCTCATTAGGTTTTGTCATGATAATGTCTGTAAAAACATAGTTCTAATTAATGACGTAAGGCAATGGAGAAACATAATGCCATGTTTTTCAGGATTGCTTCTGGTACACAAAATCAGGGTCCCTTAGTCACTAAACAATTACATTCTCAAGTCTTGTCCAAAGACCAGACGGAATTAGTAGCTTTTTTTTTTTTTAATATTCACTACTTCCTCTGATAAATAGCATGATAGACTGGGACGCAAAAGTATGGGACCTAAACTTCTGTTTCCTAGTTTGAGGACTTAAGTGGTTTTTAAAATTAATATACAATATGAATTTACAAAAACATACAAAAGCAAAAAAAAATTGACATAATCACATTTATTTACCTATTATCTGTTTAAAAAAGAAAAGTTTACAGCTGAAGAGGCCCGTGTGCCTTTCTATTCATTTCCCCTTCCTCCCCAAAGGTAACCCATGTCCTGAATCTGGTGTTTTAGTCCCATGTACAACTTTTATATCTTTGCTACGTATGTATGTATCTCTAAGCATTGTTTTGTATGTAGTTAAATTTCATAAAAGCATTATAGGGACTTCCCTGGTGGTCCAGTGGTGAAGACTCTGTGCTGCCAGTGCAGGGGACATGAGTCCAATTCCTGATTGGGGAATAAGATCACACATGTTGCTCAGCCAAAACTTTAAAAAAAAAACATTATATAGGATGTATAGGTTTTTTCCAGGCTTTTTTTTTTTTTAGTGTGTATTGTTTGGTTCACATATTTGGAAGTTATTTGTTCTGATAGGTCTAGCACCAGTTATTATCCATTTTATTGCTATCCAGTATTTCCTAGTATAATTACACACCACAGTCCACTTACCCACATTCCTATTGATAGACATTTAGCTTGTTTCCATCATCTTGCTACCACAAACAACACTGCTCTAAGCGTTTTTGTACCGATTTCTTTGTGTTCATTGGACATTTCTCTAAGGTGAATGCCTTGAGCGAGACTGTTAGTTAGATACTGGCAAATTCTTCTTCAACATGGAAACTTATGCCCTCCATAACAGGCTAAGGGTTTCTGTTCCTCCAGATTCTCACCAACATTATATATTGCCCAACTTACCAGCTTTGCCAATCAACAAAGTTATCTTATCCTGTCAAAGTTATCTTATTGGAGATTTAATTTGCATTTTCTTGAGTGCTAATGAGGTCGAGCTCCTTTTCATCATGCAGTTTAATTGATCTTACTAAGCGTCAGTTCCTTCATTTATAAGATGAGAATAATAGCATCTTCCTAATGCACATGGATGCTGTGAGGATCACAAAGCCCATACTGTGCGGTCAGCACAGGCTAGCTAGGACGTCTGCTAATAGGAATATGATGAATTAATAAACAGCACACTGCCCAGAGACTGCCAAAGTCTTGACTGTTCCCTTTCTGTGGGGACGCTCACCAGGCTCAGGAGTGCCGGATCCTTTGCCAGCTGGAGGAGCATGGAAGCCAAGCTGGAAGGGCGGAGTGAATGGGTACAGGGTGAGGGAATAGCACGGGCCTGGAGAGAACTCTGAGGTCAGTGGGCATGCGGGCCCTGAGGCCTGGACCAGCTGAGAAATCAGCAGAGCTGCAAGAGGAAACATGGATGAGCAGAGCCTGGCTCTCAGCGAAGCCTGCAGGTCCAGCGGATCCCAGGGCCGGCATCTGCGGCTCCACCTGGGACCCGCCTCTCTCAGCACGTGCTCTTCCCCTCTGCCTGTCCACCGTAGAGGAGGTGGCATCCTGTCGGGGAGAGGTTGTGGGCCTGCCACTGGCTTTAAAGTCACAGAGCTGGATTTGAACCAGACGATCTAGATAATTGACCTTCCTGAGTCTGCTTCCCCGTTGGTAACGTGGGAACAGTTAATAAGACTTCCTCACTTGGGGCGCTTTTGAAGGGACTAATTGAGATGATATGGAAGGTGACTTTTGTCCTCATCGCCCCTCCCCCCACCTGTGTTTACTCTTTTATTTGCCTTGTTTCTCATTTACCTGCTCTTGAACCCCTCTGAAAGTACAAATAGATTGATTAGATTTCTTGAGAGTCCCTTGGACTGCAAGGAGATCCAACCAGTCCATTCTGAAGGAGGTCAACCCTGGGATTTCTTTGGAAGGAATGATGCTAAAGCTGAAGCTCCAGTACTTTGGCCACCTCATGCGAAGAGTTGACTCATTGGAAAAGACTTTGATGCTGGGAGGGATTGGGGGCAGAAGGAGAAGGGGACCACCCAGGATGAGATGGCTGGATGGCATCACTGACTTGATGGACGTGAGTCTGAGTGAACTCCGGGAGTTGGTGATGGACAGGGAGGCCTGGCATGCTGCGATTCATGGGGTCGCAAAGAGTCGGACATGACTGAGCGACTGAACTGAAATGAACTGTATCAAGCCCACTTTCTCCCTTTCCTTCTTTTTGGACAGTATCTGTGGACATGCTTTTTTATTTATTTATTTATTTGTTTTTTTACATGTTTCAATGCCATTCGGACTCTGGACATGCTAAAAGAAAGAAAAAGGCAGTGGGTCTATCATTTACTATTAAACACCTACTGCTTATAGAACACGAACCAAACCCCTCAGCTTTTTGTTTGTTGTTTTTTGATATTTATTTATTTGGCCAAGCCTGTCTTAGTTGCAGCATATGGGATTTCAGCTGTAGCATGTGGGTCTAGTTCACTGACCAGGGATCCAACCTGGGCCCCCTGCATTGGGAACTCAGAGTCCTAGCTACTGGACCACCAGGGAATTCCCCCCAAGTCCCTCAGTTTTGGCTGCCACTGTCCCTCAAATGTACAGTGAGTAGCACAAAGAAGTGCTCAATGAATTCATCTCAGGAAAAGAAGACAAAGAAGATGATGGTGATGGAGGAAGAAAAGAGAAATAATTCACAAATGAAGATGAACAGTATAGCAAACCATTATTTGTGTTCAGGGCTCAGGAAGGCATTTATCTCAGGAGCTATCCATAGGATATCAGGGAAGTTTATAAAATTAAAAATGACCAGTTGTGAAATATATTTGCCCACTTTTTAATTTAGCCTATATAATAATCTAGCATGATAAAATAGCTATGTTATATTTATTGTTCAAAGTATTTGCAACTGCATTGTAATTGTAAGTTCCTCAAGGGCAGGGATGGTTTCTTAACAGCTCGTGCCCCAAACAACACCAGTACAATGTTTTACTCAAGGCAGACCTTCACAATGTGCTTGGTGCACAAAAATTAAAGTACTGTGGCTGAGACAATTTAGAGGAAAATATCTGAGTTTGGAAAGATTTGCTGAAAGAAAAGGATTTTAAATCCTGATGATGAAGACAGTCACACTTGGCAAAGGAGAAAAAGAAGTACGTTCTAGGAAAAGGAACAGTATGGCAAGAGCAGAGGTCAGCTCATCCAGGGCCATCAGCCATGGAGGTTCACTGGGGACAGGCCATCGTGGCTCTATGAGCCAACAGAGGTTTCCATAACAAGCTGTTGGAGTTAGGAATCTTTAACAGGGCTTTTTCAAGCATTGCTCTTCATCTTAGAATAGGATGTAGTCTCCACAAGAACACAGAACCTTCAGCATGTTCTTTAATAATTTCTATAAACATGCTTGATTGACCATTAATGTAATATTTATTAAGCCCTTATTGAAACCATGCAGGACCCTCTAGGGCTCCTGGGCATAGAAGCCTTTCTGTGCTCCCCGTTCCTTGTTTATAGGGAATAGATTCCAGCCCCCATGACCTTCCTTGAGTTGCAAAAGGCAGGTTGGAACTGTTGCTAATCAGGGAAGGGAGGGGATGCAGAGACAAGGGAGGAGACCACCCGAGCCAGATTAAAGGAGTGTAGGCCCTGCACACACCTGATCCTTATTAGCAGCTCCACCCTTGAACCATCACTATAAAACTCCGCACCAAATCCTCCTGGGTTGGGACACACAGTTTTTGAGGCATGAGACCATTGTGTTCCCCTTTGCCTGGCCAACAATAACGCTATTACTTTCTAAGATTTGATTAGGTACAGGTTCACAGACGAAGAGTTTTCAGCATCACTGTTGGGTGTCTAGACCATCACTGGAACTCCCCCACACCTCGTGTTTATGCCCATCCTATTCATCACCTAGTGAGACTCTGACGGTCAAGTCTCCATCTTGACCAGGTACAGCCCCCACAGGGCTGAGTGAGTGCCCTCCCCACCCCCTCCCATCAGCACCCTGGGAGCTGGCCAAGCTCCACTCACAGCTTTGCAGACGACATTTGGGGATTATTTATTCTCCACTTCCCCTTCTCTCAGGGCCTGTGTTCTTTTCTTAAGTGGTTTACAATTCTCTGAGTCGCTTTACACCTTATGGCCAGCTCGCCGTCAACTCACCATAAAGCATTCTCTCGTCTGGGGAATTTTAGTAACAAGCCCGCTTGCTTTCTCTTTTCTAAAAGAACACGCTGCGCCCCCTCCAATCAATATTTACTGGGTGTAGGTCTGCTGAGAGGGAGAGAGGTTTACAGTGCATTAAGAAGATGTAGACACAGCCCTCAGGGAGCTTATAATGAAAATGTTATGGGGGAAGGAGTCAAAAAAATTACTAAGATTCTAAGGAGTGGACACTATGCCAGTAGTGCTGGGATTCTGAGGGAGTTGTCAAAAAAAAAAAGGATTTTCTTGTTGTTGTTTTTTTCACCTCCTCCTCCGTTTTCTCCTCCTCCACCACCTTCTTATAGGCAACAAAAGAAAAATGAAGGTTTCTGAATCTTAGAATCTACCTTTATGTCATGGATCTAATTAAAGAGGAAAAATTAAAGGTATTTCTCTTTATTGAAATTCATTGGAGGACAATGGTTTAACACTAAGAAGGACAGATTCTTAGAATAATTTGTGGGGGGTGGAGGTGGTGAAGGCAAAAACTAAGAGCCCCAAAAGTTGTGCCTCACGCTCCAGAGGACACATGACATGGACAAAAAGCCCAGGATTTGGGGTGAAAGGACAGCTTTCATCAGAGTGTGCAGTCTGGGGCAAGTCTCTTTTCATCTCAATTTCTTGATCCATAAAATGGAAATGGCAATATCTGCCCTGCTTACTTTATTGTGTTGAACTGAGTGAAGCTTGTGGACAATAAAATAGTATGAATGTAATGAGTATAATATGATTATAAACTCAATTTCAGGACCAAAAAGTCAGTTATTCTAGTAGTTGAAAAGGGAAAGTGTTAGTCCCTCAGTCATGTCTGATTCTTTGTGACCCCATGGACTGTATCTGGCCAGGCTCCTCTGTCCGTAGGGATTCTCTAGGCAAGAATGCTGGAGTGGGTTACCTTTTCCTTCTCCAGAGGATCTTCACAACCAGGGATTGAACCCGGTCTCCTGCATTACAGGCGTGTTCTTTACCATCTGAGCTACAAACCAATTCTGAAAGTTGGTTTGTAGTAAAAAAAAAAAAAAAAAGACTCAGAATGAGAGAGATTGTAAAGGCCATAGGAGACTTAAAAATAAACTGGTGAGCTCACTGTCATAACAGAAGGACACTTTTGAGGGGAGGGTGCTAAAAAGGGAGAAAATAACTGAGAACTGAACAAGTTTAACAGGGCACGGAGAAGGAGAAGGTGTTGCTGGGTCCCACAGGAGGAGGCTGGAGGTATAGTTCACTGATATGCAGAGCAATTGGGGTTAGGGAAGAGCTTATAATGTGAGCATTTACTATGAGTCATTGTACCATCCCTATTGAGTGCCACATGCAAAAGCCAGATCCCAAAAGAGGCATGCCAAGTGGAGGTTAGGATGGCATTCGAGAACTCATGGAGAAGATGTACTGAGCTGGAAGGATCAGTTCAGTCGCTCAGTCATGTCCGACTCTTTGCGACCCCATGAATCGCAGCACACCAGGCCTCCCTGTCCATCACCAACTCCCGGAGTTCACTCAGACTCACGTCCATCAAGTCAGTGATGCCATCTAGCCATCTCATCCTCGGTCGTCCCCTTCTCCTCCTGCCCCCAATCCCTCCCAGCATCAAAGTCTTTTCCAATGAGTCAACTCTTCGCATGAGGTGGCCAAAGGACTGGAGTTTCAGCTTCAGCATCATTCCTTCCA
>SJYQ01001316.1:1080441-1090594 GCA_006410935.1 Redunca redunca
GTCAAAGGCTTTGGCATAGTCAAGAAGCAGAAATAGATATTTTTCTGGAACTCTTTTGCTTTTTCCATGATCCAGCGGATGTTGGCAATTTGATCTCTGGTTCCTCTGCCTTTTCTAAAACCAGCTTGAACATCAGCAAGTTCACGGTTCATGTATTGCTGAAGCCTGGCTTGGAGAAATTTGAGCATTACTTTACTAGCATGTGAGACGAGTGCAATTCTGCAGTAGTTTGAGCATTCTTTGGCATTGCTTTTCTTTGGGATTGGAATGAAAACGGACCTTTTCCAGTCCTGTGGCCACTGCTGAGTTTTCCAAATTTGCTGGCATATTGAGTGCAGCACTTTGACAGCATCACCACTGCAGGCAAGTTCTGAGAACACTCAACAGGAGGCCATGGGAGGGAAGAGGTTAGGACAAGCACGTGGATTTCTGAGCCCAAAACGCTGCCAGGAAGTACAAAGATCCGATGTGAGGATGGAGTTGGAAGCCAAGATCAGTTCAGAAGGAGCTGGAATCTTAGGCAGGGTGACAAGGATGCTACTGGATCTGGAAGGAAGCTTGGCAGACACCCTGGATTAGGTCCAGAGCTGCTGAGCACAGAGAGGCTGGATTCCAGGAACAAGACATGAGGACAGTGTTTAGGTCTTGCTCATCCAAAGACCGCAGTCTCCTCGTGACCTGGAACCGCGTCTCCTTCCTCTCTGTAGCCTCACCCGCCCAGCATAGTGCCTGGCATTCAGAAGGCACTTGATCAATGTCTGTTGGAATGAACCAACGAATGAAAGACAAATGAGTAAAGCCAAGTTCAAAATACCCAACAAGCCATGAATTTTATTCCCCTCTCTGGTGGCTTTGGGCAGCATCTGGCTTTCTACCTAGTGCCACATAGTTCATGTGGAACCACCATCGTGATCCCTCCTGAGAACTCCTGACCATCTAGCATGTCTCCTCCCCTTCCCTTCACACGGTGTGTGTGCGTGAGATGGCCACGTTCCACTCAGTGGCTTGTTTCCATGGCAACTTGCTCCTTCAATATGCCACACTCACCGTGCCTCTCATTACCAAGCATTGCCATGTCTTTTTCAGATGTCTAACCCTGGCAGTTCCCAGTGTGTTTACATCCTGTCCTGATATAGCATGTCTTACATTAACGGAACATTGTCTTCTCAGAAAATTAACTTTAAAAATTGCATTTAAACACATTATGGCATGATTTCTTTTTTCCAACTAGAGATAAAAATTTTCTCGACAACTTCTTTGCCAAGAAACAAGTTCCCTTGTCAGCCAGACATGTTCATTGATTCCTTTCAAAACTTTTTTTCTCCACGTGTATTGTAAAGCCCTGGAAAGAGTCTCCAGGAAAAGCAGTTGGCTCCTGAAGTAACATATGGCTTTCAAACTCTCACCTACATCGGCAGACTCTACCTCCTGCTGGTCACTGCCATGGGCAGACCACAGCGACCTCACCCTTGGCACTGATGAAAATCTGAACAACCTTCCAAGAAAAAGGAGGCACAAGAGTCACAGTGCACGTAATGTTTTTTTTTTCCTTTTGTACCTGAAAAGGTCCATTTTTAAAATTTTATGTATATATTTTTTTTAGTATAAGACCACTTCTACTTATTTGTGGCCATGCTGGGTCTTTGTTGCTGTGTGCAGGCCTTCTCTAGTTGCGGTGCTCCAGCTTCTCGTTGCCTTGGCTCCTCTCATTGTGGAGCGTGGGTTCTAGGTTCGTGGGCTTCAAGAGTTGAGGCTCGGGGGCTTAGTTCCCTCCCCACACCTACCCCAGCATGTGGAATCTTCCTGGACCAGGGACTGAACCCATGTCCCCTGCACTGGCAGGCGGATTCTTATCCACTCACAGTGCACATTTAATTTCATTTTATTGTGTCATTTTTATTAGACTGGCCCATTTGTGTCTTAAGGCTCCCGACCTGGTTTCATCACTTTAATGAAGATGGATCTAGGCAATCTGTTCTTAGAATCCATCTTGGTCCCCTCGTAACACGTGTCTCGACCTCAGTCTCTTTCTCAGCTGTCACCTATATTAAGAAACGCTCAGAGGAGGCCCACTAACGGTGGTTCAGGATCACATGATCTTTTCTTTTCCAAGGTGGACGTTTACATCTGCAAGGAGAACTGTCTGCCACACACCTGCCACATGCTGCCAGCGTGGCTGGGCTTGTCCTTGGTCCAGCAGCTCGTCCTGTTTCTCGCTTGGGGCCTTTCGCCACTCCTTGCCTTCCTATAAGATACCAGGTGGATCTCTACCCTTGGGTCTCTCGCTTATAAGGTCTCTCAGCACAGTGGATTGCTAGGCTCTTCCATCTAGAGCTTTTCCTCAACTCCCAATTAGCCTCTATGTAGCAGATCATTTATTGTGGCTAAGACACAATTCCAGGTTCCATAGAGCAACTTTCTTCTGGCTGTACATCAAAAATTCAGTTCTGAAGGACCTATTGTTTGGCACAAGGAACTCAATATTTTTCAATAACTGACATGGGAGAAGAATATATATATATATGTATATATGTATGAATCACTTTGCTTTATGCCCAAAATTAACACAGCATTATAAATCAGCTATACTTCAATAAAAAAAAAAAGAAAAAAATTTCAATTCTGATTTCTCCTAACCTCTTCATATCTTAATTTAGCAGTAGAGTGCATCAGAGGATAACATAAAGTTTATCCTAAATGTGTACCTAAGCTACGACCCAGTAAGAGATATCTTTAAAAGTGCTGGTTCTGTGTACTGTACATACCATACAAGGGGTAATTCCCTAGGGGAAAGAGATTCTAAACAGAGCGAATGTATATATATGCATAGTTGATTCATTTTACTGAACAGGAAAACTGAACACAACATTGTAAAGCAACTGTACTCCAATAAAAATTAATTTAAAAGTTTTAAAAGGCTTTAAAATAATAGTGAGCTTCCCTAAGCTCTGTGTGTCCAGCAGACCTGGGCAAGTCAGCTGACCTGGGATAAAGAAGGAAGAGCTGCCCTCTATTTGGATGAGGTAGGCGCCCACTGGTGTGCCCCTCCACCTGGTCATTTTCCCCACATATTCTCTACCTGGTCCCTGCCCGCCGTGGAGTCTGCCAGCCCTAGGAGGGGAGGAAAGGCAGCGGCCCTGAGCCCGAGCCCAAGCTCAAGGCTAGAGCTGGGATTGTTAATGGCAGGGGTGAAGGGAAGCCTACAAAGGAACCGAGGGACAGGGAGGACCAGAGAACCTAGGTCACAGAAGCTAAGGTCTTGTCCAAAGATTCAGGGACAGACTTTTCATCTATTTTTAGATGAAGTAACAGGATGTGGAAACCAAAAAAAAAAAAAAAGTGGCCAGTTCTCCCATACTGCACAATGGTGATGACTTATGCAAAACATCCTCTTTTCCTATTTTTAACTAGATCACAGAAGCTGCGTCAGAGGACTGGCTGCTGACTAATCCTGTTGAGACACCTTTCTCTGAATTGCATAAATGACATCTATGCTAGAGAACATTCGAGAAGGGGGGGAAACTGTTAAAGGCTACTGCACACGGGGCATCCTTATAGATAGTCTTCTGAGTGGGATTGAAGTGTTCTGGGCCACAGCTTTCTGGGAGATGTCTAGGATTTCATGGCTGAATGAGGCAGACATTCAAAGAGAAATCATTCATTTACTTAAGCTGAATTAATGGTCCCATGACTTTCTCACATTCCAAAGTACAGTGACGACTGTTTTTCAGATTACCTAGAGAAGAATGCTGGTTTTTCAGAAAAACTATTATCTTGTGGTATAAATATCCCCACACCAGGAACAGATATTTTATTAGAGAAAAGGAGTCAGGAACGAAAGCAAAGGGTTCTCAGTTCTTTATGGATGAGAACCACGCCATGACAATGGAGGCCCTTGAACATCAGCAGAGACCTGAGCCATCACGGAAGGCAGCCCCTCTCCACTGTACTGAAGGGGAGATGGCACTGCTGGAGATGCTGTGGGGACCGGGTTCCTCCTACCTCCCCGGACTCACCACTTCCTCATGATCAAGCAGATACCCAGTGGCCAGTCTTTGCATCTCTTTGCCTAGGAGCTTTTTTCGTAACTGAGGGAATGTGCCAGGGAATATACACCGCCCAGAAGCAGCACCAGCCCACAATCAACAACTGGCAGGACTTGGTGTATAAGCACCCGAGGCCCTCACCCCTCAGTGGGATAACCCCTAGGTATGGGGGCTCCAAGCTGCTAACACAAAGAGAAAGTGGGCTGCAGGCTGTGGTGGGTGGATGTTGGCTAGGAGTTAATGTAATAATGTTGGTTTGCTTTCAAAGTATGTATATGAGTCTCTGTGTATATCTGTATGGGGCGTGTGTGTATATGTATATATACACATATATGTATATATATACTGAGTGTATTAATATATATGTAAGTATATATATATACACACAATAAATATTATATATGATGTTTATGTATGTTACCCTCTATTTACAGAAGGTGATACTGTTCAACCCACTCCAGTATTCTTGTCTGGAGAATCCCATGGACAGAGAAGCCTGGTAGGCTACAGTCCACGGGGTTGCAAAGAGTCGGACACGACTGAGTGACTTCACTATAGTGTTATAAAGTTTCCCTTTAAAATAAACTTAGTTAAGAAAATAAACTGGGTTGATTTAAAGCACATGTAAGTACATGATAGAACATGAATTATGCTAATATGATAAGAAATGGGGAAGACTGTGCATGAATGACTAAAGTTAGTCTGGTGTCTGCTGCCTCAGATCCCACTGGTGCTGCAGAAACTGGAGAGAAAGGAAAGCTGGCTTCAGGTCACCTGCCTCAGTTTCAAGCAGGGCAACTCTGTGTTTGTTGGGTTGGGAATCAGTAGTTTAAAAAGAAAATTAGAAATACAAGCTACTAGATATAAAATAGATAAACAACAAGGACCTACTGTGTAGCACAGAATTATAGAATTATATGCAACATCTGAATTATATCCAACAACAGAATTGTATTCAACATTCCATTATAATAACCTATAATGGAATATAATCTGAAAAAAACCTGAATCATTTTGTTGTATACATGAGACTAACACAATATCATAAATCAACTACACTTCAGTTAAAAAAATCCTATGTTGGCATTGAATTGTACATCTAAAAACTGTTAAAATGGCAACTTTATGTTATGTATATTTCGCCACAATACAAAATATAACTTTAAAAAAAAAAGCATGAATTCGAGGAAAGGAGGTTTACTGCTTAAAGGAATATTAGTTGGTACATTTGCAAATTTCAGGAGTCCAGCACTCAGTTGATCAAGAAATTGGAGCCAGAGAGATTAGATGACATTTCCTAGTTCCCACACAAACATTGTGACAAAGGCAGGGTGGCCGCATTCTCCTCACTCCCTCCCATGCTCTTCCCGCTGTGCTCACTTCCTGAGGTAGGGGGAACTTGAAGGGTAGGAGGAAGTGAAAGAGGAACAAGGCTGGAGAGCGCTTTACAGGTGTGGAGGTCCAAGAGCTCCAAGTTGTGAAGGTGGAATGCAGGTGACTCCTCCCAAGCCAGGTGGGAAGAGCTTTTTGACTGAAGGGAGGGTTGGGGCAGAAGGGAGTAAGGAATAAGGTGAGGAAATAAGCTAGGATCAGACCGGATGGGAGCGCAAATGCCTGGAGCTGACTCATTGGAAAAGACCCTGATGCTAGGGACTACTGAGGGCAAAGAAGAGGGCAGCAGAGGATGCGATGGTTAAATGGTATCCCTGACTCAATGGACATGAACAAATCTGAGAGCGAAGGACAGGGGAGCCTGGTGTGCCACAGTCCATGGGGTCACAGAGAGTCGGACATGACTGAGCGAGTGAACAACAAATGACAAATGCCTGGTGTGTGTAGGTCGCTTAGTTGTGTCTGACCCTTTGAGATCCTGTGGACTGTAGCCTGGCAAGCTCCTCTGTCCATGGAATTCTCCAGGCAAGAGTACTGGAGTGGGTAGCCGTTCCCTTCTCCGGGGGATCTTCCCAATGCTTGGTGAGGAGATGTTAACGCCCCAGGATCTGTGATCCAAATCTCTGAGCTGGGAATTGAAAGATCAAAACTGGGCTATAGAATGCAGCATGGTAGACAGTATCTGTGATCAAATATTGTTTCATGAACACACGATTTACCTAGCCTGTCTGTGCCTTAGCTTTTTCATCTATAAAACAGCAATAGCATCAGAACTTCCCTCTTGAGATTTTGGTAAGGATTAATGGAAATTATACACCCCAAACAATGTCTGGTGTCTAGTGAGGGTTCAATAAATAATAGCTACTTTGATCTCTGAGGGGCTTCCCAGGTGGGGCTGGTGGTAAAGAACCTGCCTGCCAATGCAGAGGACATAAGAGAAGTGGGTTCAATCCCTGGGTTGGGAAGATCACTTGGAGGAGGGCATGGCAACCCACTCCAGTACTTTTGCCTGGAGAATCCCATGGACAGAGAAGCCTGGTGGGCTACAGTCCCTAGGGTCATTCAAAGTTGGACACAACTGAAGCAACTTAGCATGTTCACATGATTTCTGAGGACTGAATTGACTCTAGAGATGGAAGTGCCTTGGCTGAGCTAGCCCGTAGCAGAGCCAAAATTGGAGTCAGATCCTATAATTTCTAATTCAACATTGTATTATATTTTAAAACAGTGGATTTTTTATTTTCTGATACAATTATTTATTTCTGATATGCATTAGCATTTCTACTTGCAAGACATAGTGCTCTTATTCTTTGTCAGCAGTCACTACAATGGTTTCCTTTTAGAAAAAGAATTTTGATCAATTTCTTTCATTCTCTAATTAATATATTACATTTAGAGTGAGAGCGCTGTTTGCTTTGAAAAAGCCAGACTTTCCATTTTCAGCCAACTGACATTGCAGCCTTACTTTAAACCTTATGAAATTATGACATTTAGAATATAATAACTATTCTGATTGTTTCTTTGTGTCTGGAGAAAACATTTATTTTGACCAAATGCTATCTTTTCCCTCATCAAATGAATCATACTTATGACCCAAGTGCATCTGTTGTTCTTTATGATTCATTGATCAACCATGAAAGAACAAACCATGAAACCTGGGTGATAGGTTACCGGTGATTCTCTCCAGGAGACTGCAGTCTCCTAAAGAATCATAGACCTGAAGAGATGGCTTCTCACTGAGGAACAAAAGGTTTAAACTTCACAGTGGGAAGCCTCCACTTTTAAGATCTGCATCTAAGAGATTGGCTGCCAAGACATCTAGCTTTGAAAACCAATAGGGCTCTGTCCACAAGCCGCATGAGGCTATGGGAGGGAGGTGAGCTCTTAAAGCGTTCCTGTCCTGGGAGGCACCAGCCTGAAAGCTCAGGGTGTAGGGCAGAGACAGGGTGCTCAGACTTTGTGAGAGAGAGGCCCATGTGCTGCTCTTGGAGTTGGCCTGGGGGCAGGCATCTGATCTGACAGGCATTTGGGAGCCTGCTGGCATTCTGAGGGGGGAAGTTAAGGGTCTGGTGGCCACTGTCTTGGCTCTCTGCCCACCACCTCTGGACCCTGGGATTCCCCCAGTGGAACTTTCATAGGCATCTGGCTCCCAGTCTTTGCAGCTGCTGTCCAGGGGCCACTCCTTGATTGCCTGGCTCTGATAGGCAGCCAGGCTTGCATGCCTGGATCCCCTGCGAGATGGTTCTTGGTTGGTAGCCACCCAGGGCAGTGCACAGGTGGTGATCTGAGGTGCTCTCCTGAGTCCAGCATGAGGCTCTCTGTCCGGGTGGCCTCTTTGCTGGTCCTGGAGCTTTGACCGGAAGGACAGGGCCACCTGTAAGGCCCTGTGGATGCGGATATTCTCTCGGGGCAGGTAGGCTAGTGCAGAACACCTCTGTGCCCTCCCACTGCCTCACTGTAGCTTGCGGGTCTCTCCCAGATGGAAGCGCATATGCTCATCTGGAGCCCCAGTTTGGGGGGTTGCTGCCCAGGGGACACCTCATGATGATGGCCAGGGAGACATACCTTTGCAGTCCTGTAGCACTGGTATAGACTTACAGGCTTTAAAGTTGCTGCCTGACAGTCTGGCTTCTTAATTACATACCACCACATAGCATGTTGTTGTTGCTTAGTCATTAAGTTGTGTCCTACTCTTGGCAACCCCATGAACTGCATGCAGCACACCAGGCCTTCCTGTCCTTCATTATCTCCGAGTTTGCTCAGATTCATCTCCATTGAGTCAGTGATGCCATCCAGACTTCTCATCCTCTGTCACTCCTTTCTCCTCTTGCCCTCAATCTTTCCCAGCAGCAAGATCTTTTCCAATGAGTCAGCTCTTTGCATCAAGTGGCCAAAGTATTGGAGCTACAGCTTTAGCATCAGTGCTTCCAAAGCGTATTCAAGGTTGATTTCCTTTGGGATTGACAGGTTTGATCTCCTTGCTGTGCAAGAGCCATTCAAGACTCTTCTCCAGCATGACAGTTTGAAAGCATCAATTCTTCAGCGCTCAGCTTTCTTTATAGTCCAACTCTCACATCCATACCTGACTACCGGAAAAACCATAGCTTTGACTATACTGACCTTTGTCAGCAAAGTGATGTCTCTGCTTTTTAATACACTATGTTTGTCATAGCTTTTCTTCCAACGAGCAGCATCTTTCAATTTTGTGGCTCCAGTCACCAATTGCAGTGATTTTGGAGCCAAAGAAAGTGAAACCTGAGACTGTTTTCACTTTTTCCCCATCTGTTTGCCATGAAGTGATGAGACTGGACGCCATGATCTTCGTTTTTGGATGCTGAGTTAAGCCAGCTTTTTCACTCTCCTCTTTCACCTTCATCAAGAGGCTCTTTGGTTCCTCTTCACTTTCTGCCATCAAAGTGACATCATCTGCATATCTGAGGTTGTTGATATTTCTCCCAGCAATCTTGACTTCATCTTCTGGGTCATCCAGCCCAGCATTTCACATGAGGTACTCTGCATAGTAGTTAAATAAGCACGGTGACAGTATACAGCCTTGACATACTCCTTTCCCACTTTTGAACCAGTCCAATGTTCTATGTCCAATTCTAACTATTGCTTCTTGTTCTGCATACAGATTTCTCAGGAGGCAGGTAAAGTGGTCTGGTATTCCAATCTCTAAGAAATTTCCACAGTTTTCTGTGATCTACTCAGTCAAACGCTTTACCTTAGTCAATGAAGCAGAAGTAGACGCTTTTATGGAATTCCCTTGCTTTTCCTATGATCCAGTGAATGTTGGCAATTTGATCTTCAGTTCCTCTGCCTTTTCTAAATCCAGCTTATTCATCTGGAAGTTATTGGTTCTGCTGAAGCCTAGCTTATAGAATTTTGAGCATAATTTTGCTAGCATGTGAAATGAGTACAATTATACGGTAATTTGAACATTCTTTGGCATTGCCTTTCTTTGGGATTGGAATTGAAACTGACCTTTCCAGTCCAGTGGCCACTGCTGAGTTTTCCAAATTTTCTGGCATATTGAATGCAGCACTTTAACAGCATCATATCTTAGGATTTGAAATAGCTCAGCGGGAATTCCATTACCTCCACTAGCTTCATTTATAGAATGCTTCCTACTGCTGACTTGACTTCACACTCCAGGATGTCTGCTTTTAGGTGAGTGACCACATCATCATGGTTATCCAGATTATGAAGACCTTTTTCATATAGTTCTTCTGTGTCCTCTTGCCACCTCTTCTTAATCTCTTCTGCTTCTGTTAGATCCTTGCCATTTCTGTCTTTATTGTGCCCACCTTTGCATGAAACAAAAACTCTAAATATGAAAAATAATCTTCCACAATCTTACCAGCAATCATTGACTTTTTCATTCATGCCACTCTCTAATCTGTCCAGTTTATTTTCAGAATCTGCAATGACTTTTTTTTTCTTCTATGGTGATTTAGAAATACTATATTGTTCAGTCAAAAAAAAACACACCTCTCTTAAAAAGTTATGCATGTGCTTACTAAACACAGCATTAGTTTCTAATGTGTATGTCAGTGATAAATTTATGAATATCCTGGATTACCCTCCTTCTTTTTTTCTTGTGCTCTCCTGCAATAGTTCCTGGACTGACTTTGGTAACTGGTACTTGTCTAAATAGATATTTCATATTCCCCTCTTCAATTCAAGCTTACTAAACTTCACAGATATAGTGGTTC
>SJYQ01001316.1:1090909-1120940 GCA_006410935.1 Redunca redunca
GGGAATTCTTGAAAGCAATGATTTAAAAAGCTGACCTAATAAATTCTCTGGTGTATGAACTTTGATGAATTTATATATGGTGTATGAACTTATATAAATGCACATCACTATGTCTTATGTTATCATGAGGCTTAGTGACTATGGTCTCAGGGTAACATGAAAGGTTTCTTTTAAGTAATACCCAACATCTTTAAGAGAACAATTAACTTTCTTTACTTGGAGGGAGTGTGAAGGATTGGTGACTCTGATCATTTCTATCAGATTAATTAAAGTAAATGAGTTAACCATATCATTAAAACTTATTTTGCCTTAAAGAAAGTGAAAGTGAAAGTGAAAGTGAAGTCGTGTCCAACTCTTTGCAACCCCATGGACACCAGGCTCCTCCATCCATGGGATTTTCTAGGCAAGAGTACTGGAGTGGGTTGCCATCTCCTTCTCCAGGGAACTTCCCCACCCAGGGATCGAACCCAGGTCTCATTGTAGACAGATGCTTTACCGTCTGAGCCACCAGGGAAGTCATTTTGCCTTAAATGCAATAATAATAATTGACCTCAGTGGTCTTTGTCAGTGTTACTGACTGGGTGAAAAAGTTAGTTCTTACTTCCTTAGGCCTTAGATATTTTTATTTCTTTCTCTTAGGTGAATTAAGACAAAAATGTATGATAAGTGAAGATGTAAACATATCCCATATTATAATTAAGATTGACTAGGTTCTAACAGAAAAAGCAGCAGATACAGAATCTAAGAGGAAAAACAATATTTAACATCTTCAGTATAACAGTAAAAGAAATGTATTAGTATGAAGATTTTTAGAATTATTGTATCTTACTGTCAAAGAGAAACACAACTGACAACAAATATGGAGTCAATGAGGGCATCATAATGACACTGATAGCAAAATATGGCCACCAAGTACAGATTCATGAGATGAGAAAGAGTGATTTAGACCATGTGATACAGTTTTATAAGCCATTAAAATTAGAGGTGAAAGGAAGTTGTATTAAATTACTTAGGGCAATATCTTTCTGCCTCTACAAGATTAAGAGAGCGCACTTCACAATAGATGTCTCCAGAAATTTAACTGACCATTCATTTAAATCTAAAGTGGATAAGCTGAAATTTAATAAGCATTTTATGTCCTACATTAGTCTGGCCCTAATAAGCAAGTCTTGTTTTCAAGATCAAAATTACCTTTGATGACCAGCACCTCTTTGCCTGTCTGTCCTTCTAGTAGGGACAAGCTCTTCAGAATAAGGGCAAGCATGCCTAACAGATACTAACAGCAGGACATTCTCCAGGTATCTGGCGAACTGTTCAAAGTCATGGTCCATTAGAAACAACAGGGATTTTGCTACTTCAGAAAGGTAATTTGGTTTCTAGGAAATTAAGACCCCTTTACCAACCCCTCTAGTGCCCTTCTCATAGAGAAGAGGGGTAAGCAGAGCATTCAGTTTAGAGCGTTCAGATAAGGGCAGAGAAACAGCCCATTGTTCCCTGAAGGCACTGCCTGCTCCATGCCCTTGGGACTTAGCAAAAGCTACCACATATTATTATTTTTTGTCTAAGCATACGTCTGTCTTCCTGACTAGACTGAAAGCATCCCAGAGGCAGGGACAAGGTGAGTTATCTGGGCATCCCCAGCACCTTCTATGTGCCCTGTTCAATTTTTTTCTGTGGATAAAGGTGATATTTTTAGGTAAATAAGTAAGCTAGTTAATAGAATTTAGAAAGGCGGAGGATCCAATTTTCTCTAAAAATTGAGTAGTAGTATTTTAAATTTTTTATTAAAGTATAATTGATTTATAATGTATTAATTTCTGCCATAGAGCAAAGTGATTCTGTGATATATACACATGCTTTTTAAAATATTCTTTCCCACTATGGTTCAGCATAGAATATCGAATATACTTCTCTTTGCCATACAGTGCATGTGTGGTAAGTCTCTTCAGTCCTGTCCAACTCTGCAGTCCTTTGGACTGCAGCCGGCCAGGCTCCTCTGTCCATGGGATTCTCCAGGCAAGAGTGCCGGAGTGGGTTGCCATGTCCTCCTCCAGGGGATCTTCCTGACTCAGAGATCAAACCCGCGTCTCTTCTGTCTAAGCTGCAATGGCAGGAGGGTTCTTTAGCACTTGGCCACCTGGGAAGCCTGTGCTGTGCAGCAGGACCTTCCTATCCACTCTATACAGAAGAGCTTACAGCTGCCACCCCCATCTCCCACTCCTCCCCTCCCCAGCCCCCTCTCCCTTGGCAACCACAGAACTGTTCTGTTTGTCCTGGAGTCTGCTTCTGTTTTATAGACAGGTGCATTTGTGTCATATTTCAGGTTCTACATAAGAGTGACATCGTAATGTAGCTGTCTTTCTCTTTCTGACTTACTGCACACAGTATGGTAATCTCTAGTTGCATCCACATTACTGCAGATGGCATTATTTTGTATTTTTTATGGCTGAGTAGTATTCCATTGTGCTGATATATAGGCACCACACCTTCTTTATCCATTCCTCTGTGGATGGACATTTAGGTTGCTTCCACGTCTTGGCTATTGTAAAAAGTGCTGCTATGAACATAGGAGTGCATATATCTTGAATTATAGTTTTGTCTCTATATACGCCCCAGAATGGGATTGCTAGATCATGTGGTAATTCTAGTTCCAGTTTTCTGAGGAACCTCCATACTATTTTCCATAGCAGCAGCATCAACTTTTATTTCCAGCAACAGCGCAGGAGAGTTACCTTTTCTCCACACCCTCTCCAGCATTTGTTATTTGTAGACTTTTTAATGATGACTATTCTGAACTGTGTGAGGTGGTACCTTATTGTAGTTCTGATCTGCATTTCTCTAATCAACAATATTGAGCATCTTTTCATGTGTCTAATGGCCATCTGTATTTCTTCTTTGGAGAAATGTCTGTTCAGGTCTTCTGCCCATTTTTTAACTCTGTTGTTTGGTTTTTTGTTGTTGTAGAGTTGTGTGAACTGTTTGGAAATGAAGTCCTTGTCATTTACAAATATTTTTTCTCATTCTGTAGGCTTTTCGTTTTGTTTATCGTTTCCTTTGCCATGCACAAGCTCGTAAATTTGATTAGGCCTCATTCGTTTATTTTTGTTTTTATTTCTATTGCCTTGGGAGACTGACCTAAGAAAACATTGGCACAATTTATGTCAGAGAATGCTTTGCCTATGATCTCTTCTAAGAATTTTATGGCATCATGTCTTATGTTTAGGCCATTTAGAGTTTATTTTGTGTATGAGTGTATTCCAACTTTAGCAGCTGATTTTTTGCCTTAGTTAAAGTGGGGCAGATCCCTTCTCTAGGAGAAATAAGCGCCAAATGAGTAAAAAAAAAAAATCACATATCAATTTATTAATATATACATTTGTTTTGAAAATACAGTAAAGCATAAAATCATTAGAATATTTATAAAATCCAAAACTACAAATTTATCTTCACCACAGGTCTTTTTTGGTCAAAAAGTTATGCTAGTTAAATCAGCACTTATCAGAGTTTGGGCTCTAGAGCTGGTCCTATGAGCTATTAATAGTTATTACAATTAAAATTGTACCAAGGTTTAATAATTTGAGAAAATTTGGGGTGAAACAAAATTATATGATATTCCTTTATTATAGGGTTTCTCAAAGATCTATTATTATAGGGTTTCTTTTAATTCTTAAAAATTATATCAACATGCTTTATGGATCTTCAAGGTTGGAAGGCAGCTGATATGGATTTATTCAACATCATTTGTCTCTTTTATGAAACAACTAAGGGATTAGTGGTTTGAGGAACACACTTTGGGAAAAGCTGACTCAGACAGAATTCTAATGTAGGTTCCTTCTGCTAGAGAAATTTCACTGTTGACGACCTGTATTGAAAGAATTGCGATGTAAAACTTCCTGGAATGATGGTTCTCAGTGCTGGCTGACCGTTAGAATCATCTGGGAACTTTAAACTTCCAGAAGCCAAGACCCCATCCCAGGCAAGATAAGTCAGGGTTTCTGAGGGTAAGTTTTCCCATTGAGAAGATAGAAATAATACTACCAACCTCACAGGATTATCATGAAACATAAATGAGATCATATGTGTAAAATGCCTACTCCAGTGCCCAAAACAAAAGTTGTCTTTGGAAAAAAAATGTTTCTTTCTAGGGATAACGTAGAATTTCAGTTTAAAAATGTAGAAGATATTATGAAAATAGAAAATCACTATTTGGCTGGCACTGTTTTGCATCCTTGAATGCATAACTAAAGGGTAAATGTATGATGAGAAACAGGATGTTTGCCTAGTCTCGAAGTATTTCCTCACAACACACTTATTCATTACAAAGGGAAAATAGTGGCTTCAACAGTGGAAGAATCTGTGGACCCCATCTTAACTAAGAGGAGAAAGGTTGTCTCACCAGCAACGAGGCACGTCAACATGACCTACCGCGATCTCGTGCATCGAGGAGAGCATGTCAGCGCTTCTGCAGTACCCTCGCTAAAAACTACGTCTCCGGGGTGTCCTTACCAGGAAACGTCGGACAAACCCAAATCAAAGGACATTTTACAAAATAACTGGCAGCACGCCTCTGAAGTGTCAAGGTCATGAAAGAAAAAGAAAGACACGCTAAGGAACTGTCCCCGGTCAGACGAGAGTAAGGAACTATGACAAACACATACAATGCGTGAGCCTGGACTGGATCGAGGGCCAGGCTGGATCAGGGACATTAGTGGGATATTAGTGAGACAACTGGTGAAAATCCAGAGTTTTGTCGATTCTGCATTTTCCAAATGCTATTACCTGGTTTCCACAAATGTGCTGCAGTTATATAAGATGGTAACTTTCGGAGATGAGGGGTGATGGGTAGGTGGAATGCGGTACTATTTTGCAACTTTTTTGTGAGTCTGAACATTTTTCAAAATGAAAAGTTTAAAAAATTTGCTGTTCATTTCTTTCCTACTCAGACACTATAGAGAAAATAGAATCAGTATTTTTTTTCCTTAGGTGTTATAGGGGAAATATGTCTCTGTGCTACACAGTGTATATTGAGTATCCTGAAAAAGAGGCCCAAGGTGAACATTGTAACCAGTCTTTCATATGATGTTAAAAATGTGTTCTCTAAGAGGAAAAGCCAAAGAGATCTAGGAAAGTAGAGGGTAGGAAAGAGAAGATGGTGGGAAGAAATTGGGAGCTGCTGGAGATGGGTTTTGGAAAGAGTTCTTGAATAAGGGTGCAGGAAGCAGACAGACAGTTGTGAGATTAGGAAATAACCATGGAGGATATTAAGAAGGGCAGAGAAGGGACAGAAGTGGCATCATACATGTATGTTCTCCTTGATAATTTGTGAGTCTATAGAAGAGATTTTGATTTTTCCTAATTTTTTTCTTTGAATATTAATCTATGCTGAGACTCATCATTTTTTTTTAATTTTTATTTTAACTTTAGTTTACTTTACAATACTGTATTGGTTTTGCCAAACATTGACGTGAATTCACCATGAGTGTACATGCGTTCCCAAACATGAATTCCCTCCCACCTCCCACCCCATAACATCTCTCTGGGTCCTCTCCATGCACCAGCCCCAAGCATCCTGCATCCTGCATCGGACATAGACTGGAGATTCGTTTCTTACATGATAGTATACTTGTTTCAATGCCATTCTCCCATCTCATCCCACCCTCTCCCTCTCCCCCAGAGTCCAAAAGTTCACTCTATAGATCTGAGTCTCTTTCGTTGTCTCGCATACAGGGTGAGACTCATCCTTGAAGGGCCTGGGTTATAGTCCTGTTACACTGACACACAGTCCAGACCACGTGCCTGGTCTGTGAGACAGACAGCTTAACCATTTACCTGGGAGCCCTTTATGGAAAAAAGTAGCTTGAGCCTGCAAACTTAAGCCGCCGAAGGATCCTGCTGTGCAGTTCTCTCTTGCTGGGGATGAGGAAGGGCCGCCATCTGTAGACTTGAGAACTGCTGGCACAGGGTGGATGAAGAGCTTTGTGGGGTCTCTTCTGGGTTGTCTTCACTGGCGATGTCCATTTGTTTCTTCCTAATCACTTCCAAGACTGGAAGCCAGAAATGAATCTGAAAAGACACAGTTTGGATGAATGAGCGTTAGAATTATTTCAGCTGCCACTGACATAAACTTTTCAAAAGACTTTGCAAATAGCCAGAAAACCTTATCCTTACTTAAGGATTGTCTTGGTCTTTCACTGTCTATGAAATATTTTCTGATTCTGTAAGTTGTAGATGGCTGATGGCAACAATGCAAATGATTCTCGTCCATAGGTATGCAAATGAATTTCACCCAGTAGAATACAACTCATCCTCCCATCCACCTTGTTGGAACAAGCCTGTTTTGCATCTATTAAGGAAATTAATTTTGGTCTTCTCAGTGGTTTGTATATATGTGTGTGATTTGAATTGTTCTTTGAATTGGTTGGAATTTCTTACTGTTCCCTTTTAAATTAATAAGTTGAATAAAGTCTTTGACAAGTGTTCATTTTATGTGTGTGAAAGTCATTAAGTTATCATACATATGTATAAATATACATACATCATATATTTTTTAAAAACTTTAATGTTTATTTATGTGGCTGCTCCAGGTCTTAGTTGCAGCATGTAAGATCTAGGTCCCTAACCAGGAATCGAACTCGGGTCCCCTGGATTGGAAGCTTGGAGTCTTAGCCACTGGACTACAAGAACAGTCCCTATGTCTTTTTTTTTTTCCCCACCCTCCATCCCTATGTCTTTTAATGCTGGACAATGAGCAATTTCTTTGGAGTTTACCAAGTTGTAGCAGATACTTCCCTTCTGTTCTTTATTTACGCTGGTAAAATAACTCTCTCTGGGCATTGTCCTTTAGCAGCCCTTAGGGAAGGCATTCCCAGTAGCTTCTCTTCAATAAGACTGAAAAACTCACTTGGAATCAGCATTTTGAAGGATTATTCTTGCAGAATCTTCTGGAACAACCAGCATTATTATAGAATCTTCTGGACTTAGCCATGTGTGTCTGTTCCTCATCCTCGCCCCCTCACCCCCAGGGTTTCCCCCATCTGTTGCTGGGGATATAAGCCTTAACGTAAACTTGAAAGAATGCTTTGAAATTCCATTTGCCCTTGAAGCTCAAAATTTCCCTAGTGACAGGTTACGCCCCCATTTCAGCTTTACCTTTGTAAAGTACAGACTCAGTTTCCCTTTTACTTCTCCCACTGGCTGCTTTGATCTTTTCTTCAGTATCTTCGTGTGGAGGTATTGCATGCGCTCCCCCTGCACACTTGGGTAGAAGGACGCTGACACCAGGATTTTAAGTTGCATCAGGACAGAGGACAATAGTCCTAGCATCACTAGTATCACAAGAATGATGCTGAGAGGAATCCACGTCTTAGATAGAAGGAGCTTTGGTTTAGGGATGCAGGTCGGTTCAAACAGAGATATATTAAAGGAAGAATCATGGATGATGTCTTGAGTCCCTTGTTCCTAAAATGAAAGAATAAAAACATCAAGATCCATGCCATTTTCATACCCTGCCCTGGTCTTTCTCTATACTGCTCTGCAGCGGGCAGCATTTATCTTAAAACATGCAGGGAGCTTTGGCGGAAGGAGCTATGCCAACTCCTTTTATGTGCAACGGTTGGAGTTTTAGTTGTAGCTACTGCAGTGGTTTGCAAAGTGGATTTGGGGAAATGCAGATTCCCTTGAGAGAAGGATATCAGATAAGTTTGTTTGCTCTGTCTCTTCTTTAGAGAGAAATGATGCCCACGAGACTGTTGAAGGCTCTGAGAAGAAAGCAGAGAAATTTGTTTGCTTCAGCAAATCCTTCTCTTAATAATGTTTGAAAGGATTTTAGAATTATTTATGTATTCTAGTTTTGGCTGCACTGGGTTTTTATTGCTGCACACTGGCTTTCTCTAGTTGTGGAAAATCGGGGCTACTCTCGAGTTGCGCTCCCTGGGCTTCTCGTGGTGGCGGCTTCTCTTGTGGCAGAGCACAGGCTTTAGGGCACTGAGGTTTCAGTAGCTGTGGCACACCCAGGGGCTTGATTGCTCTGCGGCACACGGGGTCTTCCAGACCAGGGATCAAACCCACATTTCCTGCACTGGCAGGCAGGTTAATAACCACTGGGCCACCAGGGAAAAGAAAAAAGTGGAAGTCACTCAGTCATGCCCAACTCTTTGCGTCCCTTGGGCTATGTAGCCTGCCAGGCTCCTCTGTCCATGGAATTCTCGAGGCCAGAATACTGGAGTGGGTAGCCGTTCTCTTCTCCAGGAGATCTTCCCAACCCAGGGATTGAACCCAGGTCTCCCATACTGCAGGCAGATTCTTCACCGTCTGAGCCGCCAAGGAAGCCCAGACCACCAGGGAAGTCCTCTTCTAATAATTTTGACCGCATAACCCATGTATGGAATACCTGTTTCTATACTTCAGAGGATGTGGGATTCATGAAAGATGGTTTTAGCTCAACTGGAAGGGATGTTTTGTAGCAGAGCCCATCAAGACCCAGTCATAGTCTCTGCATCTTGACAAATACCCCGTCAGCAGACCACAAGGTCATAAAGATGTGGAGGCATTAAATTATGTTCTCAGTCACCCTTCTAGAGCTTGAAATGGTGGGGATGGGGTGGAATTATTCTTGATGCAAGGATACTAAAAAGAGTTTATTTACTGAAAGTGGCTCTAAAATCCTATTTATAGAGGTCTCAAAATAGGACAGTTTCTCATCTCTCTTGGATGCTAGGAGGGGTACATTCAATCCTGCTTGAAGGCAACAGAATAAACCAGCTGCCATCATCAAACTGACCCAGAGGGCAAATGACATTGGGCCACCCAGACAAGCCACGAGCAGGAGACGGGTGCGCTGATTCAGCTCTTACTTTTCCCTGACCTGAGAAAGTCACATCATCTCTCAGTGGCTCTGTTTTCCAATTTGGTAAAACAGGAATTAATGGACCAGATCCTGCCCACGAATAAACTACTCCCAGTGTAAATTAAGCACCTTGGGGACGGAGCATTAACCTTACAGACTAAAATACTTAGTAAGTTATCACCCCAGCGCCCCAGAGCCATGGGGCCCAAAAGCCGACAATGACTTCTGAAAAGAACCCAACCACACCCAGAGAACACCGTCCACCTTGGATTCACCCCAATACCAGTGAAAAATCTGGAAA
This sequence comes from Redunca redunca, assembly GCA_006410935.1. Lineage (NCBI taxonomy): Eukaryota > Metazoa > Chordata > Mammalia > Artiodactyla > Bovidae > Redunca > Redunca redunca. The sequence continues at coordinate 1,100,056 of SJYQ01001316.1, forward strand.
CCCCAATCCAGGGACTTTAACACAAATGTCAAGTCCAATCTGCAATTTCCCCAGCACTGTAGCTAGCCAGGAGAAAGCCTTCTTGTTGCCTCTCCTTTTCTCTTTTTAAAAAAAGACAGTTTGCCTGAGACTAAGTAGAGAGTTTTCAGTCCCCAGAGCAAAGGCATGCACTCTTTTTAATACCGTTGAAGAAACAAACACATCGATTGAGTCAATGATGAGAAATCCTGCAATAAAAAACCAGCGGGTGTCCGGTCTGGAAAGAAGTTATTTAGTTTAGGAATCTAACTGGGGATTTTGCAGTTGGGAATCAGGATTGAGTCAACACTTTTGTAAGGGCTTGATAGAGGGCACTGTGGAAGACTCTCTCAAAATACAGAGCAATGTATTAAATGGTATCCCAATGTTTTAAAATGTGTTTGCCTCTCCCAAGTAAACAATTTGCCAGAACGGCATCGAGTCACAAACAAAAAGATTCGCCCAGGTAGCAGACAGTCCTAAAAAGTTAATGCAGCCTGATGCTGGGCACACAGTAGGTGCTCAATAAGTATCGACCTAGTAGCTACTTTTTTCTTACAGTCCCCAGCCATCCAGCCAGGTCTAGTCACATCATCTCCCATCTTTCTTCTTTAAATAAATCATAGGAAAGTGGGAGGAACCTTGAGCCAGTGTTTATCCTCTTGCTTGCTGCTGCTGCTGTTAAGTCACTTCAGTTGTGTCCGACTCTGTGCGACCCCATAGATGGCAGCCCACCAGGCTCACTCCGTCCCTGGGATTCTCCAGGCAAGAACACTGGAGTGGGTTGCCATTTCCTTCTCCAATGCATGAAAGTGAAAAGTGAAAGTGAAGTCGCTCAGTGGTGTCCAACTCTTCATGACCCCATGGACTGCAGCCTACCGGGCTCCTCCGTCCATGCGATTTTCTAGGCAAGAGTACTGGAGTGGGGTGCCATTGCCTTCTCCTCTTGCTTGACTGCTTTGCAAATCTGCCCCAACGGAGGGACCAGAAATCTCCAAGGACATCCAGGAATAAGAGAGGCACTGCCAGTCACATGGAAGCCAGCCGCTGGAGGCACAGTCTCCCGGGCTCCGCAGCAGAGTCTGAGAGGAGCCGGAACAGCAGTCTCATAGTCACGGCTGCCCCAGCGCCCACTGCCCTGCTGTTGTGAGTGTCCAAGGCAGCCTCCCCCCGCCAGATCGTGAGCAGTCCTCACGCTTGAGACATCGTTGCATCCCCAGGACCCCCACAACAACACCCAAAAATGTATTTGTCAGGACACTGTCACTGGGAAGTTCCTGGGCCTTTTTCAAAAGGCGTAGATCGCTTCCCTCTCCCACTCCCATCTCCCCACCCCGCCCCCGTCTAAAACAGTGAGAATTCACAAACCAGGCATGGGTTTTGGCTGAGAGAGAAACAGATGAGAGAGGAGCAGAAAGAGAAAGAAAGAGAGGAGCTGGTTGAAAAAGGGACTCCGGGAAGGGGATGGGCTGTGGGGGGAGGGAAGGAGGGGTTCTTTTACCAGCTGCCCCCCAGGATCCAGCCAGCCTGAGAAATCTTATTTGGCTTCCATCTGAGACTCTGCTTCCATTATCCACTCTGCTCCAGATATCTTGAGCAACGGGGGGTTCTTGTAATTAACTGAAGTCTTCAGGGGAAGGGAATGCTCAGAGTAATCAGCTCTGAGATGCAGCCCAGGAGTGGGAGGGACAGGGGCCAGACAGCACCTGCTGACCAGGAGAAAATGGAGGGAGAGTGTAGACACCGCAGGCGGAAGTGGGGTTTCAGAGGAGGGTTTCCAGGTCCCCTTCTGCCCTTCCCCTCCAAGACTTCCCCCCGCAGAGGCACAACCTACTTACTGTAGCTCCATAAAGAAGGAAGAAAGTCCAACACATGGCAACAGGAGACGGTGTTTTCACCAGCCCAGGCTAGTGCACACCACCCAGCATGCGTGACATTCCTACACACACAGCTATACACATTGTGTGTGCACAGGCACACAGACAACATACACTAGACACACAAGGGCACATCCCACCTAGCTCAGCTCCACAGCGACTGGGTTTAAACACAAGTAAGACAAGTATCTGGCAGCGTGCCCATCCTCTGAAGTGTCCAGAACGAGCTCAGTCGTGTCTGACTCTTTGTGACCCCGTGGACTGTAGCCCTGGATGCTCCTCTGTCCATGGCAAATATCCCAGCCAAGCATCCTGGAGTGGGTTGCCATTTCCTCCCTTAGGGAATCTTCCCAACCCAGGGACTGAACCCAAGTCTCTCGAATCTCCCGCACTGGTAGGTGGATTATTTACCACTGTACCTGGGAGGTGGCACGGGAAGCCCCCTGGGAAGCCCCCTGAAATGTCCACGTAATCATAAACTGCCATGGGAAAAAAATGGAAAAGAGGAAAGATGGGATGAACAAAAACCATGGTCTTTTTTGTTGGGACATGGCTGCCCCAAGAAACTAATGCCATGATCAAAGATGTTCAGAACGTTATCATATAACGCAGGGGTTTCAACTCAGTTTAACCAACTCATTTGGGGCTCTTCCTACATTCCAGGCTCCATGCCAGGCACTGGGGATCCAGGAAGGAAATAAAACACTGCCCTTCCTTGGGATGTTCATGATCTTTTGCAAAGAGACAGCAAGCAGCTAGAATACCAGGTGAGATGGGCCTTTGAGCACCTACCTGTCTGTGCAGTTTCAAGTGCACCTCGAGCCCTGGCAAGCTTTGGAAATGTTTGCTCATGGAGAAAATGAGCAAGTATAGCAGGTAATCTATGGCTGCAAATAGCAGCCAGATATAGAGGTGGGTAAGAACCGGGAGGAGAAATAGGCCCAGGTTCCTCCTGTCTTTAGGAGTCAGCCAGAAAGACGGGATAACAACATACTTCTTCCTTTCCTGCTTATTCAGTGGGAGGACACAGGCCCTCTGTTCATGCCTCTCCCTTTCGTCCAGCTGAACAAATTGCCTGGTGAGGTAGATGTTCTCAAACTTCCAGCCATAAGGGTCCAAGAATCGTTTCATGAAGAGGCCAGTGCCAAGCAGCACCAGCAGCAGCCCCGTGAGGGCAAGGAGCTGCCGCCCCAGAGAGCACAGCACCTCCGTCGCCGTCACCATCTGGTACAAGACACCCAGGGCTTTGTCCGTGGTGTCGTTGAGCTGAGCCTCCAGAGCTTGGCTGGGACTGAAAAGGGAGACCTCCAGGGTCTGGTTCCAAGACACAAGATCATCAAATAGACTCAGGTGAGTGACAAGACCGTACACCCACCGAATTGCTTCAATATATTTCTTCAAAAGTGGGAAATGGATGGAAAAGCTCTTTGCCCTCAGGTTGCAAGTCATACTGTCCAGGAGCCCTTTGAAGTTGTGAAAGATATTTTCCACGTGTCCGAAGATGACCACCCCTGTGCCCGCAGCGATCAAAGCGTTCCTGCCTTCACGCAGGCCGCACGAGAGGAAGAAGAGCAGAATGAAACACCGTGCGTGCTTGGAGCAGCACAGCAGAACACACGTGGCCATCCAGGAGGTGATGAAGACAATGAATGAGGACAGGAACCAGTACAAGGCCCCAGAGAGGAGGCCCACGGAAATGAAAGCGACAAAACAGCAAACGCCCATGTGCTGGGCAAAGGCCATCCATCCAGGCCTTCTTGGAGACACATACGTCCCCCAGAGTCTTAAGAAGATGTCGGTGCCTGAGGTCCAGACGCCCATGCTCCCTGTGTCCCTGGAAATGAAAAACAAACCAGGGTCAGATGCTGCTTTTAAATGTCCTCTGTCACTTTGCAAAGGGCATGGTGATAGATTGATTGCAAAAAGAATGGCCATAATTCTTTACCCTTCTCAGTCTCCACACTGTTTTCAAACTTAAATTGGGTCCACTCGCCTGAACGCAGTAAAGCTAACCTACGGGCACCGGATTGTGGGAAAGGGAAGTACAGAGTTTATCCCAAGGTCCCCAGTGTGGGGCCAAGCAGGAGAATGGGCAGCTTGTGTTTAAAAGACCCAAACTTGACATAAATGAGCTTATTTATGAAACAGAAATAGACTCACAGACACAGAAGACAAACATGGTTACCAAATGGGATCATGGGGTGAGGAGTGAAGGAGAGATAAATAATAGTTTATGATTAACATATATAACCTTCATGTGTAAAATAGATTACAAATACAGACCTACTGTACAGCACAATTAACTATATTCCATGTCTTTGTAATACCCTAGGGAAAAGAATCTGAAATAGAATATATATATATATGTATGTATATATGTGTGTTTTCAGTTGTGGCTGACTCTTTGTGACCCCAAGGACCCTATCCTGCCAGGCTCCTCTGTCCATAGGATTTCACAGGCAAGAATACTGGAGTGGTTTGCCATTAAATTATGTATATACATACATATATATATAACTTAACTTGTATATATATAACTTAATCACTTTGCTATATACCTGAAACTAACACAACATTATAAATTAACTGTCAGTCAGTCAGTTGGAGAAGACTCTTGAGAGTCCCTTGGACTGCAAGGAGATCCAACCAGTCCATCTTAAAGGAAATCAGTCCTGAATATTCATTGGAAGGACTGATGCTGAAGCTGAAACTCCAGTACTTTGGCCACCTGATTCGAAGAGCTGACTCATTTGAAAAGACCCTGATGATGGGAAAGATTGAAGGCAGGAGGAGAAGGGGATGACAGAGGATGAGATGGTTGGATGGCATCACTGACTCAATGGACATGAGTTTGGATGAACTCCGGGAGTTGGTGATGGACAGTGAGGCCTGGCGTGCTGTAGCCCATGGGGTCGCAAAGAATCAGACATAACTGAGCGAATGAAATGTCAGTTGCTCAGTCATGTCCGATGCTTTGCTGAACCTCAATAAAAAACGTGGTTTAAAAAAAAGGCCACAACTCCCAATGGCTTTTGGGGAAGAGCTGTTAAAGGCAAGATGGGGGAGAGGCTTGCAGGTGCCTGATCAGCTCATGTAGCTCTTGATTGCTCAGTGGTGACTGTGACATTCTGGGAATGAGCATTGTCAACCTGGTTCCAACAAGTCTGAGGTCCACCTGATGTGGTCAGCCTGCAATTAACTTCTTTCACCTGATGGAGGTTTTAATGTCTGCAAAACAACTCGAGGATATGGTGCTAAATATTATCTATAGCCTGTGAGGAGGAACCAAAGGGCCCTGACTTTGTTTTATGGCTAAACTCATTATTTTGTTTTGCTTGAATGTCTTCCTTCCTTCCTTTGTTTCTGCATTTTCTCACTTTTCTGATTAAATTTTCTCTTTGGACTTGGAGAAGGGTGAAGCTCTTCTACAGAGTTAGGGCACATGGGGTTGGTTCCTGGGAAGGCCCTGCAGAGTACTGCTCAGTTTCAACGCCTCCTTGCAAGGTGACTTTACTGCTTCTCCCATCAAGAGGTGAGAGAAATAGAATCCGGTGGGGGGTTTATTTCTCTAGCCCTTGAATTCTGGATGGCCCTGTGACACCACTGGCCAGCAGAATGTGGCAGAAGTGACAGTGTGTCTCTTCTGAGTTTATGATTCCCTGCTGCCTCTCTTGGAACCCTGCTACGAACTTGTTAACAAGTCCAAGTGTACTAGCCTCTATTACTGCTAAAGCAAATTTCCGCAGCTAGTAGCTTATGAAAGTGTGAAAGTGTCAGTCGCTCAGTCATGTCTGATCCTTTGTGACTCCATGGACTATAGCCACCAGGCTCCTCTGTCCATGGAATTCTCCAGGCAAGAACACTGGAGTGGATGGGTTGCCATTCCCTTCTCCAGGGGATCTTTCCAATCCAGGGATTGAACCTGGGTCTGCTGCATTGCAGGCAGATTCTTCACTGTCTGAGCCACCAGGGAAGCCCTTCTTAACAAGTTCAGGTGTATTTGCCTCTATTATTGCTATAGCAAATTTCCATAGACCTGATGGCTTATAGCAACACATATTTATTCTCATACAGTTCTAAATGTCAGAAGTCTAAAACTGGTCCAGAAGGCTGGAGTTTCCAGAGGAAAATCCATTCCATTGCCTTTTCCAACTTATAATGCTGCCTATATTCCTTGGCTCGTGGACTCTTCTCCATCTCAGAGAGAGCAATGATTCATCCTCTTTTCTCTCCGACCTCTGCTTCCATCCTTGTATCTTCTCTCAGGACTCTGATCCTCCTGCCTTCCTCTTGTAAGGACCCCTGTCGCTATACTGGGGCCACCCAGATAATCCAGGTTAATCCCTCCATCTCAAGATCGTTAACTCGAGCACACATGCAGAAGCTCTTTTGCCACGAAAGATAACATAGCCACAGGTTCTGGGCATTAGGACACGGACATCTTTGGTTGGGGCTCCGGGTGGGGGGTCATTCTGCCTGTTATACCAGTTGGACTGCTGAATGACAAGAGGCACATGACCAGTCTGTTCCATCAACTCAGCCAATAGCCAGTCCACTGCCTGATATCACATATCACATAGCCAGTCCTCAGCCACCAGCTGATCGCAGATACTTGAACGATAATAAGAAATGCTTGTTTACTCTCAGGCTCCGAATTCTGCGCTGCTTTGTTAGGCAGTGATTGTTCACTGCTAAGAGCAGTGGGACTGTGCCGTGGGTCTTATTAATTGAAACCAACCTTAGGTTGATGGACAGGCTGCAGTTTCCACAAAATGCTTGAAGTAAGATCACTTTCAGATAATCGTCTATTTTCTTGTGCTCCAATTTTTACAAAAAAGAAAGCAAACTGAAGGCATCCAAATTCAAACGTGGCATTGGACTGAGACCGATGTAGTCGTCTCTGTGATGCTGTGCCTTCCCTCCCTAGCTCGCACCCTCCAAGTGCAGCTCTTTCCTGAGAATCTTATAAGGAAAATGAGAATAATTTGTCACTGAGTTAATCATCTTTTCTTTTTTCCCAGATCTGGCGTAATAAAATGAAGGTGCTAAGGGCTTGCTACTGCCCTGACGGTCATGCCGATTTAGGTACATGATGCACTCAGAGAGCCTTGGTTCCCTTGGAACAGTATAAAGTGAATTTGAGCTCTCTTGATTGACATGAAAATATCTAATGAGCATTATACCATATGTATGGAATTTTAATGAAGACATTGATCACTTATTAAACCCTCTCAAATAAATCCCTTCTCACATCAAATATTGTGGGGCTGGATTTATGGAGTAGCTTAATATCGTTCCAGCCAGTGAATTACACTCGCATTGTGAGAAAAGTGTCCGGGCATTGGCTGGAGGGCATGACCTGAAATGAGGATATGACTTTCTTTCTGGGTTCAGGCAGAATGAGGTTAATGTAGGACAGAAGTGAGATGGGGAAATAGGCAGGTTAGGAACAAGCCTGTGGAAATTTCTCCAGCAATAATATAGAGGACTTGCAGCTCTTGGTACGAAATCTGAATGGGAAAGTTCTGCACAGAGAAGAGAAATGGGGAGACATTGTGTTGAAGAAGGGGCATTACCATACAGGACTGGCCTTAGGGGAGATTCAAGATCGTCCCTACGAGGGTGTTCTAACTCCATCTGGCAGAAAGGGGATGGCAGTAAATGGTCATTAGAAGGGTAACCAGCAAAAGAACAGAGTTCTTTTTTCCCCTAAGCTTGCTTCCTTTAAGAACTGGAGGTTGGTTTGGAGGCTGGCAGTGAAAAATTGCAACCCACTCCGGTACTCTTGCCTGGAAAATCCCATGGCAGAGGACACTGGTAGGCTGCAGTCCATGGGGTCGCTAAGAGTCAGACACGACTGAGTGACTTCACTTTCACTTCACTTTCATGCATTGGAGAAGGAAATGGCAGCCCACTCTAGTATTCTTCCCTGGAGAATCCCAGGGATGGGAAAGCCTGGTGGGCAGCCGTCTATGGGGTCTCACAGTCAGACACGACTGAAGCAACTTAGCAGCAACAGCAACAGTGAACTTTCCCATTCAAATTACATGCCAAGAGCTGCAAGCCTTCTATATTGTTGCTGGAGAAATTTCCACAGGCTTGTTCCTAACTTGCCTATTTCCCCATCTCATTTCTGCCCTACATTAACTCCATTCTGCCTGAACCCAGAATGAGAGTCATTTCCTCTTTTCAGGTTGCTCAGTTCATGCCAGTTTGGAGGCTGGAGGACTGATGCTGAAGCTGAAACTCCAATACTTTGGCCACCTGATGCAAAGAACTGACTCATTTGAAAAGACCCTCATGCTGGGAAAGATTGAAGGTGGGAGGAGAAGGGGATGACAGAGGATGAGATGGTTGGATGGCATCACTGACTCAATGGACATAAGTTTGAGTAAACTCTGGGAGCTGGTGATGGACAGGGAGGCCTGGCGTGATGCAGTCCATGGGGTCTCAAAGAGTTGGACACCACTGAGCGACTGAATTGAACTGAACTGAACTGAGTGATCCCATGCTTCCCTGGTGGCTCAGATGGTAAAGAATCCATCTGCAATGCAGGAGACCTGGGTTTGATCCCTGGGTTGGGAAGATGACCTGGAGAAGGGAATGACAACCCACTCCAGTATTCTTGCCTGGAGAATCCCATGGACTTCGGAAGAGCCTGGCAGGTGACCGTCCATGGGGTCACAAAGAGCTGGACACGACTGAACGACTAATACACACACTTTGAGTGCTCCCATGCACTGACTCTATACCCACGCCTCTCTGACCCTCAGAAATCATGTATGGCCCCTGTGCTCCTGAACCATCCCCAGCCTTGCCAAAGTGAGTCAGTCCTCCTTCAGTGCTGGGTGGGAGGACTTGATCGGCCAGCAGTGAGCAGGTGGGGAGTTCACACAATGCCCAGCCCCAGTGCCATTGGGAGGTACTGCCTCTCCTCCTAGGGCTAGTCCAAGTGCCTTCTTTGTTAGGGCTTTGGATTTGACCTCAAACCATTATGTGAGTAATTGGTGCACTAATGGGTATTAATTGCCTTTTGTGGCCTAGGGGCACTTTACAAATAGCCTCTCTGCATCCTCTCTGAAGCTTCTGGGGACAGATGTTCTTTGCATTTCACATAATGGACGCTGAGGCCCAGATTGCTTGCTGAAATGTGTCAGCGGCCACACAGAGCAGGTGGCACTTCAGGATTCAGGCCAGATCTCCCTGTCCCACTAAACCAAGCCCAGATTCCACGGCTCTGGGCTCTGTTGTGTGACAGGGTGCTCAGTTCACTCTATCTGCTGGAAACTCATCAGACTTCCTGTCAGTTACTCCTTAAGACATTGTTTGTATATCACAAACCCATATCTAACTGCTAATTTTTTTTTTTTTTTTTTGCATCAAAATAGTTGACCCTTTGGGCTTCCCTGGTGGCTCAGACAATAAAGAAATCTGCGTGCAATGCAGGTGACCTGGGTTCCAGCCCTGGGTTGGGAAGATCTCCTGGAGGAGGGTATAGCAACCCACTCAGTATTCTTGCCTGGAGAATCCCCATGGACAGAGGAGTCTGGGAGGCTGCAGTCCATGGGGTGGCAAAGAGTTGGACACGACTGAGCGACTAAGCACAGCACAGCACAGTTGTCCCTGCAAGCATGTTTCTCAAATCAGCAGATTTTTCTCTATAGCAAATCACAAATCCCAGCTGTTTTATGTTTTCTAATATCCCTTATGAGGTACCCTGTTGCTTGCTTCCTAAAAAATTAATAATGCATATTTTAGATTTGTTTTCCCCTTCTCTTGCCTTTATCCTTGTACAGTTTGTTCTTAATAAAGAGATTTCTCTGCAAGTGAGAAACAGATTTATGGATCCATTAAAATTTTAACATTTGCCAATAAAATCTAATAACAATTATATAAGATATATGCCTGCAATTTTGTCTTGTAAGAGGCACATGTTTTCTTAACAAGCAACAGATCTAATATTATTCCCATTTGTTTTGGGGTTGAAAACAGCACGTCACTGAAAGACACCAAAACTTTCTGCAGCAAGAGACCATATGCCTTCTCTCCTATTTTATATTAATGTCTCAAGTCACAGGGGAGAGCTTTGGACCATGAGCCCAGGTCTTCTACTCTGCCCTTCCCATCACTGTTGAATGTGGCCTTGATTTCTTCACCAATCTCTCTTCTTCATTTTCCCTACTTGAATAGAAGACATGCCTGAGCTCCTTCCTGGTGAGTTTTAAGGAAAGGAGCTTTCACAAGCAGGTTAAGATGCCTTGGAGATAAGGTACCCAGTAAATGCAATCTGTTTTTTCTTGTTTCTTTGCTGCAACAGAAAATTGAACCTCTGTCCTGTGAAGCTCTTTAGGCAAGGCTTGAACGCCCTAAGGATGGGAGGCTCAGAGGCAGGAGCTGGACTGTTCCGCCTTCCCAGGACTGACATTTGACACAGTGCCTTTATTAACAGACGTCTGTTCATTTCTGTCCTCTGGTCCCGCAGAGGTACAGTCATTCAATTCATCTTTCTTCCAATGGCCTCAATCCTTTCTTTTTAGAAAAACAAAACAAAAAAAACAGGGAATCAGGATTTGGACAAGCTGGTTGCTTATTTTTTCTCAAAGACGTTTTCAGGCAGATACCAGATTTTTTTAATTTTATTTTTAGAGCTGGAAGAAATCTTATAGGTCAGAGTTTCCTAAACTTGAGTATGTTATTGCTGGGGGAGTCGTGTCAAAATGCAGATTTTGATCCCAAACGTCTAGAATGGCACCTGAGAGTCCACACTCCTAACAAGTCTTGGGCGGTGCTGATGCTGCTGATCTGAGGACCGGACATGGGGTCGCAGTCTCTAGAATTCAGCACTGCCTGACAGCACCTTGAGTGATGATCGAGATGTTCCGTATCTGAGCTGTCGGACGTGGTCAGCACTGGCCCTACGTGAGGACTGAGCACTTGACCTTGAACTAGTGCAGCTGAGAAGTTGCATTCCTAACTTTAGTTTTAATTCATTTAAATTTAAATGGTCTCACGTGGCTGGTGTCTGTGTACTGAACAACACAGCTCTAGATGACTAACACCTGGCCAGCTGGTTTCCACAGATGAGCAAATGAAAATCCAGAGAGGCTGCTGGACTTGCCGAGGCCATTCCAACACTGGAGGCAGAGGTGGGAGGCAGGCCCCAGTTTCCTGCCACAGGGTGACACATTTCCCATTCCATCAACATCTCATTTCTGACTTTTCATGAAGCCCATTCTAAAATCCTTACCAGGTTCCTAAGCAACAGAGCATCACATTTCCCACATACCAAATTTGCCTTCAGCTATTACTAAATAAATAATTAGAAAAGAGGAACAAGCAAAATAGTAATAATAATAGATAACATTAATAGTGATCAGGTTGTTACCAAGAGTCTGGCCACTGTTATGGCATCTGAAATACATTATTCCCAATCTTCACAGCAGCTCTGTATGATTATATTGATACGGTTTTGATGAGACAACTCAGGCTCAGAGGCTGAATAACTTGCCCAAAGTCACACAGTGAATAAGCAGAAGAAACAGAATTCTATCTCATGTTTAAGTGGTACTGAGGATTCAGGATAGGCAAGCTTCTCAGATTCTCTTTCACATGATCCTCAAAGAGTAGTTCCTAAGTCTGATTGAACTTAAACCTCAAACCCCCCAAACTCCAATCACTCATGCATCATGAAATGCGTATTCAACAACGCGGGTATGCGCTCTCCTTGCCTTCTCATCTGCACTGGGTGTCCTCCATGTTCTCTGCCAGCACAGACTAACTGAATGCTCCAGAGCTGACAATGGATTTCCAGCCGGGGTCAGGCCCATCCTGGTCTGAGGTCCAGGCTGCAAGGCACTTGTTCTCCCAGGGTCAGGGGATGAGACCTGCATTCAGTGTTGGCCCCGCCTTCTCTGTTGGGCTGGAGGTCAGGGTTGGGGTTTTCCCTGAGTTAGGGCATTAGGGCAGCGTGAGCAGCACTGAGGTTTTCGAATGCCTGCAGGGGTCAGACAGGCACCATAAAGAGTGAAGGAAATCAGGAGACTGAGACTTCCTGGGGTGGGCAGGGGTGTGGGGCAGTGGGTCTTGGGGGGTTATGAAGCCCACGCCCCAGTTGTTTCCAGAGCTGCAGCCCCACCCCAGCAGGTTTTCTTCGAGGTTGTACACAGACCCGTGTAGCCAGATTTTCTGATTTTTTTTTTTCAAGAGAAGCCAGAAATCTCATTTCCTTTGGGTAACACTTCCTGAGTTTTTCTTTTTCTTTTTTTAAAGTTAGGTCAATTTATTTTTAAATAGTCTGACAATGCTTTTGGACACTGGTCATCAATTTGCAATCCTTGGCCTTTGGGGAATCTGCACCTAACTTCCTCCTCCTCTTATCCTGCTTGTTCTCCCGTCATCTGAATTGCCTTTCTCTCTTTTTATCCCCTGAGACATTTTTCAAAATCACGCTGTAGGCCAGATTCCAGTCTCATGCATAAAGGTTTTTCTTTACGCCTTGGGAATATTTATTTCTGCCCAAAGATCTCCAGCTCTATTTTATTGGCTTCTCTTGTGCTACTGGATTGAGCCACCACACCCCCATCCCCCGCCTCCTCCATTGCTTCTTCAACACCACCTAAAGTCTCACCCGACCTCTTTGACCTGTGGTTCCCCTGTATCATGCCTCCATTAGCAACAATGCTTATCTCCTGACTCAGTGTCTGTCTCCCCACGACCATGAACCTGTCCTTTGCTTTTACCAACAGCAATATCCCAAGAATAATGACCACTTTCCTGCCTTTACCCCTAAACTCCAGTTTCACCACACCCTGGGGCCAGGAACCCACAGCTGCAGTCCACAGGAGACTATCACTGAGGACCCATCTCTCTTTCAGGGACGAAAGTCATTTTTGTGTGGCTGGGTTGCTGAGCTTAGTCGTCACTCAGTCGGGTTCGACTCTTTGCGACCTTATAGACCAGGCTTCTCTGTCAACGGGGATTCTCCAGGCAAGAAAACTGGAGTGGGTTACCATGCCCTCCTCCAGGGGATCTTCCCAACTCAGGGATCGAACCCAGGTCTCCCTGGGTTATAGGCAGATTCTTTACTGTCTGAGCCACCAGGTAGGAGGGAACAAGTTAAGAAGCAGGGGCAGTGATGAGAAGCACTTGGTCCAAGCAGGGAGCCATGCAGAATGTGCGGTCTGCGTACACAGCCTGAGCCCACACTTATCTGCTTCCATGCAGAGCTGAACCGTTGCCATGGGAAACAGAAGCAGCCAGGCTCCTCCATCAACCTGCACACGCCAGCAACCACTAGCATTCACAGTGGATTCGATGGTCTTTCCAAGGGGGTATTAAATGTCAGGGGTCGCAGCAAAAGCCCTGGCATGGGGGGCATGGGCTCCCAGCTCCCAGCCCCTAGCCCCAGAGCTCTGTTTACCCACTTTGTTGGGGTGTCAGGGAGATGAACATTCCAGTGTCGTCCTGTGATTCTTTGGGGCCCAGATTAACTCGAGAGGTGCAAAGTATGCATGGTTGTTTCAGATACGAGGCCCAATCAACAGCCATGGCAAAAGCCATTAGAGCCTCTGAAATGGCCCACCCTGGGAGCCTTCTGGATGGAAGGGTACCGAAGATGCACACACGTCACCAGTGCCGTTCTGGGACGGACAGAAATGCACAGGCTCTCTGCTTTTTCGAGTGCCAGAGAAACCAAGGCAGCCTTCTTTGGGGAAAGATCCGGAGAACGAGCACCTCAGCGTTGTCCTGTTTCTCCCCTCCTTCCCTGCGTGGGGAGCACTCGTCTGGCCTGACATCACAAGATCTCCAGTAAGGGAGACCAGCTCCAGTGGCACCTGCCCACCAGGCCTGCTGCTGACGTACTGTTCTCTGCTCCTCCAGCCCGTTCTGCTAATCCCCTGCGGAAACCTGATCTGCACCCATCGGCCTCTCACTGACTTCAGGGCTTGGTGGGAATCTCATTCTAGAGGCAATTTGGAGAAAGGGCAGAGGAGGCATAGAAAAAGAGCGTGAAGCTGGGAGACAGCAGACCTCTGGCCTGGCCTGCTCCCCTGACCTCACTGGGGACCGCAGAGGGGACGTGGGCTGGCCGAGAAGCTCAGTTCTAAGGTTCCTCTAGCCCGTGGTCTCGGGAAGGGAGGCAAAGGAGAGCGGCCGAGCCCGCCCTGGGTGCTGGCATTCTGCAGCCCACCAGGAGTCCCCAGAGGGGGACAAGAGGAGAACGGAGCATTTCTTGTCCTTTCTTTTTTTCTTTTTTTTCAAACTCTTGCAAACTGCATAAATTGGTTGGGAACACACTGTTCTCTGAGCCTGCCAAAATAGCTCAAGCAGTGCCGAGAGGTGGAATGAGCTCCTCATCATTTTGTTTTCAGCGCTCTTGCCTTGGGAAAGCCAGCGAACACCTTCCTCTCTGAAAGCAACCTTCACACAAGAAAGGAAAGATTAATGAAAGCTATCGGGGTAAACTGAGCAGCGTCTACAGAACAGTTCAGTCCAGCTCGGCATTGTCTGTGAGGCCTCACAGCCCTTTCGCAGCCAGCCCTTCCCGGCCCGAGCCTCGGCTAACGGTCAATTCTTCAAAACCCCGGGGTGGCTCAAGTCCATGCAGCTGTTCTGTTAAGAAGATGCTCAAGCTGCTGTCCTCCCTAAGACGAGGGATTCGGATCCCTCAGACCATTGTTAACAAAAGCTTTCTTTCTGCTATTTCTGTTCATGGGTAAACTGTCAGGGATAGAAACAGGGACATCAAGTTTCCTCTGATCTCATCTGTTTATTCCAATTTTCTAATACTTAATTTTTTCTTGAAAAAAAAGGCAATTTCAAAATCAAAATTATTCTGAAAGTTTACTTACAGGTTCCTCTCAGGTTCTTCTCTGAGTGCAGCAAGGCCCTTCCCAAGGGCTCTGAGCCTTGATAAACAAGAGGGAAAAAGGAAGCGGAAGTAACAGGAGGGTCACATCGCCATGAATCAACCTCTTTAATTCCCCACAGAAGTGACTAAGTAATTTAATATTAACAAAGGGGTTAACTGATGCAAAGGAAGTACTTATTTCTTTCTAGTGTTTTCCTCGGAATAGATGTTGCAGAAATCAATTCTAGAAAATAATAAAATAGGGTATTTTTAAACACCAGGGAGTGAGTTACGAAAACTTTGATGGTCTCTTGCCTCCTTCCTCTTCTTCATTACTCATACTCCCCACCTCCATCCCTACCCCAGAGAGGGGACCAAACATTCACCATCCCCACTCCCATCCACAACTGAAGAGGCAAGAAGGAGACGCCTCTGTTTTGATGACCCAAGACAGCTATAGAAATCTGTGTCATATGTCTCCATCTTGCTGGGACTTCCCATCTTAGACATTTAGCTTCAATTCAAGAGAACCAGCTTGTGGGGTTGCAAGAAATTAGCAAAGCCCAAAACCCTTGCACAAAAGTGCTCTTCTCCTATTCACTGAAACCCACAATATACCTATAAGAACTTTTATCTTAAAAACGCACACATTCTGGCCAAAATGCAAGCATTCCAGAGAAGGGTCAATGCAAAGGAAAGTCTAAAACAAGTAACTGTATAGCTGGGCCATTGCAAACTCATGTCAAGTTCAGTGAAGATACACAAACATCTGATGTTTGGGAAACACAGCTGTCCATCAATAAGCAATAGGGATTCAGCAAATTTTGTGAGTAAATTAACATTACAAAAAGCCAGTGAGCCTTACTGGAGAAGGTTGGAGGGGAGTGAACACAAGAACAGGGAGCTGAGTTAGGAGGTAAGACAGTGTGTTACTCAGGGTTCTCCAGAAAAACTGAACCAGTAGGCTGTGTGTGGAAAGAGGTTTATTTTGAGGAACTGACCCACATGATTGTGGAGCTGGCACCTCTAAAGTCAGCAGGGTGGGCAAGCAGGCTGGAGACCCAAGGAAGAGTAATATTGCAGCTGGGGTCCAAAGGTGGGTTGCAGGCTGAATTCCCTCTTCCTTAGAGGACCTCAGTCTTTTCTCTCCTAAGACCTTCAACTGATTGGACAAGGCCCACCCACATCCAAGAGGATAATCTGCTTTACTCACAGTCTACTGACTTCATTGTCCATCTAGTCTTAAAAAACATCTTCAGAGTAATGTATAGATTCATGTTTGACCCAATATCTGGGTACTGTGGCCTAGCCAAATTGGAACAGAAAATGAATCATCACAACCAGATTGAGTAATCCTAAGGAAAGACAAAAACATAGGGCTTTGCTTGTTCACTTATTTAGATTGTAAAAGGTGAATGAACAGAATTTGGCATCTGGGGGAGAGGAAAAAAAGGGAATCAGTGATGATCAGAGCTTTCCACCTGAGCCAGGAAGAGCATGGAAGCACTGGTTCCTAAGGAATGTGGCTGGAGTAACAAGGCCCCAGACAGATGGCCAGATGGAAATATCCATCTTCTGAACAGGCAGGAATGTGGGCCTGGGCATAGGAGGGGACATGAGCTGGAAAGGCAGAGCTGAGAGTTAGCCAGACACAGGCTTGCGGGCTCGGCGGGCTTCTCAGGCACCACAATGATAAAGAATCCGCCTGCCGGTGCAGCAGATGCAAGAGATGTGGGTTTGATCCCTGGGTTGGAAGGATCCCCTGGAGAAGGAAATGGCAACTCACTCCAGTATTCTTGCCTGGGAAATCCCATGGACAAAGGAGCCTGGCGAGCTACAGTCCATGGGGTCACAAAAGTTGGACATGACTGAGCAACTGAGCATGCACGTGTGTGCATGCAAGCACATGCGCGCGCAAGCACGCACACACACACACACACACACACACACACACTCACACACGCATGCTTTCAACGGTAGCATCCAAGCATATGGAAGCGGAGTGAGGATCACTGTTTGTGGTGTGTTGGGTTTCCTGGTACCTTTCTGGTACTCAAGGGGTCGGGGCTGCTGCTGAGTCATGAAGCTCATAGAATACACTAGGGAAAGCTTTAGGAACATGGCTGCCTGCATCGAGGAGGAGAGGTGAGTGCAGTGGGAAGGGAGGCATTCCAGATAGAGGAGATGGCACCTGCAAATGCAGGGGGACCAATGAGAGGACTGCCAAAACTCTGGATGTGACTGAGGTAGAAGTGGGTAGGAACAAGCGGGCACAAATGATGCGGGCAAGCCCGCTAGAGCCACATCCTTGACAGCCCATCGTGTCAGGGGGTCGACTTATTCCTGAAGGAAACGAGAGCCATTGAGGCAAGATGTTTTCATTCAAACAAGAAGGTCCGGACCGCAGCACGAATGCCTGATTGGGTAATCCAGAAGCGATGTAGGGGCTCCAAGACAGGGATGCGTCAGGGAAGGGAGAACCGGAAGCTGGCTGGAGACTGTGAGGGCAGGAAGAGCTTGAGGTCCCAGAAATGGCCCTTCAGTAGAAGGGGTGGGGGCAGGAGCCAGAGGTGAAGAGGAGAGGGGTGAGGTGAAGAGGAGAGGGGTGAGCTGAAGGTTATCACATAGTGCTAAGGATGCAAGCAGAGAGGTGAGGGCAGTAGTAGAGAGGGAATGATTTTGGTTTTTGGAAGAACAGAGAAAATTTAGCATATCAAGCTCACCAAGGAGATCAGATGGGGGGAAAGGAAGAAAGCTGATAACGGTGGTCTCAGCCCTCTTGGGGAAGGAGAAGAGGGGGTCTTCTGCTCAAGGAGGAGGGGAAGAAACAGAGGTTGCCGGCTTGAGGAGAGCAAATGTGGGAGCAGGTGCTGGAAAAAGCCCTGGGAGGAGGGAGGAGGGAGGAGGGAGGAGGGTTGAGACGGTGGTCAGAATACCCACACAGANAGGGAGGGAGGAGGGAGGGACCCCAGCCCCCAGGGGCCATCACAGGGAGCCTGGGGAGCATAGTTTGGAGAGCTGCCTGGCAATGCCCAAGCTAGGAGAGGGAGAAAACGGCCATCTGGGTTTAGACCTTAGAGACTCCTAAAACTGGGTGTAACTTGAGATTGGGGGGGCTGGAATGGAGATGCATAAGATTCAGCTGTTGCTGCAAAATTTCTTCCTGGTGCATCCATTGACCTTAGAGAATAGAAAAGCTATGCTTAGCTAGGTAGTTCAACCTACCTAGCTCATATGTTCCTCAGGGGCTTTGAGTCTGCAGTTAGTGGGCTGGACTCTTCGATAGTGTCTGTACTCCTCAGATAAATGGCTTCAGAACAGCAATGGTACTGATATGCAAAAGCCATCTGATTTCAATGCTAGGGCCTGCCGGCCAACAGCCAACTAAGACTGGAGCTTGAACTTCCAGGGCATCTCTAGAATTCTGGTTGGGATGGAACAGTCAGTCACTGCTGAAATGACTGTGCAGTCCAAGAGTCAGGAGCATCTCCTGTTCTTTCTCCTGCATCAGGAATGTCTGCTCCACAGAGGTGGTTTTCGTTTGGATGAGTCATGAAGCATGGATACTCCAGGGTTCACTTGAGACTCGTGTGAGTCATTCAGCCCAGGGATCCCTCTGCAGAAAGAGGGTGTTTTGTGAGGCTGCAGGGTCTGGCATGGACAAGTGCAGTCAGTTTTTCCATTTAGTAGCTTTTAACCTCTTAAAAATTGTGGCAGTCTCTCCTGAACAACCTATCGAGGTAATAAGTTCCATATGTTGAATAAACAGAATTCTGTCCCATGAGGCCAGCTGCACTATCTCGGCTCTAAAACTCTCTCCTTTTCACTTCACAGTGATATTCCCAGGTCTATTTTTACTGCGCTTATCCCAGTGATGTCCTTTCTAATTCCAGATTGCAATCATGTCTGCTGTTTCAATACTATAATCTTTCAGCATTTAGTACTCTCTTCTGTAAGGACGCTGTTCCTCAGCCCCCACTTCCCACCCCCACCTTTGCCTTATGTGTCCTCTCCGGGACCTTTTCTGGCTCCATTCACTTTTTCTTCTATTCAAGTTCACTTTTTCAAGTGTAACTGGGCTGGGACCTGAGACTCCCCTGAAGAAAGAGGCATGATGCTAAAAGCTCACATCTGGCCGTTAAGACAGATGCAGGCATAAGGCAGTCTAGACAGAAGGACAGTGATGTTATATAGAAAGACCTGCGAGAACCTGGATGAGCAACCCTCTCAGGGGTAGAGGGTGGCTTAAGAGAGAGCCAGCAAGAGGAGGATGAGGCTGAGTGCTGCAGTTGGAGAAGTGGGAAGGGAACAGAGCACAGTGCCCTGGAGGTGCCAGTGGAGCCCAGGTGGATGCCCATGGGGAAACACTCCCCCTTCCCTTTCCCTGACTCCGCACAGTCAGACCCTGAAAGAAGAAATAAGTTCATCTTTACTAGACCTGGCTGGGCCCGCATGTGACATCTTGAAAAGCTGCACCCATTTTCATGACACGAGGGGAGACAGAGCCAGAACAGGAGGAATCTGTGTCGTCAATAGCATCTGCCGCCCCTGAACAAACCCTCGACCCTCTCTGCTCCCAGAGCCCTGATATGAGAGTCCAAACACATCCCAGTCGTTCAAGCCAGTTTTAAAAAAAGTGAACTTTACTTTTTAGGGCAGTTGTAGGTTTACAGCAAAGCTGAGCAGTGCAGATATTTCTCCTCTATACCCAGTCCCATATATCCCTGACCGCTCCCACCGTCAACATCCCACACCAGGATGGAAAATGTGTTACAAGTGATGAATCTGCACTGACACGTCACAGCCACCCAGAGCCTGTAGGGTAAATTATAAATCACTCTTGGGTCCTACATTCAATGGGTTTGGACACATGTGTCACAATTACAGTGCACACTCAGTCGGACAGAGTAGTTTCGCTGCCCTAAAAATTCTCCATGCTCTACCTGCTAAATCCCTCTCTCCCTGCAAACCTTTGGCAACCACTGTTCTTTCTACTATCTCCGTGACGTTTTGCCTTTCCACAGCATCATTTAGCTATAATCACATAACATGTAATTTTTCGGATTGGATTTTTTTTCTTCACTTAGTATTATGTACTTAAGTTTTTTCCATCACTTTCCAAGGTCAAGTCCCTTTTAAATATTACTTTATTGAGGTATAATGGACTTACAACAAACTGCACATATTTAAACTGTATAATTTGGTTAGTTCTGATGTATGGGGACACCTATGAAACCATCGTCACAGTCAGGATAGTGAACACACCCACTCCCTCAGAAGTTTCCTGGTGCAGCCTGTGAACCCTTCCACATGCCCCTCCCCACTCCACCCCATTCATAGGCCACGACTGATCTGCTTTCCATCACTATAGATTAGTTTGTATTTTCTATAATTTTATAGATGGAACTACACAGTATGTAGTCTTTATTTTTTTGTCTTTTTTCATGCAGTGGAATTATTCTGAGATTTCTCCATGTTATTGCAGATACCAATAGTTCATTCCTTTTTATTGCTGAGTAGTATTCCACTGAATGGACACACTACAGTTTGTTTATCCATAAACTGGTTGATGGACACTTAGGCAGTTTCCACTTTGAGGCAATTAAAAATAAAACTGCTGTGAACTTGTGAAAATAAGTCTTTGCATGGACACATGCTTTCATTTCTTTTGGGAAGATACCTAGGAGTGGTACGGCTGCATCATATGGTAGGTGTGTGCTATCTTTCGGGTTTTCTAAAGTGGTTGCACCATTTTACACCCTCCCCAGCAAAGCATGAGGGGTCCAGTGGCTTCAAGTCCTCACTAGCATTTGGTATGGTCAGTCTTTTTCATTTAACCCACTCTAATAGGTATGCTGACTGTGGCTCAGATCATGAACTCCTTATTACCAAATTCAGACTTAAATTGAAGAAAGTAGGGAAAACCGCTAGACCATTCAGGTATGACCTAAATCAAATCCTTTATGATTATACAGTGGAAGTGAGAAATAGAGTTAAGGGCCTAGATCTGATAGATAGAGTGCCTGATGGACTATGGAATGAGGTTCGTGACATTGTACAGGAGACAGGGATCAAGACCATCCCCCTGGAAAAGAAATGCAAAAAGCAAAATGGCTGTCTGGGAGGCCTTACAAATAGCT
>SJYQ01001316.1:1121663-1232177 GCA_006410935.1 Redunca redunca
TACTTTGCCAACTAAGATCCGTCTAGTCAAGGCTATGGTTTTTCCAGTGGTCATGTATGGATGTGAGAGTTGGACTGTGAAGAAAGCTGAGCGCTGAAGAATTGATGCTTTTGAAGTGTGGTGTTGGAGAAGACTCTTGAGAGTCCCTTGGACTGCAAGGAGATCCAACCAGTCCATTCTAAAGGAGATCGACCCTGGGATTTCTTTGGAAGGCATGATGCTAAAGCTGAAACTCCAGTCCTTTGGCCACCTCATGCAAAGAGTTGACTCATTAGAAAAGACTTTGATGCTGGGAGGGATTGGGGGCAGGAGGAGAAGGGGACGACCGAGGATGAAATAGCTGGATGGCATCACAGACTCGATGAACATGAGTCTGAGTGAACTCCAGGAGATGGTGATGGACAAGGAGGCCTGGCGAGCTGCGATTCATGGGGTTGCAAAGAGTCGGACACGACTGAGCGACTGAACTGAACTGAATAGGTATGCAGTGGTGTATCACTGTAGTTTTAATTTGCATTTATCTAGTGACTCATGATGTGGAGCATCTTTTCATGAACTTGTTTGCCATTCCTATATCTATCTTTGGTGAAGTACCCATGCCTGTCTCTAATTTATTTTTAATACAGTTGCCACAATAACAATTTCTTTCTGTTAAAACATGAATCTTCTTTAAAAAAAGGCACATTCATTTAGAAAATCACCCTTAACTTTACCATTCAAAGTAATTGTCTATTCATTTTATACATTTCAAATAGTTTTCCAGTTTGCAATTTGCATGTTAATTTCATTTCCAGGTTTATTT
The DNA here is from genome assembly GCA_006410935.1 of Redunca redunca. Taxonomy (NCBI): domain Eukaryota; kingdom Metazoa; phylum Chordata; class Mammalia; order Artiodactyla; family Bovidae; genus Redunca; species Redunca redunca. The sequence continues at coordinate 1,122,466 of SJYQ01001316.1, forward strand.
TTTAATATATAGAGATTTTTAAAATGCTACCACTCTTTGTCACTGAGGCCATAATTATAAAATTCTATTCTCCCCACAAGGTTTGTTTGTATGGTTTGCCTATTTAAATATTTAATCAACCTAATATTGTTTGATAAGTTATAAACTGGATACTCATACTAGTTTTCTACAGATGTAGCAAATGTCCACAGACCTAGTGGCTTAAAACAATAGAAATTTACTCCCTTATAATCCTGGAGGTCACAAGTTTGAAATGGGTTTTAGGGGATTAAAATCAAGGTGTCAGAAGTGCTGTTTTTCTTTCTAGAGGTCCCAGGGAAGAATCTGTGTTCTTGCTTTTCTAAGCTTCTAGAGGCTGCCCACATTCTTTGGCCAGTGTTCACCTTGATCTGCAAAGCCAGGAGTCACATCATGCTAAACTCTGCTCCCATCCTTACATTTGTTCTTTCTTTTTGAGCCTCTGCCTCCCTTTACAACTCTTGTGACTACACTGGCCCCTCCTGGATGAACCAGTATAATCCTCCAATTTCAAAACCCATGATTCTGTTTGCCATTGTAAACCAGCACACACACAACTTCCAGGAATTAGGACACACAACTCCAGGGCGGGAGGCATTATTCTATCACAGGATCTAATATTGCTTTTTATCCAAATGGTTCACCAGTTAGCCCAATATTCTTTACTAAATAATCAATCCATAATTCTCTACTGATTAGAGATGTCAGCTTCATCATATAAGAAATTCATAGGAAAAAACACATATTTATTTCAGAACTTTCTACTCTGTTCCTCTGGTCATTAGAACACATCTTTTCTAACATGGGTACATGGTCCCTATTGGTACAGGTCACATTTCAAACTTCTCTCACAACTCTTGAGATCTCCACAGCCCACTTCTGTCCCTCTTCTCAGCCTCATTGCTGACCTGGGCTCCAGCCACAGCTAAGGGAGCCTAGTAACACGGTGACCTATCTGGTAGGTGATACAACTGTATAAGAGAACCGCCTTGTAACCTTGTAAAGGGACACCAAAGTGAAAATACAAGATCTACGAGATGTATAATGATGGAATGCCAACTCACAGTGTGTGAAAAATAGTGAACTGTGTTTTGATGTTTTGGACTTCCCTGGTGGTAGGTACGGTGGTAAAGAATCTGCGTGGCAATGCAGGAGACAGGGGTTTGATCCCTGGTCCCCAACTTTTTTGACACCAGGGACCGGTTTCATGGAAGACCTTTTTCCACAGACGGGAGGAGGGGATGGTTTTGGTGCCCCCACCCCATTCCACCACTCACCTCCTGTTATGTGGCCCAGTTCCTAATAGGCCACAGATGGGTCCATGACCCTAGGGTTGGGGACCCCTGCTATAAAAGGAATAACCTATCATCTTTGACTTCAAGGCATTCCCAATCTGGTGGAAAGCTCAAACACATGAAATGAGAATTTTAGTACAGAGAGAGAGAGCTCTCGTGAGGAAAACAGCTCACCCACCAGGGTTGCATACTTGTTTATTTTTTTTGATGTTTCCGTCATGCTATCATTTATTAAGAACCACCACACTACTCATTTTGTCAAAGAGCAGAATCTGTTAAAATCACAGGGTGTTTTTACTAACATTTGGCTCTAATGATGTCCTACAGTGGTCATTGGTAGAATTACTAATGAATGCCCTGAGCTCACATGGAGAAGCTGCCTGGTACTTGCTTCCTCAGCCACAGAAGCTGCCTGGGGGCATAATGTCCGGCAGCCAGGGTAAGAAACGCTATGATCACTGTTCTAGCCATTGCAGATACCTCTGCCATTGACTGCCAAGCAAGACGCTCTGTGCTTCTGTTTTTCATTTGCAATGTGGCAGGATAAAACCAGATGATCTCTAGTGTCATTTTCAGCTTTAAAATTCTATTCTACCAACTCTCACTTATTGCTGATGGGAATGCAAAATGGTAAAGCTACATTAGAGAGCAGCTTGGCAGTTTCTTACAAAATTAGACATACTCTTACCACATAATCCAGCAAACACAATCCTTGGTATTTACCCAAAGATGTTAAAAACCTAAGTCCACACAAACACCTGCACAAGGAGGTTTGCAGCAGCTTAATTCATAATTGCCAAAGACCTGGAGTCAACCAAGATGTCCTTCAGTAGGTGAACAGATAAAAAACCTGTGGTGCATCTGGACAATAGAATATTCAGTGTTAAGAAGAAATAAACTATTTAGCCATGAAAAAGGCACGAGGGAAGCTTAAATACACACTACTAAGTGAAAGAAGCCACTCTGAAAAGGCTACACACTGTGTGATGCCAACTATATGACATTCCGGAAAAGGCGAAACCATGGAGACAGTAAGAGATCAGTGACTGCCAGGGGTTAAAGAGGAGGGAGGCATGAGTAGGTGGAGCACAAAGAATTTTTAGAACAATGAAAATATATGATACTACAATGGTAGATATATGTCAATATGTTCAAACCCACAGAACGTGTAACACCAAGAGTAACTTATAATGGAAACTATGGACTTTGAGTGATCATGATGTATGAATGTAGGTTCATCATTGATTATAACAAATTTTCTCCTCTGGTGGAGAATGTTGTTAGTGGGTGAGGCTGTGCACATTTGAACGCAGAGGGTATAGGGAAACTCTGTATTTTCCATTCAAAAATGGAAAATAGTTTTGCTGTAAACCTAAAACCGTTCTAAAAAAATAAACCCTATCTTTAAAAATTCTATTATTTCATAATCCCTATTACTGAGAAATGAAATAAATGGCTCTGAGTGACATCGAACATTATGGTTATTTCCCAATATCTTTTCCCTGAACTCATAAGACTTTCAGTCTTGAAGCTCACTGACTTCTGAAAACCTGCTTTCTGCATATAACAGGATAATTCCCAGATGGAGACAGCAATGAACCCAGTCCCATGGGAGGCGCTGAGGAGCCTTCACTGCAGAAGGTCAGGACTACAGTCTATAGAGCAAGCCAGACTGAAGCTGGGCAGAGACTCTGCAAACAGCACTCACTCAGGTCAACCCTGGCATCCATCACCTCACTGCTGGTTATTCTCCAGCAAGAACCAACCAGCTCTTCAGCACTGGAAATTTACCCCAGACCCAGAAGATCTGGGCTCAAAACGGAAAGTTCACTTAGACAGAAGAGGAACTTTTAACATAAATACATAAAATAGCAGAGTGGAGAAGCATTTGCCTCTTGAGATTAAAACATAGTTGAATTTAATATGTCATCTTCATATCATGGATCCATAAATAGAAAATGTGCCACCTCTTTATGCACTGAAGTGGAACGATCTCCAAGAAATACTGATTGGGAAAAAAATGAGGAGCGGAATGATATGGTATGCACCATTTGTATAAATAGGGGTAAAAAGAATAGGCATATTATTTTTATCTATCCCGCTGTCTCTGAAAAGACACACAAGAAACATATTAACCATGATTGCTCCTGAAGAGAGAAGGAACCTGGGTGGCTGAAGGACAAAGACTGAGGCGTGGGGACTTTTTACTGCATTCCTTTGGTATATTTTGAATTTTGAGTCAAATGCACACTATTTGAAAAACAAAGAACACAAAACCTCAACAATAATGAAAGTCATTAACCATAAAATCATTTAATATCTTACACAATTTTACAAATAAAGCTCTGTTAATTATAGAAATATATTTACATAAGTATATGTCAATAACACTAAATACACTGTAAAAATAAGTAAACTATAAAGCAGATTGACTTGCATTTGAAGCCAGTTACTTGCTGCGTGCTCTTGGACAAGTCACTTACCCATTCTGAGCCTCTGAGAATCTAGTGGACAGTTGGTGCGAGGGCTGGCATTGGGAACGTGCGGGGAGCTGGTGGCTGGGATGTGAATCAGCCCTGGGACCTACTTTCTGTGGGGTGATGGGCAGAGGACCAGAGGGTAACAGAACACAGCCCTTCTGGCACAAGGAAAGCATCTCTGACCAGTGTCCCCACTCTGGGAAGCAGTCCTTCTGGTTTCAAAGGCAACTCTGGCCCAAATGCCTCAGCATAGGTCCGACTGGAGGACCTTCTTAGTCCCTGGCCTTCTCTCGGTCTTGTTCCTGCCAGCCACCAACAGGATAAACACTTGAAATTTACATGCCCTTAGGCGCCTGTCCAATCCAGTCCTGATTGCTTCCTGGCTAGTGTGGGTGGGCAACTGAGAAGCCAGAAGGGTTACTCAGGCCCCCTCCCCATGGTGAAACTGTTCCTTATTCCCACAGGAGTTGGGGCTCCTTCTTTTCCCAGTCGGACCCTCCCTAGGATGCAAGGCTGCCTGTGCCTTCCCAGCAGTTAGTTCTGCATTCCTCGGAAGGAGAGGGGTCATGAATCAACTCGTGGGTTGTGAGTTAGGGAAGTGGCTTCTTCTTTCTTTAGGTTTGGTCGTGGATAAAACTGAGACACTAGAAGTCTGAGTCACAAGAGCAGGACAGGGAGGCTAGGCTGCAGGAACTCCAGCCTACCTCGACCTGCGCTGTCCTTCTAGTCCCTAACCCATCTGGAAAAAAATCAAACTGCTCACAGATAGCAAGAACAAACCAGAGGTTACCGGGGGCGGTGGGGGCAACATAGGGGTGGGCAGTGGGTATCAGACAGGCTCAAGGATGCACTGTACAACACCAAGAACACAGCCAATATTTTGTAATAACTGGAAGTAGAAAGTAACCTTTTAAAATGGTATTAAATTTTAAAAATTAAAAAAGTACAAACAAAATTAAGTAAAAGGAAATCAAAGATGACTTGTTCTCATCTGGTCTCTGTATCCTCCCCCGGGCCTCCCCCTCCCAACCTCTTCCCCAATATAGTTGTTCAATTGAAACCACCAAGCTTTTTATCAATAAGCAGTAGGAAGATGGAAATGTCTTAATTTTTCCTTCTCTGTAGCATCCCTGACTCACTCAGACTGGTCTCCCTTAGTGCCCTGAAGAGAGCTAGATTTAGAAGAAATATTACTTCAGCTCTCAGGATGGAAAAAAATCTAGCCAGGAGGCAGAGACTCTGGAAAATTGCTAATAAATTGTTACTGCCTGCTATTAAAAGGATCGATAAGATAAGGCCAGAAATAACTGATGGAAGGGACTTGTGCCCTGAGTACTAAGCAGGGAAGTGACGCCTGGTGGCTTAGCACCTCTCTGGCCAGGCTCAATGCATGTCCCACCTTCTTCAGCAGAGCCTTGGGCATCTTCATTCATTGCCTTGGAGACCAGTAGTTACTGCTGGAGATTATGAATAATTAAATCAAATACCACGGGGGAGGGAAGTTCAGGTTTCAGGGAAATTGCCTACTTTATGAGTGTAGCATGGGAAAGGCACCAGCATCCTCTCCTGTGATTTGATTTGGGATGTTCTCATGGGACAGAACTGGGGTAGGGAGAGCTTGATCTTTGGGAGGCTTCCCCAGAACAGGAAGGAGCCAGGCCGTGCCACTGGTTCAGCGTCCCCTGCAGCCCTGCCTGCTCTGCATGCCTGTCCAGCTCGTGTATCTTCTTCCTTGAGACTTCCCTGCCTTTCTGCAGCCTTGGGAGAGGCACGATAGGCCCTACAACAGGACAGATGTGTGGTAGACCAGGCTTCTCTGTGGGACTAACCTCTCTTCCAGCCAGCACACCTCCTCCCAAGATCCAAGAGGATGAATCCATGCATTCAACAGCCCAATCTTTCAGTCACACACATCTTTGTTCATCTTCTCACTTTTTTTCCTGATCACCAAGTGGGCCAGCAGAAAGGCCTATGGTGGCATTCCAAGGTGCCCCAGGAGCCTTGTTAGCTGAAAGTCCTGCCTGCCCCTTTCCCAGCTCTTCCATAGAATTCTCGTTCTTTAGAAGCTTCGGAATGCCTTGAACAAACCACATCTTTCTGCCAACCACCCTCCCAACACAAGGAAGTGTTTTTAGTCTCAAGGATCAGCACAGGGAATCAGCTGTCCCTGCAAAGAGCAACGCCACGAGGTGCAAAGTGAGGGGCCAGGGCTACAGAAGGTGGGCGGTCAGGAGACTCCACAATCCAGAAGTTGCCTGAAGGTAAGCCATCTTTGGGGGGAAAAAAAATTGTTACGTTGTGTGTGGCTCTCTTGCTATCTCCCCTTCACTTTCTTTGCCAATGCTCTTCAATGTCTTGCTTTTCTGCTCCAGGGAGCTCTGGATAATTTTTTTTTTTTGCTTTGCTTTTTCAGGAGGCATCCAGGTTCACAGCCATTACCTTCCCTTTATCCCAAATTCAAACAAGTCCAGCATCCTTCCTGCAGAAGCCCAGGCTCACCAGCGGCCTGGGTATCACAGGCATAATAGGAAGTCATTTCACAGGCATCAGAGGAGCACTGAGTGTATGCAGTGGCCTGGACTGGGGGCTCCTGGGTCATCACCCGCTCACATAGCTGTCACTCTCCTTACTGTGTGGGGAGCCTCCTGGGGCTAGAATTATCCATTGCACAGGGCTGCTCAGCATCCCAGTTCTGGACCCAGATCAGGCCCCAAAGTCAGTCTCTGTCCTCTTACCTCACCCTTCCTCAGGGGCCTCAGGAAGATCAATCTCTTAACAGGGGCAGAGAAGGCTCCAGAAGGGCAGGCTCGTGACTTTGGGGCCCAGATCCTTGACCTTTGCTGATAATGGCAAGTAAGACTCTCAGGAAAGCCAGGACCTGAGGAGGTTGTAGCTGGGAAGTGACCAACACCAAAGCCTCTGGCAATTCCTTAGATCAACCTGGGGCTGCCTGGCCTGCCCAGAGCAGGGCTAGTAAACTCCTGATGGAGGGAAAGCCAGCCTAAAACAGCCATTCTCCAGGCGATACAACCAGAGGCTGACCGGGGAGAGACTCACAGGCAGACACAGGGCCTGGCCTCTCTGACGGAGGAGTCCAGGCCTTGAGAGGCCGTATGTGGGGCTGGGAGTCAGGTTGCAGACGTGGATTTCGGATCACACCAAGGCTGAGCACAGTCCCCAGGAGACCCACACCCCTGGGGTTCGCCAGACCCACCTCAGCTTGCTACAAGCCAAGTGCAGCCTGGAGCACTGATGTGCCCACAGACTCCAGCTGGCATTTCTACGCCACAGAGCAGCCAACTTGGGCAGCCGGCAATGTGCCATGAAACAAGCTAGGAAAATGCCAGTGGGGGTGGGGGCAGGGGCTGACAGGGACAGCTGCATGTCCTCCTGCCTGGGACCTCATGTGGTGGGGACAGAGGACTGATCCACACACGCCCACAAGCGAGGCCACTTGGGCAGTCCCAGGGCGCAGGCTCTGGGGTGAGGCTGGTGGCCCTGACCATTGGGCAGGGGCACAGATTGGTGAGGCGTCTGGTTCCATTAGGGCGGAACTGGTGGCCAGGCATTTTAGGAAGAGGCTCTGTCCTCCACGCTTGGCCTGAAGGTGGCACCTCATTCTGTGTCTGGAGCAGTTGGGTGCTTCCTTCTCTGAGACCTTTAAAGTAGGCCAGCTTCTCACTCCTGGAGCGTCTCCAAACTCTGGAGGTTATGAAACAGCCTTACTTCTGTTTTCAGAGATTCGTTGGTGGAATTAACAGCATCACTCAACACTCCTCAGCCTGGAATGACCCCCTTGTTAAAGGGTCATCACCCCAAAGGGCCTTGCAGTCAAGCGTGTCCCCGGGGAGTCGAGCCAATGTCCATGTGAGCCCCTGAAATGCCACTGGCTTGTGGAGTGGCCTTGTCCCAGCAACGGAAACCCTCTGAGGATCAGAAAATTCCTGTGATTTCCTCTCTGCCTGCCTGCCCTGCTCACATAAGTCATATTCCAGGAGTCACCAGGCCAAGTAGTTTGGAGGGATAAGGCTGGAACCTGTGAAGGAATGGAAGCTTAGCCATTGGTCCAAGAGAATCCAATCTGTGGGTACAAAGCTTCCAGTGGGTGCAGCAGCGATGGCTGCCCCCCTCACACCCTGCTGAGGTGCAGGGCACACCCTGCTGGGCATTCTGGGAACTGCAGCTACAGCCTATGCATCCAGACAAGCCCCAGGAGAGACTAGTTAATAGTCGTAACTAGAGGCCCCTGCTGACAGGCTCTGCACTCCACACTCCTGCAAGCAATTTGTATCTATTATAAACTCATTTTTAGAAAAGACTCTTGAGAGTCCCTTGGACAGCAAAGAGATCAAACCCATCAATCCTAAAGGACATCAACTCTGAATATTCATTGGAAGGACTGATGCTGAAGCTGAAGCTCCAATATTTTGGTCACTTGATGCGAAGAGCTGACTCACTGAAAAAGACCCTGGTGCTGGGAAAGATTGAGGGCAGGAGGAGAAGAGGGCAGCAGGAGGTAAGATGGTTGAATGGCATCACTGACTTAATAGACATGACTCTGATCACACTCTGGGAGTGAAGGACAGGGAAGCCTGGCATGCTGCAGGCAGTTCATGGGGTCGGCCCCAAGCAAAGAGGCAGACGCAACTTAGCAACTGAACAACAACAAATTCATTTAATGCCAACAACAGCCTTGTACCATTGGCACCCGATCTATAGATGATGAAACTGAGAAGTTAACAGAGAAGTTAAAGAACTTGCCCAAGGTCACATAGCTGGTAAGTGGCAGCTCTGAGATTCAAACCCAAGCAATCCAGCTTGGCTTGAAAAGGTGCTTTTAAGGACTAAACCGAGGTGCCTCTTAAAGATGCAGTGAGCACCACGGTCAACAGAGGCCAAGTGCAGATTCATGGAGGAGCTCCTCTTGGGGACCCAAGTCTGTTCTGTGTACAGGGCACAGGGCTCTGTACCAGTGTAGAAAGGCTGCTCCAGAGCCCAGGTGGCAGGCCGCAGAGCTAAAGGAAGCCTGCTTCTGGGGCTGGGAGGAAAGCGTCCATGCAGTGTACCTTCCCCCGGATGCTGGGCCCCTCCTGTGCCCTTACATTGACCCTGAGCACTGTTACTCTGCTCCAAACCCCTCAGTGGCGATGCACAGGCTCCTGACAAACCGCAAGGCCTGGGGAAGAATAGCAGCAGAGTTAGAATAACGGATGCCTCCCTCCGAATTTGGAGCTACGTAAGCATTAGAATGGAAATTAAGTTGGAGAAGAGAAAGCTCTAATGGACTTTGGGAACTGTTGGGGTTGTTTTTTTTTTTCCCCATTCCAGATTGCCTTTCAGAGAGAAAATTAAACACAAAGCAAATGTTCAAGGGAAAAGGGACTCTGTTTTCCGATTGGTCGCCCGAAGCTCGGGCCGGGCCTGCCTACGTGTCCCAGCCACCTTCTGCAGACAGCTGTGGGCCTCGGGGCGCGAGGAGGGCATAGCTCCGCAGAACCAAGCTTCAGTGAAGGGAGTGGGGGCGGGACACCATAACACATCGGCTGAAGCTATTAGAGCCACTAATGGCTGCCCCGCTAAGTGGGGCTTTTATGAACCTGCGGCATCCCAGCGTCCTGCTGCAGAGAAGCGGCAGCCGTTACCCCAATCCCCGCGTCCTCAGCCCGCGGCCCTCCCTGCCCCCGCCTCCGTGCAGTTCCCGGCCTCTTGCACCCGAATTATTCCTGGAGGTGGGAATGCAGAGGTTGGACTCTCATAATTATATTAAGGGCTTTTGACAGGACCAACCTTTCTGTCTTCTATTTCTGTCTTGTTGAAATTCTAGTGCGCTGAAATAAATGTGAGGGGAAGGATCCGTCAACTCTTTCTGGGCACAAGGACGACAGCCGAGTGCATTGCGTGCCCAGCACTCGCGTCCACGGGGAGATTTATGGCTTGTTCTCCTAAACGGAAGATTGCCCAGACTTAGGTCAGCTGGGGGTGGGAAACCACGTCTTCTCACTTAGGCTTAAATTTATTTCATGCAGTTTTATGCCAGCATCAAAATATAGGCTGAAAGGGACCCCCAAGGTGTCTCTGAACTAACCCCCTCACTCCTATTTCGCGGGCTGGCTCTCTCCTTGCACCCCTGTTCTTGTCTTGACCTGATATTTGGTAGCTTGCCTTGTCAGGTATAAAAGAGTTAGTGCTGCCAAACTCAAGGCCATTGGCCAGAACCTTCAACTGGGGAGTTGGCCAAGGTTCTGACGGCCTTCCATCCCCAACCACCTGCTTCTCTGATCTCAAGGGGAGTTAACAGCTAGGAGCCTAATGGCCGGCGCTGCCAGACTCCTGAAGGGAGCAGTGGAGCTGGGAGGCATGATGCTAAAAGGTCAAGAAAAGCACCCTGGACCAATAGTCACCTGCTCTCGCTGAAGACTCAGATAGTAACCAACATTAGCAATTATATGCCGTATGCTAGGTGCTGAGTTAAACTCATGGGCATCTCATTTAAGCTTCATCACAATGCCATTAATGAAGCATTATTAGCCCAGTTTAGAGATGAAGTAGAGGTTCAGAGGGTTTAAATAACTCATGGAGTCATATGGACAGTAAGTTTCATGATTGGAATTATATTCATAACTCAGATGTGAACCCAGACAATCTGAAGGCTACACTCTTGGCCCCTGCGTTAAATTGCCAGTTATACACCCAACTGTTAAACAAAAGGGTGGAGGAGCAAGGAGGTGTGAGGCCCACCTTCCCACATCTCTTGGCACCCCCTGGCAAATATCTCTTGGGATCACAGCAAGGAACCACAGCCCCTGACAACTGTACTTTCTGGAGGTCCATCCATTTCAATTCACATTCTGTGCTCGGTCCTTGATCTGCCCTTCACACATTTTAGTTTGGGAAATGAAACACCATATTTATCTGAGTCTGGTAGTCATTTCCAAGAGTTTCATAGTCACATCTAAGAGCTGCATTCCTGGTAAATGCATGAATTCATATTTTGGTACTTACTAATCAATAGATGCAATATGACCAGGCCATCACAAGGTATGCAACTGCTCAATCTTGCCTATTAGGACCTGCATCCGCCAAGAGTATGCTGGGCTGCAAGGGACAGAAAATTAGACTTACAGAGGTTTACACAAAGAAATATATATTTGTTGCACACACTAAGAAGTCTTTGGCAAGGTAGCTGATCAAGTTGATCCACTGATTCAGTGATGTCAGGGTCAGCTGCTCTTGGCCTTTCTTACAGGGTTGCCAGATGGTTGATCAATCCCAGCCTTGACCTTGCTGACCTGGAACAAAGGTCAACAGAAAAGTAGGCGTGGGTTTGAATCCCAGCTCTGTCTGCTTGGCCTGCCCTTTACCTCTTTGGGCCTGAAATTGTTTCCCTGCAAGATAAGGATATCCTTTGGTTGCTGGCTACCTGGGGGAACAGGAACGGGGACTGGAAAAGGACTGAGCACAGAGCCAGGTGCAGAGGAAGTACTCAATACACTCAGTGTACTTTTTACCCCTGGCATATTCATCAGGGCTGCCAGGCTGTGATGTGCATGGCTTGAGGCACAGAGGTACTTAATATCTGTTCAGGAAGACAGCTGAGAGATTTCTTTGGAATTCTTTGACAAGGTGCATGTCTTATGAAATGGGACAACACCACAGGCCCTGGGGCTCAGCCACGGTTGTGGGCCAGTTAAGCAGAGAGGAATGGACGTGGGTGGTCACTCCAGCCCTGCCCTCAGGGGCCCGTGCTGGGAAGTGAGGCTGAGAGTGTCAGGAGTCATTGGCAGCCACACTGGCTCTGAAGCTCCAGCATTACACTTTATAAATTTTCCCACCGTGATCTGGGCCCCCTATCAGTAAGGGTGGCAAGGCAAGCAAGATGGTTTCTCTCTGAATCTCTTTCTGCACACAGATGAATTTTGTTCTATGGGTCAGGTAAGTCTCACTGTCATTCCCTGTGATTTAAAGGAGGAAGCGATGTGAGAAAATAGAGCTTTGCACCATTTAGCCAGAAACAGCAGTTTTATTCCTAGGGCTCAGTGACTTCTGCTAAGAGTTCATGGGATGACTCTTGCTGCCAGGACAGGGCATTGGAGGACCCAAGGAGCCACCAGTCCAAGGAATGAGATACAGGTTTTGTTTGCAGGATATAAAGGTTGAATCTGATGCTATTTTATACCACCTCCTAGAAGCACTGTTTCTCAACTCACCCATTGTTATGCCTTTCTTCACCAGCAGTTAAAATGGACATCATTAGTGTCTGTGGTATTTACACAAGTTAGGAGGAGTTAACAAAGGCCTTCCACATCTATTTTCATTCATGGTAGTATGAAAATTGGAAAAAACGAAGAAAGTGGGATGCAAAGAATTATTATAAAATATTCCTAAAGTCAAGTGAGGAAATTGAAGAAAGAGCTCAAGTCTAAGTCCTCAGACCAGCTTCTTTAGCATTTTTATTTATTCACCAGCAAGTTTTGCACCCATGCATGGGTAAGTCACGATTTATCACCGATGCGTGCTTCATCTTCTTCACCTGGGGCCTCACAAACACAGATTCCAGACTCAGACCTGGGATGGGCCTGCCACTACTTTGTGACCTTGGCGCCTCACAGCTGCTTTCTGTCATCCAAATAGGGACAGTGCCTCCCATGGGATAATGTCGCCAAGCACATAACAGGTGCTCCATAAATGGTGTCATTCGCCATTCCTGCAGGCTCCCCTGTTGGCTCAGTCGGTAGAGCGTCTGGACCCGTGGACAGAGGAGTCTCATGGGCTGCAGTCCACGGTGTCGTAAGAGTCATACACAACTTAGTGACTAAAGATCAGTTACATGACAGAAATAATACATTATTATTATTAATAATAATATCTCTGGAAAGTGAAAGTCGCTCAGTCGTGTCCGACTATTTGCGACCCCATGGACCGTAGAGTCCATGGAATTCTCCAGCCCAGAATATTGGAGTGATCCCCTTTCCCTTCTTCAGGGGATCTTCCCAACCCAGGGATCAAACCCAGGTCTCCCGCATTGCAGGTGGATTCTTTACCAGCTGAGCCATAACGGAAGCCCAAGAATACTGGAGTGGGTAGCCTATCCCTTCTCCAGGGGATCTTCCTGACCCAGGAATTAAACCAGGGTCTCCTGCATTGCAGGCGGATTGTTTACCAACTGAGCTATTGGGGAAGCCCAATAATATCTCTAATTCAGTCTTACTTAACTGGAATTAATAACTGTCAACAGGAATGACAGTGTTGTACTTTATGTATTTATTTAAATGAATCTATTTAAACATTAGAGGATGACTTCATTTGAATGAAAGGCTCTGAAGTCAGAGATTCTCATAATTCTCTCTGAAGCCCACCCTCTCCCATCTCCTTATCTTCACAGCACCTGTCTTTTACATATTTATCAATTTGATCTAACTTAGGTCACAGAGAATTGAAACTACTGAGAAGCATATGTATGAATGCAGTTAGTCCAAACAAATGTCCACAAGAAAACCTACCAAAAGCAAGGTGAATTTGTTCTAACCACTTCCAATGAGAAAAAAAAAAAAAGACCAGGTTGGAAAGACTAGACCCAGTGGTTTTGATAAAGCCTTTTACTTTGGTCTGCAAGCTTTGCCCTCAGGCAAAGCCTGCAAATATTTCTGGCTGAATCTCTGTGCTTCCTGGATTCTACAGCTGTGTCCTATGAAAAGGAAATGGTTTATCCGACAACCCAATAACCCACCTCCCACTGTTCTGTCTATAGAGTATCAGGCAGGCACGTATTTAGGCAGGCAGGGAGACAGCAAGCAGAAGTGAAGGCATTCCTCTTTAAGGGTGTATCTCCTGGAAAATCATAATCAGGCCTTTGGAAGAAACCTCAATGGCACAGATGGCCCTGCCTGACAAGCCCCGCCAGCCTTTGGAGTGAGAGCTGAGACACACCTAACGTAACAGGACGTTCCACCAAGGTGAATAGGAGGTTGTGTTTCAAGAGGAAAAGATGTTTTAACCCTGAATATTCATACTCAAACCACTGGACTTCCATTGTATTTTTCCCCCCTTCTTCTTCTATTGGATTCATTTTTCTAAGGTCTGCAGCAATTTTCTTGAAGGTGAATTTTTAAAACACCGCACCTTACTTGAGGTCATGGGGCAAGGACTTTTTTTTTTTTTTCTAAATTGGATCAACCCTTTTGGATATATTCATCCATTATATTCACCCCTCTTGCCTCCAGACACCCCTGTCTCTCACTCCCCCCAGCTCTGGGACAGGCCCAGAGACAACCACCCCCATGAGGAGTCATCTCTGGGACAGCATCACTCCCTAGCACCATCTCATTCTCATCTCTCCTTGTCAATGATGGTGGAGAGATCTCAGGGCTGATACCCAAAGATGGAAAGCATGGGGTGTACACTGATGCCTGGGTTTGTATCTTGGCTCTCCGCTTAGAGCTGTGTGAGCTTAGGCAAGTTACTTAACCTCTCTGGGCTTCAGTTGCTTAGCTGGTAAAATGAGGAATGAGAATTAGGACAATTAAGAAAAATAAAGCATGCTTCCAACAGTGGCCAGCATGTGGGAAGTACTCAGTGAGTGGTATCTATTATTAGTAGCCATTATTAGCCATAGATTCATAACATAATCTCATAGATCTCCTTACCTCATTCCAAACACAGATAGTGCGGTTGGGGATTTTACCTGTGGGCACAAGAACTGGGTATTGTACACTACACCATATGTACACACCGTATTATGTATACACGCTACACAGTGTGGGCATAGCACACCGTGAGATCCCAGAGAGGAGTTCCCTGAGGTCTAGAGGGACACCTTTGCTTGGCCAGGTAGGTAAGGCCAGAAGTGGAGATCAGGCGGCTTCATCCTCAGACTGAAATTCATTAATCACCTTAAGATGTAAATATTTTGGCCAGAGAAGAAGCACTCTCCAAATTCAAATCACATGAAGCTGAGCCCGGGTACATGTGTTGTGCTTAAATGAAGCAGCTTATGACGTGGGCATTTAATTTCTGTAATCTGTTCTAAATTTAATCATGCAAAATGTCAAGTTATCTCGCTATTTTGTTTCAGTTAAAAAAAAAAAAAGTATTCAGATTTATGGCTGGATGTTACAAAAACTGCTGCTTCATTTCAAATCCTGGCAGGGCCCTCCAAAACAGCAACTGACCAAGAAGCCACTTCCTGAGCTGAAGGTCAGTGTGTTGGCCCTGGAATGAATATCAACACATCAATGGTAGGAGCCAAACCCTCTTTCCTGCCATTTTGGGATGGGGGTTGGGTGAAGGCCTGGAGGCTCCAGCTGCTCCTGGCACCACCTAGGCTCCCCATCTGGATCCCTAGCTCTTCCCACAAAGTGCTGCCACAGGGCCCCATGGGGTACGCTTCCAAGACTTGGGATGCTCCATTCCCTTGCACTTGGTCCCTTGGCAAAGGTGTACCCATCTGAAAGGGTTCCCCGGACTTAGTGCTGGGGCTTAAGGCACAGTGCCTGGCTTGGGGATCCCAAGTGACTCTAAAAAATTAATTAATTAGACCCAGGCCCCCTGCATTGAGAGCTCAGAATCTTAGCTACTGAACCACCAGAGAAGTGCCCTGTAACCCAAGTCACTTTTAAATGTCCTTGCATGTCTGGGAATTCAAAAAGTTACCAGCATAGGTTAAATATGTATCTCCTGGTTTATGTTCTTAGGTATCAAATTGCTTATGATTATACAGTGGAAGGGTGAAATAGATTTAAGGGACTAGATCTGATAGACAAGAGTGCCTGATGAACTATGGACTGAGCTTCGTGACATTGTACAGAAGACAGGGATCAAGATCATCCCCAAGAAAAAGAAATGCAAAAAAGCAAAATGGCTGTCTGAAGAGGTCTTGCAAATAGCTGTGAAAAGAAGAGACGTGAAAAACAAAGGAGAAAAGGAAAGATATAATCATCTGAATGCAGAGTTCCAAAGAATAGCAAGGAGAGTAAGAAAGCCTTCTTCAATGATCAGTGCAAAGAAAAAGAGGAAAACAATACAATGGGAAAGATTAGAGATCTCTTCAAGAAAATTAGAGATACCAAGGGAACATTTCATGCAAAGATGGGCTCAATAAAGTACAGAAATGGTATGGACCTAACAGAAGCAGAAGATATTAAGAAGAGGTGGCAAGAATACACAGAAGAACTGTACAAAAAAGATCTTCACAACCAAGATGATCATGATGGTGTGATCACTCACCTAGAACCAGACATCCTGGAATATGAAGTCAAGAGGGCCTTAGGAAATATCACTACCAACAAAGCTAGTGGAGGTGATGGAATTCCAGTTGAGTTATTTCAAACCCTAAAAGATGATGCTGTGAAAGTGCTGCACTCAATATGCCAGCAAATTTGGAAAATTCAGCAGTGGCCACAGAACTGGAAAAGGTCAGTTTTCATTCCAATCCCAAAGAAAGGCAATGCCAAAGAATGCTCAAACTACCCCACAGTTGCACTCATCTCACATGCTAGTAAAGTAATGCTCAAAATTCTCCAAGCCAAGCTTCAATAATATGTGAAGTATGAACTTCCAGATGTTCAAGCTGGTTTTAGAAAAGACAGAGAAACCTGAGATCAAATTGCCCACATCTGCTGGATCATCGAAAAATCAAGAGAGTTTCAGAAAAACATCTATTTCTGCTTTATTGACTATGCCAAAGCTTTTGACTGTGGGGATCACAACAAACTGTGGAAAATTCTTCAAGAGATGGGAATATCAGATCATCTGACCTGCTTCGTGAGAAATCTGTATGCAGGTCAGGAAACAACATTTAGAACTGGACATGGAACAACAGATAGGTTCCAAATAGGAAAAGGAGTACATCAAGGCTGTATACTGTCACCCTGCTTATTTAACTTATATGCAGAGTACATCATGAGAAATACTGGGCTGGAGGAAGCACAAGCTGGGAGAAATACTAATAACCTCAGATATGCAGATGACACCACCCTTATGGCAGAAAGTGAAGAGGAACTAAAAAGCCTCTTGATGAAAGTGAAAGAGGAGAGTTAAAAAGCTGGCTTAAAGCTCAACATTCAGAAAACTAAGATCATGGCATCCAGTCCCATCACTTCATGGCAAATAGATGGGGAAACAGTGGCAGATTTTACTTTTTGGGGGGTTCCAAAATCACTGCAGACGGCGACTGCAGCCATGAAATTAAAAGACACTTTCTCCTTGGAAGGAAAGTTATGACCAAGCTAGATAGCATATTAAAAAGCACAGACATTACTTTGTCAACAAAGGTCCATCTAGCCAAGGCTATGGTTTTTCCAGTGGTCAGGTATGGAAGTGAGAGTTGGACTATAAAGAAAGCTGAGCACGGAAGAATTGATGCTTTTGAACTGTGGTGTTGGAGAAGACTCTTGAGAGTCCCTTGGACTGCAAGGAGATCTAACTAGTCCATCCTAAAGGAGATCAGTCCTGAGTGTTTATTGGAAGGACTGATGCTGAAGCTGAAACTCCAATACTCTGTCCACCTGATACGGAGAGCTGACTCATTTGAAAAGACCCTGTTGCTGGGAAGGATTTAAGGTGGGAGGAGAAGGGGATGACAGAGGATGAGATGGTTGGATGGCATCACTGACTCAATGGACATGGGTTTGGGTAAACTCCGGGAGTTGGTGATGGACAGGAAAGCCTGACGCAAAGAGTCTGACATGACTGAGCAACTGAACTGAACTGAACAACCTTTTAGAATATCCCTTTTCCTTATCAAAGTTCTGATAAGAAAATTTCCAGATGGCTAAAAATCTTCTTTAAATAGACAAAGGAAATGGGACCTGGGAGAACTTTTTATTCATTTTTTAACCAGGTCTGGTTATACCTTCTGTCTGGAATAGATAAACTTATTTACTTTTTTGTAACTTAGAGACAAGAGGGCAAAACTCTGTGGTGTACCTTGAACTTTCAGAGCCTAAGTAAAAGTGTTGTCAATCATAAATTGTCAATTGCTCTTGAATCCCAAGAGCTGCACTCAAGGCCACCCTATCTAAAGCCATCCCTGATCAATTGCAGTCTCATTTTCCCATCTTATTTCTCAGCATGTAACTCCCTGATAGTTTTCTTGTTTGCTTATTTTCAGTCTCCAGAGCACAAGTTGTCAACCTCAACTGCAGCTGTGTCCACAGAGCTGTGTCCAGAGCCCAGAATGGTGAGGTGTTCAACACTGAGGGCTCTTTGCTGCATTAACTCCTGTTATGCAAGAGAGACAAGGCAACAAGTGGAGAACCAGAAGAGGAAAGAGAGCGCCAGGGGGTACAAGAACATCTAGATATCTACAAAGTAAAGGAAGCTGCTTCCAGGGGAAATCCCAGGAGGGAAAGGTCTAGAGCCTGATGACCATGTGGAGGTAGAAGAGGCTAGGAGAGCTGGCTTCCTCCTTTCTCCATCTCTGGACCTACAAAAATAAACAGTGGTTTCAAGTCTCAGTGGAACGCTTCAATCAAGCTTTTCCTCTGCAAGCTACTTGATGTTCATGGGATCCTCTTTTGCATTCTTGGCTCCCATAGTCTCACACCAGCTGCTGGAATTCATCTTCCCTCCTGTTCCCATCACCCCACATCACAGCCACAGGTCCTGTGGCTATGCTAGGCAGTGTTGGGAGCATACAAACTTCATGGTTGCCCATGCCTGCTACCTAAGCTGAGAAGACAGCAACTTGGACTTCACATGATTTTTAGAGCTGTAAGTCAAGAAACAGCCCAAGAGGGCAGGAGGGGGTGAGGCCCGAGGATAGTGCTCGGGGCACTGCCAGATACAGACAGAAGGGGCTTTGAGCAGCGGATCGGTCAGCTCAGGCTGCATAACAATACACCACAGCTCCATGGGTTTAGCAGCAGAAGTTTGTTTTTTCGGTTCAGGAGACCAGAAGCTGAGGATCAAGGTAGCACCAGGTTGGTTTCTTCTGAGGCCTCCGTCCTTGGCTCGCAGACGGCCACCTTCTCATGGTGTCCTTGAAAGGTCTTTCCTCTGTGTGTGTGCCTCTCTGGTGTTTCTCTGTGTGTCCAAGCTCCCTCATTTCATAAAGACATCAGTCACATTGGATTATAACCCAACCTATTGAAATGGGAATCCGAGTTCTTGTTCTCGGAGCCGAAGAACAAACTTCCAAGAACACACAAACACTCACAGTGGCAAATGAATAGGATTTATTAAAGAGAAGGAAAGTACAAACTTCTCAGCATAGACACTGAAAGGGGGAAACAGTCCCCCAAAAGGTGGGAATTACAGCAGCTCTATATCTTTACCACGATTAATCTGTACAATTTTGGTTGGCTCCTGTTCTTAAAATGTGTCATATTTAACCAATCAGTTTAAAGGTCAAGATGCTTAATATCTTTTTGGCTTCTTTTGCTCCTCAGATTAAGTCACCACCCTTTTTTATGCCCCCTGGCCATGTTTCAGTGGACCAGAAGTATGGGCTTAAGATTAATGATCACCAGTTGTTTTTCCCTCAGGCATATGGAACAGAAGTTAATCACTGCCCTTCCCTGGATCAGAGTGCTAATTATTTATCAGACCAAGGGCACACTCCATTTGGGACAAAGGGTATAGTTTTAGGGTAATTGAAAACAGATCAAGGTCTCAGAGTCCTACACTGACTGCCTAGGAATTCCTACCTCACTATTGACTTCGTTTTAACTTAATCACCTCTCTAAAGGCTCTGTCTCTAAATGCAATCATCTTCAGGAGTATTGAGGGTTAGAATCAGTTCAGTTTATTCGCTCAGTCATGTCCGACTCTTTGCAACCCCATGAATCGCAGCACGCCAGGCCTCCCTGTCCATCACCAACTCCCGGAGTTCACTCAGACTTGCGTCCATCGAGTCAGTGATGCCATCCAGCCATCTCATCTTCAGTTGTCCCCTTTTCCTCCTGCCCCCAATCCCTCCCAGCATCAGAGTCTTTTCCAATGAGTCAACTCTTCGCATGAGGTGGCCAAAGTACTGGAGTTTCAGCTTCAGCATCAGTCCTTCCAAAGAAATCCCAGGGTTGACCTCCTTCAGAATGGACTGGTTGGATNTACTCTGCATAGAAGTTAAATAAGCAGGGTGACAATATACAGCCTTGATGTACTTCTTTTCCTGTTTGGAAACAGTCTATTGTTCCATGTCCAGTTCTAAATGTTGCTTCCTGGCCTGCATACAGAGGGTTAGGATGCAACATGTGAATTTAGTGAGGACACACTTTAGCCCATAATAAGCAGTGTAGGAACATGAAACCATGCTGGGCACCACTGGCCTGGGAAGTTTGAAAGGATGGGAGGTGGAAAGGAAAGATACAGTAGCAATTAGAATCAAGGGTGAGGTCTGGAGTTTAAAACCACTAGTTAGAACTGGGATTATTTTGTGGGTTGATTTGTTCCTACTGCCCCTACCCCTGCAACTAAATATCTTGAAATCCTATCCTCTACAACTCCAGAATGTGACCTTATTTAGTAATCAAGTTAAAATGAGGTTATTAGGATGGGTCCAAATCAAATTTGACTGGTGTCCTTATAAAAGGGGAAATTTGAACACAGAGACACACAGAGAAGGAAAACGATGGAAATATGGAGGATTAGAGAGAGTGATCATGAGTGTACTCGGTCACTCAGTCGTGAGCGACGCTGTGACCCCATGGACTATAACCTGCCAGACTCCTCTGTAACGGGATTTTCAGGGCAAGAATACTGGATTGGGTTGCCATTTCCTCCTCCAGGGTATCTTCCTAACCCAGGGATTGAACCTGAGTCTCCTGCAGTGGCAGGCAGGCTCTTTACCACTGTGCCACCTGGGAATCCAATCTACAAGCTGCTGCTGCTACTAAGTCGCTTCAGTTGTGTCCGACTCTGTGTGACCCCATAGACGGCAGCCCACCAGGCTCCCCCATCCCTGGGATTCTCCAGGTGAGAACACTGCAGTGGGTTGCCATTTCCTTCTCCAATGCATGAAAGTGAAAAGTGAAAGTGAAGTCGCTCAGTCGTGTCTGACTCTTCGCGACCCCATGGACTGCAGCCTGCCAGGCTCCCCGTCCATGGGATTTTCCAGGTAAGAGTACTGGAGTGGGGTGCCATTGCCTTCGAATCTATGAGCTAAGGAATGCCAAATATTGTCAGTAAACTACCAGAAACTGGGAGAAACACAGAAGGAGTCCCTTAAAGTTTTCAGAGGGAGCATCAGCTTGTTTTTTGCCCTCATAATTTAGATATTATTTTTCATAACATCAAGGTTAGATTTTTCCAAATTTGGAATTAAAAAAAAATTTACTTACCCTTTTTTCTTGTATCTCAGACCTATCGAGAATTCTTTCTTTCTCTCTTTATAGTATAGACTTTAGAATTTCAATTAGTAAGAGTTTGGAGGTCAACTTCCTCAGTGTTCATCTAAAAATGTCTTTATTTTGCCCTTGTTCTTGAGAAGTAGTTCTGCAAAGTATATCTATCTAGCATGACAGCTGTCTTATCTTAGCATTTTGAAGATACTTTCTTACTATTTTCTAACTTCCATCGTTGCTGCTAAGTCAGCTGTCACTCCAATTATCACTTGTTTGCAGTTCTTTACTTTCTCACTCTGGCTGTCCTAAGGACATCATTGCCTCTGATTTCTGCAGTTTTGCCATCATGTATCTAAGTGCCTTCTTTTGTCTACCTTCTTTTTAGTTATTCTGCTTGGAAGTCATAGGAATTCCTGAATCTGAGGATTTGTGTCTTTCATAGTATTTGGAAAATGACTTTGTCTCTCTCTCTCTTTTTTATGGGGGAGGAAATGTGCTGATCTAAGCAAAAAACTAAGATCGTGTCATCTGGTCCTATCACTTCATGGCAAATAGATGGAGAAGAAATGGAAGCAGTGACAGACTTTAGTTTCTTGGGCTCCAAAGTCACTGCAGAGGGTGACTGCAGCCATGAGATTAAAAGATGCTTGCTCCTTGGAAGAAGTAGCTTCCCTGGTGGCTCAGAGGTTAAAGCATCTGCCTCTAATGTGAGAGACCTGGGTTTGATCCCTAGGTCGGGAAGATCCCCTGGAGAAGGAAATGGCAATCCACTCCAGTACTCTTGCCTGGAGAATCCCATGGACGGAGGAGCCTAGTGGGCTACAGTCCACGGGGTCGCAAAGAGTAGGACACGACTGAGCGACTTAACTTCCATTTCCTTGGAAGAAAAGCTATGACAAACCTGGACAGCATATTAAAAAACAGAGACATCACTTTGCCAGCAAAGGTCCATCTGCTCAAAGCTATGGTTTTTCCAGTAGTCATATATGGATATGAGAGCTAAACCGTAAGCAAGACTGAACACTGAAAAATTGATGCTTTTGAAAGTGGTGCTTGAGAAGACTTCTGAGAGTCCCTTGGACAGCAAGGAGATCCAACCAGTCAATCCTAAAGGAAATCAACCCTGAATATTCATTGGAAGGACTGATGCAGAAGCTGAAGCTCCAAAACTTTGGCTACCTGATGTGAAGAGTCAAATCATTGGAAAAGAGCCTGATGCTGGGAAAGATTGAAGGCAGGAGGAGAAGGGGACGACAGATGATGAAATGGTTGGATGGCATCATCACCTCAATATAGATGAGTCTGAGCAAACTCTGGAAGACAGTAATGGACAGGGAAGCCTGTTGTGCTGTAGTCCATGGGGTCGCAAAGAGTCGGACATAGCCGAGCAACTGAATCACAAAAACGTACTAATACATTTTTTATTTTAAAACAGTTTTAGGTTTATAGAAGCACATAGATAGTGTAAAGATAGAAAGTGGTACATCGACCCCACATCCAGTTTCCCCTATTATTAACATTTTACACTGGTGAGGTGCATGCTCATTGGCTTTAAAATTCTGCTTCTCATCAGTTCTTTTTGTCCTCTCCTCCAATAACTCTCATGAGCTGTACATTGGCATTTTACTCTATCTTAAATGCTCTTAACCATTGTTTCATAGTGTCCATCTCTTTTGACACCTGTCCTACCGTGTAATTTACTTAGACCTATCTTCCATCTCACCAATTCTCTCTTCAACTCTGTCCATACTGCTGTTTAGTCCATTGATTAGTATTTTATATTTCACTTATAGTCTTTACTCCTATAAGTTCTGTTTGGATATTTTTCAAATTTTATCTGAATATTATCACTGATTATCTGCTCTCTTTATTAATATTTTTAACTCCTACTTTGTTTCTTTAAACATATTGTTATTTACATTTGATAATCCAAATACCTGAAGTCTTTGTCATTCTGGTCTTTATTTTTAATACTGATTTATCCATAAAATATTGTTTCATTTTCTGTTTTGTGATTTCTTTTTTTCCTTTGTAAAAACATGTATTTGCTACAACTCTATCAACAACAATTAAGGCCTGGGTTGAGAGTGCAACTAATGTTCACTTATGCCAAATGGAGGGACTACAGATGAGAATCACCTTAAGTAACAATACTTGGGATGGGAGAGGAGGTTACTTGTCTCGGTCTGAGATAGACAATTGTCCCTGTTGTCTTTCTCTGAGTGCCATGAAGGGTTTTGTTTTTCTAATTTCCTCTTCCCCAGTGGGCGTAACTCTTTTAAAAACCTATAAATACCTATGATGGGTTTTGATCTGCCTCCTGGCTTTGAATTCCATCCCTCTGAACACTGTTCTAGATCAGTGGTCCCCAACCTTTTTGGCTCCAGGGACTGGTTCTATGGAAGACAGTTTTTCCATGGATTGGGGGAGGTGGGGCAGGGGATGGTTTTGGGATGATTCAAGTGCATTACATTTATTGTGCACTTTATTTCTATTACTATTACACTGGCTCCACCTTAGATCATCAGGCATTAGATCCTAGAGGCTGGGGACCCCTGTTCTCGTCCAGTGTCCCTAGGGTGTTCTTGCTTCTCCATTGTGCTGACTTACCTTCCTGAATTCCTGCAGTTTTGTACCTGGCCACCACCACAATACTCTCTAAACCACACATAATGTATATACCTTATATTTATTATAACACACCCTAAAGTATATTTATCATGTACATATTTGAATAACATATAGCATATGTACATGTTTATGAATGAATACAAGTGAGTGGTTATTAATGTTATGCTGAAGAGGATACGGAAGGGGAAGGAAAAAAGGATGGGTTTATTCATACTAGGGCAGCAACAGCAAAATAAGAGAAACAGTAATTTGTCCCATATATTTACACTCATGATGTAGGAACACCAGTGGGATACGTGTTTTAGCATTTGGCACATTTTAAGGTAAATAAGAAGGGAGAACTTTCATTAAGAATTCCAAACATGCCAGCAATAATTTTGGGATGTCATGATTTTCACTCAAGGGAGGGGAGAGAAAGACTGGAAGGATGGCAGGGCAGTTTCTCCCCCAAACCCCTACCTCCTGCCCCTACCACTCCTGACTTTGCCAGCACTTGAGCCCTGACAGGAAAGTAAAAGAAACGTGATGTTAGCAACCTCAGGCACGTGACTTCTTAATCCACTTCTTGGCTCTGTTTTCTATCACACTTAGGAAAAGGTGCACGTTTACCTTTACGGTTCATTATCTGAGCTGCCATTGTTCCTGTTTCTCTCAAAGTTGGTCTCCAGTTCTCAGAATCTCTCTTCTCAACTCTCCTGACAGTCCTTTTCACAGATACATAGATATATTTCTCTAGTTCTTCCTTGGATCTCTGTGTCCAAATGGCCAAGGCAGCACACAGCTGCAGAACTAGCTGTCCCTGAAACGGGGTCAGATGATGAGAAAGGAGTGTGTTAAGGTCTCCAGTGCCTGGGGATACAAGGGCATCCTGTCTTTCTGTGCGATCTGAAGTCAGCTTGCCTTTGACTGAGACAGGTCTGAACCATGGCTGGTGCTGAAATAAACTCTTTGTTTACTCCGAGCCCCAAAGGAACACACATTCAGCTCATCTCTGTTGAGAAGACTGCATCCCTGTGACAATCAAAGAGCCTTCACTGTTGGCAATGAATAGGAGGTTCTGTTATGGTGATGATGGTCCAGGACTTTTATCTTCCATTTGTGGCATCTCAAAGCTGAAACCCTGGTGAACTTTTCCTTTCTTTTTCTAGGTCATAAAGAGGAAACCTGGATTCTAGATGACTGCAAAGAGGTAAAATACCTCAAAAAAATAAAATTCTTTCTAAAAGATTTTCATCAGAGAATGGTGCTATATTTTGTGAAATCGCGTTACAAAATGAATTTTGCTACGATGGAGACACAAACAGACTAACAGCAACAAAAGCACAGGCTTACCTTGAAAGACAAAAAGATAAACCTTCCTGGCCATTTGTAAACTTCTATAAATTCTCTGTTTATTTCATTTTTGTCTTTTATTTTACTTAAAAAAAATTTTTATTTATTTGGCTGCACTGGGTCTTCGTTATTGCACTTGGTTTGTTGTTGGCCAAAATCTTGGCTTTCTCTGCTCACTGAAGCTGAATAAAAAGTACGGAGACAGGTTTTGGAGGAAGTAGAAAGGTGGCTTTAATTCTCAACCGGTGGAGAGGGAAACATAATAGACTCCTGCCTCCAGAACTGTGTCCCCGACTCCATGAGGAGTCTAGGGGTTTACATAACATAAGGGCTTGTAGTCAGGAGTCTATGACGAGGAACAAAGGTATTAGAATTTTGATTTCTTCTTCTAGGGTTGTTTTAAAGACAGAAATAGGCTGGCGTCAGGCTCTGTGGTCTTGTTTCTAATGTGTAACTACTATGAGAGGAAGGATGTTGTAAGGGTAAACACCAGATAGGGGATGTATTTAGCATAGAGTCAAAGGAAGATAGGTGTGAAGTGCAACTCCTGCAGAGTTAAGGGGCCGAAAAGCAAACTTGGTTACATACATGTTACGAGCAGTTAAAAGTAAAAGTAACAGAAATGTTCAGGCCTGCTTCTTGTTCTCTTTATCTTCTTTGTTCTCAGGAAAAGGAAAGAAAAAAAAAAAACTTATTTATCTTTTTTTCCTTTTCACTGTTCAGTCTTCCTGCAGTGTGGGGGATCTTTTTAGTTGTGGCTTATGGAATCTAAACCTGGCTCCCTGCATTGGGAACACGGAGTCTTAGCCCCTGGATCATCAGAGAAGTTCCTATGTCATTTTTAAATCTTTTTTTTTTTTTAGGTTCAGTTCAGTTCAGTTGCTCAGTCGTGTCTGACTCTTTGCGACCCCATGAACCACAGCACACCAGGCCTCCCTGTCCATCACCAGTTCCTGGAGTCCACCCAAACCCATGTTAGGTTATCTTTTTAAAAATTCACCTCTCTTACTGATTTCCATCTATTTGGATAATATTCTCCAACTTGGTGACTTTTTCTTTTTGAAAGACCTTTTTTTTTTTTTACTAGAGAAGTTTTTAATTTTATAAAGTCAAATCTGTCGATCTTTTTCTTGATGCCTCCAGAGTTTTTTGGGTTTTGGTTTTTCTTGTTTAGAAAGGCCTTTCTTATCTCAGGATTACAAAGAGATACTCTAGTTATCTAGGTTTTCTTTTTACATCTTAATCTATCTGGAATTTATTTTTGTGGATGGTGTAAGGATCCAGCTTGATTTTTTTTCCCTTTATGAATATCCCTCATTGCTCCTTACTGGCCTATTTGGCTGCCTTGAAAAGATAAGCCTGGGAATGATCAGCCTACAGTATATTCCTGAGGTCAGCAGCAAGAATATATTCTGTCCTCGCTGCGTAAGTGGTGAGGTTATTTTCAAGTAGAAAAAGTGCAGGTGAAACCAACCATGGATGTTTAGTTGTAACAAACAAGAATAACTTGCTGTTTTTCTTCCAAAAGATACTTTGACTATAGGACTCTACTGCTTCAAATTCATTTCCTTCCATTTCTAAAGGAATTATTATACATTTGCTTTATACCCTGAACACTGTGAATGATCATGCAAGATAACAGCCCCTCTGCTCAAAATGCTTAGTCTTATGGAAAAACCAATTGTATATCAATATCTTTATCTATGTAATATAAATATATACACATGCAGCTGAGTTGAATAAGCACTCTAAAGCAGTATATAATAATGCACTGTGAGTGATCTAATGAATTCCTGTATCCCCTCCAAGTCCTCAAGAGGGTAGGATGGTGTCACTGTCATTTTCATTTGCCTGGAACAAAGTAGTAGGTAAGTAACTTTAGGTTGAATGGAATTGAAATAGTAGGTAGCATCAGATATGAGACAAGAGAGAACTTCATAGTTAACAAAGGTCAGAAGATGCTTCCTAGAGGCAATGCTTTGCTGGCCTTATGGATCCAGGAAGATGGAAAAGAGAAAGGAGGCTGCCAAGACCATCTGACCTTGAGTATTCCAGTGGTCATGTATGGATGTGAGAGTTGGACCATAAAGAAAGCTGAGCACCAAAGAATTGATGCTTTTGAAGTGTGGTGTTGGAGAAGACTCTTGAGAGTCCCTTGGACTGCAAGGAGATCCAACCAGTCAATCCTAAAGGAAATCAGTCCTGAATATTCACTGGAAGGACTGATGCTGAAGCTGAAGAGCCAATACTTTGGCCACCTGATGCGAAGAACTGACTCATTGGAAAGGACCCTGATGCTGGGAAAGATTGAAGGCAGGAGGAGAAGGGGATGACAGAGGATGAGATGGTTGGATGGCATCACTGACTCAATGGACATGAGATTGAGCAAGCTCTGGGAGTTGGTGAAGGACAGGGAGGCCTGGCTTGCTGCAGTCCATGGGGTCGCAAAGAGTCAGACACGACTGAGCGACTGAACTGAACTGAATTGTCTCCCTTGAAACCAATTTTCACTGTTCTCACATATTAGTTCAGGTTGTCTGGGAGGGAGCTGAAAAGCTGCGAACATGATGTTGATCTCCATCAATCATCAAATGCTCCCAGAGCCCCGTAGCTTTTCAGACCCGTGGAAATAAATTCTCTGGGAGCAACTTCCCCACTGACTCTCCTCTCTGCAGGAGTGGCCAGCCAAGCATGAGGCTCATGCGGGACTCCATCTGTCACAGGGCATTAGCGCTGTGAGTACACATCATGCTCACTGAGCAGAAGATACAAAACACCCTCGGCCGTCTCGGCACAAGCCTGAGTCTGACCTCTCCTCTCAGAGCCAGACCTAGTGTCAGTCACCCAACAGCAGCAGGCTTTCTGCCCAAGCACAGGAGCAACACAGCTGGCCCTGAAGATGCTGACCCTGCATGTCAGCTCTGAAGAGAGCAAGGAAAAGATGCTGCAGACAACAGGATGGACCTCATGCCCTAGGTCAGAGCCCCCTGGATTTGCCTGGGACATTTCCTGGGACAGCAGGACCCTGGGACAGGAGGAGCGTGGCTGTGGTCTAAGCTGGGAGGATACAGGCCCACGCAGACCAAGCGGCATCCTTCTCTGCTAATGAGGACCCTGCGCCCAGCCTGGTGGAGCAGGAAGGTGGAAAACTGGACATCCTCCTTGCCTTAATTCAGATCATCATGGCCATGATGGCTGCTCTCCTAAGACCACTGGGGCTGGTCATACTGTTCAGCAGCATCGTTTAAGCTCCTCTTAAAAAAAACAAAAAACACCCAGAGCAGGCCCAGGAAAATCTGCCCCCTGCCCATGGTCACATGTGAGAAAGATTGACTTTATACAAATATTTGACCTTCATTTGCTAGAGACAGTTCCATGCAAACACACACACACACACGCTCACGCACACGCACACACAGCCAGCTACTTAAAATATTTCTTCTAATACCTATTTTTTTAATGAGAAATTGATCTCGGCTTCAGAGATTCTTTTTTTTATTTAAGTGGTTTTTTATTTATTTATTTGGTTGAGTCTGGTCTTAGCTGTGGCACACCGGATCTTCCTTGCGTCATGTGGGATCTTGCGTTGTGTTGCATGGACTCTCCAGTTGTGGCACATGGGCTTAGTTGCTCTGAGGCATGTGGATCTTAGTTCCCTGACCAGGGATCGAACCCATGTCTCCTGCAAGACGGATTCTTAACCGCTGGGCCACCAGGGAAGGCCCTCTTTCAGAGATTCTGCTTGCCACGGAGCATTCTGGCTCCAAATCTTTCCTTAACGGAAGCTTCTTGTCCTCTGGGGCTTCCCTGGTGGCTCAGATAGTAACGAATGTACCTGCAATGTGGGAGACTCAGGTTTGGGTTAGGAAGATCCCCTGGAGAAGGGCATGGCGACCCACTCCAGAATTCTTGCCTGGAAAATTCAGCTCATATGTCACCCCCTTCTGAGAGTCCTTTCCTGTCTAGTCTAGGACATACCCTTCAGCCCAGACTCCCCACCCACCCTGTGACTTCCTTTTTGAAGGAAAGGAAGAACTAGATATGACTTATTTCATTTTATCAGAACTAAATATAATTGGAAGTTATCTCTTTCACTCGTTCATTCCTCTGCTCACTTGTTTATCAGACGCCTGCCTCCACCAGAAGATAAGCTTCATGGGAACAGAAAACTTATCTTACTCACTCTCTCCCCAGCTCCTAAAACAGTGTTTGGCAAGAGTAAACGTTCAATAAGCATGTGCTGAATGAGCAAATGAAAACCTGTCAGACTCCATTTAGCAAAGCAGCTTTGACTTTGCTGCTACCTCAAGCGAACATCTTATTCCCCTTCCTTTTTCTTTTTCCCACAGCCCAATGCTTTGCCTCCACTTTTGGTAACTCCTTCCTCAGCCTGGCTTCATATCTGGCCCCACTGCCCCTATAAAGCCCCTTGAAGGTCACCTATGTCTCCATGGTCAGACTCAGCAGCCTTTCGTTGGCCTCTGCTTGTTTGACTAATCTTCAGATTTGGCAGTGAGGACATTTCTTGCAAGGGTTTCCCAGGTGGCTCAGTGGGTAAAGAATCTGCCTGCAATCTCAGGAGATGCAGGCAGACTTGGGTTCGATCCTCTGGTCAGGAAGATCCCCTGGAGGAGGCCATGGCAACCCACTCCAGTATTCTTGCCAGGAGAATCCCCATGGACAGAGGAGCCTGGTGGGCTGCAGTCCACAGAGTCGCAAAGAGTCGGACACAAGTGACTGAGCGTGCACGCACACCCGTCTCGTGATGCTTCTCCGCATGTAGCCCTGGTAAACGGAGCCCTTGCTCATCTCTGCGTTTTTATTTTGCCTGCTATGTATCTGAGTGCTCCTTTGCCTTCTATCCTTACGGCTTTGTTTCCCACTCTCTTTCCTCTTCACATCATAGGTGGTATCTATGACTGTCTTCATCACAGGTCTCAGTCGTGGATAATGCATACGGGAGTCAGAATAGCAGTTCACAGACAGCATTTCCTTCTAGCACATGTATGGCTGTTTTTCTGCGTTCTCCTGAGCCCGAGGATGATCATGGGACTCACTTTTGCTGATGACATGTGAAGGAGAGAAAGGCGTGTGTCACTTCCAGGCAGCAGTGTTCCGAACTGGCTCCTGATTGTCCGTGTTCCCCTTGCCCCGTCTCTGTGACCACTGAGAACAGCCTAAAATAAAGCCACCACGAAACTGCATCCCTGAGTAATTAGGGTGAACGGAGCCTCCCTGCTGAATTGCAGTGGCCGTGGAGTGTGAGTTAGAAATAAGCACTGTTGTTTCAAGTCACTGGGATTTTTAGTGCTGCTTCTTATAGCAACATAACCCGGCCTATCCTGACTAATACAACAACTCAGTCTGCCTTTTTCTGGAAGCTCAGTGCCCACTTCTCCAACTGCCTTCAAGATTTCTGCCTGCTTTACTTAGAGAAGTATATGCCTAAAATATCTGTATTTATATTCATCATTTTCTTTTCCAACTCTGAAACATCCTTCTTCCCTCACTTTTCTTTTTTGGCTAATGGCACCAATACACTTCTCAAAACTTAAACTTATACAGCCAGTTACCCCATGTTGTCCATCTTTTATTTACACCCTGCTGTGTTGTTCCCATTGGGCACCCCCGGGTCTTAACCTTGGCTGGTACACTGCAGGGTCCATGCTAGATAGGCACACTACTGGATCAGTCCTAGACTAAAACACCTCTTGATCATCTCACTGTTTCCATTCTCTTTACTTTATAATCAACTCTTTTCCCTTTATCATTGGCTATTCATGATTATGATAAAAGTAAATATCCAGATTGTATTTCTTTGTTCAAAAACTTCAAAGTGCCACCACTGTCTACTGAATCAACTCTCAGTTCTTGGTCTAGCATTTATACCCCCTTTTTTCTCACCTCTAATCTGCTCTCTGATTACTCCTTTGCATGGATCTTACATTAGCAATAAACCACTTGACTCACTATAAATGAAATATACTCTGAGCTAGTTTGCCTCTGGTATACTTAGAATTAATTCCCTGTCATTGCTTTTCTTTCCACATGCCTGTTGAAACCCCAATCCACCTTCAAAATCCTGCTGAGATGCCATTTTCTTCATAGAATCTTCTCTGATCACTCCAACCAACAGTGACTCTACTCTCTTCTGAACCCTCAGGTACTTGCTTTGCTCAACTTCTTACTGTCGCAGTAATTTATGCAAGATTCTCATCTCTCCTACAGTAACCTTTTCTCTTTGAACTCACCATATCCTGAACACCTTTGACTTCCCCACAGAGCACAGTTCCTAACTTTTGTTGTTTTTCCATAAACACTAGTTGAGTGAAGAAACTCCAGGACATGACCTCAATTCGCAGAAAAGTTGTGTGACTAAGGGAAGTGAATGCCTGTGGGAATTTCACAATTTGACAAAATGGAGAGCTGTATCAAGTCTAAGCAATAATCAGTGTTATTACTGTTGTCTTTTTGGGTCTGCATCTAATACAAAAATGGGCCATCACTGGGCTGTGAAATTTCATTTGATGTGAATTAGAGAAGTATTGCTGGTGGTAATGACCACCTAAATATTAGAAACATCTGTGGCTCACCATCATTAGCTTTTCCCAGTGTGGTTTATTAAAGAAATACTGTCAGATCCCAACTGTATACTTAAGGCTGTTTATTTATAGCACAGTAAGTACTAGAGAAGTAACTGGAAACCCTCAAATCTCCCTGCTGTCACTTGCTACAGAAAAAAAAAAATCTTATTACTGAAATGACTCCTTTATAACCTTCTCCTTGCTCTCGGATATCAGCTTTTCTTCATACCCATCTAACCCTGGGAATATGGGTGACATGCATTGTAAAGTAATGAGTGACCACAGAGCTCATGACTCTAAAGGTGAGAAACACAAATACAGACAACCATGAACAGGAACTTGCTCTGCGAACTCTCCACATCAGTGGCTCTTTAAAGTGTACTCCCCAGACCCGTAGCACCAGCAGCACATGGATCCTTGTTGGAAATGCAGATTCTTGAGCCCATTCTCAGACCTACCAAGTCAGGGACTCTGTCAGTGGGGTCTAGACATTTGTATTTTAACAAAATCTTCCTGTTAGATGGACACTCAATTTTGAGAACCACTGCTCTATACCGTGTGTTAAGATCTCAAGTAAAGAGAACTGAGTCAAGTTCATTACTAGCAGAGTAAAAGATATCTCTGGGTTTTAAATTGTTTATCTGTTCTTAATATATTAGGCCTATTGCTGCACTGACACAGTTTGTGTGTATGTGAGTGCTTAATGAAAGTATTCATATGAACATTTTTGATGAAAATACTGATGTCACAGCCTAACATAATCTGAATTGTACATTATGTCACAGTTTTAGCTTGTCTCTTGGGTTAAATACAGACTCATTCAAAGCAGCTTAAATTGGGGGGAGGAAATTACTGTGAGCAATCAGGTGAAGTGAGTAGGAGGTCCTTTGGGCATCTCAGAAGAGGAGATCTGAAACAGGGTGGAGCCTCTCACAGTCTGTAGCTGGCTGATGGTTCTGAGTTTAAGTTTGGTCGGAGTATCCTGGAAGAGCTGCAATACCACACCATGACTATGATGCAATTGCAGTCTCATATGTTTGCTTTTTAAAAATCCTACTATCAACTTCCTCTGTTTAATCATGTTTTTTGTGCTCCACAATTTTGGGTTGTAGGGTTAATTCTTTCAGTGTTTTTCTTTTGAGAGAAAGAGTATGACAGGATCAACTTGTCTTTTGGGTCTCCCATTATTGGTCATTTTTGGTGAGAGTCAAATACTTACTTGATAACTTATACTGTGCAGACCTAAACCAATCAAAATGGAGAATCAACATATTAGAAAAGATGCCAACCGATTAGAATGAGCACTGACTGTAAACACCTGGCATGGCCATACCACTGCATACCTGCTGAATATCAGGCTGAACAAGAGCTGTTTAGATCTGTCCCTTTTGAATGGACTTTGGTCAGAGCAAAAGGATCAATATAAGCAGAAATTATAGGGATTTTAATGCTCAATAGCATAACCACAGAGCTCAGCACAGTGCCTGACACATAGTAGACACTCATTAAATGCTTATCAGGGCATTTAATTTGGAAACTATGCTTCTAAATATTAAAATAATACCTGTACTTAAAATTCAAGCTCTGAGTTAAGCATTTTGTTCCTTTCTTACAATTGGCCCTTGAGTCTGCTTATCTATTCCTCTTGCCCTAACCCCTGCCTCACCAATATCGCATGGACCATTTCAACAACCTTTTAGTTCATCTTCTTATCTCTAGAATCTTTCTCTCTGATATAACTTCCATATTCTCTCCAAAGTATCCCTCTGTTGCAGCGTTTAAGTATTCCAGTCACTTATCCATTCTTCTGTTTGAGGATATGATAATGAATAGAAAAAGTATAAAGACATACATAAAGATGACAAACAGAAATACAGGATTGTAGTTGCTTCTTGAGGTATGAGGAGGAGTTAGAAAAAGGTTCAATCAGCTAATGTAATTCTTTATATGCTATAAATTTAAAATTAGTTTATATACGTATCCTTATAAAACACAAAAGAGTTGATTTTTTAATTTTAATTTTTTTATTTTTGGCTGCACTGCATCTTGGTTGCATTGCACAGACTTTCTCTAGTTGCAAAGAATGGAGGCTACTCTTCCTTGCAGTACATAGGCTTCTGAGTTGCACAGGTTTAGTTGCTCCACAGCATGTGTACTCTTCGTGGACCAGGGATTGAACCTCTGTCCCCTGCATTGGCAGGCAACTTCTTATCCACTGTGCCACCAGGGAGTTCCAAAAGAGTTGATGTTATCGTGCTATTATTAGTAGTACTACCATTAAAATAAATAAATAACATTTTAGCTGCAGATTTCTGCTTCTAGTCATAAAAGTAATGCTGGACTTAACTTCCTTCTAAAAACAACTATAAAACTGAACAGTGTATATGAAGCAATGCTTCCCAGGTATGAAACAACACTCAGTGTAGAACTGTGAGCTTGAGAGGAAGAAATTCATGGGCATTCTGGCTTTCTATCTGGGGATACTTTCCTGGCTCAGCATAAGGAGGGGCAGACCAAGCACAGTTGTCATCCTGCTGAGCTAAGGAGTCAAGGAGCAGCATTCTGGGCTGCTGAAGCAGCTGGAATTTTTGGACAGGATACCTGAGAAAAGGAAGCTGTACAGAGAGGTGACCTTAGAAGTCAGCATGTTAATTCACCTCAGTTCTTAGGCGGAGGACACTACTGTGTACAAAAAGGCTAGATTTTAGAGATCAAATATTTTGAGGAGATTAGCTGAGAGATAATGCTGGGAGATGTTGAATTGTAGATCAGCCAGAGTGGAGACTTCTCCTTGAGTAATTTGCACATTCAGTTGTTATTCCAGAAAAATCATGACTTAAGGAGGAGAGTCATGCTCTAAGACTAAACTCAAAACTGAAACAGACCTGCCTACCATGGAATGAGACAAGTCTGATGTGACCCAAAGACTTTACCAATGACTTAACAGTAATTTAAATATAAAAAAGCAGATCTAGGTAGAATGTAATCAAACCACTGAAAACCAAAAATGAAGAGAAAATCTTTAAAGCAGTCATATTTTTTTAAATGTGTTTAAAAATCAGAAAGAAGAGTACAAATAATGGCTGACTTCTCATCACAGATAATGGAGGCTGGAAGACAATGGAATAATATATTAAAGTTGTACAAAACAAAACACAGAATTCCTACAATGTAGTTGTGATGGCAGGAGCTGTAGCTACCATTTTGTAATGAAGAAGTAACCTTGAAGAAAAAAATAGGCCTGTATTTTAAGGCTCCTTTTACTGGGGACTCTGTTACCTATGACAGAACACAATCTCTAATTAATATAGGAAATAACTTTGGTTGAGCACTTATTATATACTGAGCTATCTTGAATGTGGTCATTTCTTTTGTCATTTAAACCCCCAAAGCCCAGCAGTGGGCTTTCTATGCCTCTGTTTACAGACGAGTAAACTGAAACAGAAAAGTGAATAGTAAACAGAAAAGCTCATCTCCTTTATGCAACCTTCCTAAAGAAAATTAACTAGTTCTTCCTCTGTATGCACCTGTCTAGTATATATCTTTTCTAGCAACTGACATACAGGCATAGAAGAAAACATTTGGGGCATATCAGAGTATTGCTTTGCAGCCTGGAATGGTATCTGATTCACCATGGCATTGCAGGTGCCTGAACAGAATTTAATGTATATTTTTTAAAAGTAAAATCAAGAGAATACACTGTCTTGTAGTATATTCTCTAGAGTTGTCACTGTTAAGAAAACCCAGTTGTGTAGTGGACATGAGAACCAGTGGCAATCAGGGGAAGTTTTACCACTGGGAAAGCAAGAACTGAGAAGTTTTTACAATCTTCAGTCTCCCACCAGGACCACTGCTTGCTGATGTCTCAATGCTTCTTAGATCCTTGAGTTCTATCCTGTTTCTACCAGTGTAATTCATTATATTAACAGAATGTGGGAGAAAAAAAAGCACAGACCTATCTCAGTTGAAGGAAAAAGGCATCTGACAAAATTTAACATAATTCACGACAAAAATCCTCAGGAAATTAAGGATAAAAGGAAGCATCTTCAATATGATAAAAAGCATGTGCAACAATCCTACAGCTAACATAGCACTTAATGGGTAAATATTGAATACTTACTCCTGCCAAGACTGGAAGTCTTGGGCAGGACTTCCAGGAAAGCTTTCAAAATAGAAGTTTCTGCCACCATCGAAAAGTAGAGTATTCCTATGAAACCTTATAAGCTGTAAAATGAGTTAACACAAAGAAGCGATTACTTTAGGACCTGTCTTGCTAAGGGATGCACAGAATAAATGGAGGTAAAGCAAGGTGTTCACAGACACAGTTCAAAGCTGTGGCAGCTTGATGCCGAGATGGTGAGTGCAGTTCTTGGGGAAGGAGCTTGGCAGGGTCACTCTTGCTGCTTGGTGTGCCTACTGAAAGTGAAAGTCGCTCAGTCGTGTCTGACTCTTTTCAACCCCATGGACTGTACCATGGAATTCCAAGCCAGAATACTGGAGTGGGTAACCTTTCCCTTCTGCACAGGATCTTCCCAACCCAGGAATTGAACCCAGGTCTCCCGCATTACAGGTAGATTCTTTACCAGCTGAGCCACAAGGGAAGCCCAAGAACACTGGAGTGGGTAGTCTATCCCTTCTCCAGTGGATCTTCCCAACCCAGGAATCGAACTAGGGTCTCCTGCATTGCAGGCAGATTCTTTACCAAACTGAGCTATCAGGGAAGCCCACTTACTGTATAAGAGCACTGCAAACAAACACTGAACACTATTTTTGCTTTCACTAAAAGTGAAAAGAGTACTAATGTAGGTTTTTCCTAAAGGTGAAGGGGTACCAAGTGGAGGATGCCTGTATTTCCCCACCTGACTATGCTCTTTACTCCTGAAGAACTAGATCTTAGGTTTTGTGAGTTTGGAATTATTTCTCTAAGTCTTGAGGCACCAAGTTTGTATCTAAAGGTTGACTGCATGGTCAACCTTAAGTGCTCGGCACCTCTCAGAACTCAGAACATTCAGGGTCAACCAGTCCTTCCTCTGGCCCCCATGTCCCCACATCACTGGGGATTTGGGGGGCTGCTTTGATTTCTGTTTGGTTAGTTTTGTTTAATATGTCACAAGCAACTTACATAAGCTTCCTGGCTGTTATCATCAGGGCCCAGCTGGAGTCTTCAGGGATCCTGATGTTCTTGAGTGGGCACCCAAGAGGTCTTTAGTCCCTGGCAGCCCATCAGCCAGACTTATGACAGAGGGGAGCTCAGACTCTGGAGGTGAGACCCAGAAAACAGCCTCACCTACTTCTTGCTTAGGAAGCATCCAGAGAAGCTGCATGAGCAGGAAAGTGAGGATTTGCCCACCTCAGGGATCCTGAGGTCGCCCTGCTCCCATCTAGAGTTATCTTCCAAGAGCCAGGACTTCGCTTCCCATTGCTGATGCTCCAAGACACACAGAGCTAGCCCATATGGAGTGAACTCTCCCAGGGTATTTTTAAAGTCCTAGCTTTTGGATGACTGCCCAGCTCTGCCTGCCCAGCTGCTCCCATCTGAGAAGGCCCTGAGCTACCTTCCTGCTTGAGATTTTTCACTGTCATCTTTCTTGCATGCGGCCCTGACAGTGGGCTGCTAAATCCATTGGGAGAACCTTCGTTTCCAGGAGGGGAATTGGACAAAGTCTGCTGTTAGCTCAGCAGAACCACCTCCAAATCTAGCAGTTGGTGCCCTGAATTTCCAGAGAGACCTATTTGTTTCCTTAGGAGCACTTGTAACTTCAACGAGACAGCCCAGCTAAGAATGAAACAATTTTCAAGGCATTTTAATTAAGTGCTTACACTCATAATAGTTAAGTTGGTGATGGACAGGGAAGCCTGGCACGGTGCAGTCCGTGGGGTCGCAAAGAGTTGGACACGACTGAGTGACTGAATTGAACTGATAATAGTTGAAATTTGCAAGCCCTTATTTTATACTTTCACGGTGCTATGTGTTCTACATACTCTCATTTAATCCTTATGACAAGCCAAAGCATTGGATAGTTTTACTATTTCTATTTTGCAGCGGTGGGTACTGAGACTCAGAATATAAATGATATTGTCAAGGACAAACACTAAGTAAGTGGCAGAACTGGGAACCAGCTAAAGGAATGCAATTCTAAAACACTGAAACAAAAAACCCAAAACTAGTTTGTTGAGTAGAAGCTAGTTATTTACACTCTTGGGTGTAAGTCACTATTTCATTTCATAGTTATCACAGTGAGGAAGGAAGATACTGGTCATGATCAGACACGGCCCTAGAGATTTTAATTGATGTGTTGAAAGATTCAGAGGATATAAGGATGATTCTCTGACAGGTGTGGTAATGGCCAAGGAAGCATGCAGAAAGGAAAAACAAATCATCCTAATATTCCAACAAGAAAAAAGGGAAAGGCAGACAAAACAGAAATATATAAACCAAACATATAAGTGAAAAGTCTAATTACAGAGAGGTTCCACTGATGAGCTCTGATGAGAAAAGGAAGAGGCAGGCATCCATCAGTGAGGCAAGGGGCATCTGGGCGCGTATCTGTGGGGAGGGTGGCAGAGGCTGGAATATAGTGAACCGGCAAAAATGTGGACAGTAATAAAAATGGCTCTTTTAGGGCTTTGGGGACAAGGAGTTTCCAAAGACCCACTGCTCAGAGGCAATGGTGGAAAAATATGAAAGCATTTGCTAATTCTCTCTTGTTTCTTTTGTCTGAGGCTGAGAAGAGAGTCTTTAATGGGAAATGGCAGGACAAAACAGAAAAAAACAAAAAAACAAAACAGCGGAAGAACAGGAGCCAATGCCCATGATAAGGAAAAGAGCTGCCATTAGTGAGTACCTAGTTCACGCCCAGCCCATATCCACGTTCCCATCAGACTCAAATAGTAACCAGCAACCCCTTCCTCCTTCCACATCTCCCCTCCCACCCCTGCGCTTTGCTAGCACCTTGCAGTAGGAGGCACAAATAACAAAAGTAGTAAACCTGTATTTCAGCAAGTCATTTGAGAATGGCTCTGTGGATTGCCTGAGGATAAAGAGGGAAGATGCATGGTGGGTGATGGTAAGGTGAAGTGGTCTCATAATTGATTGAACAACTCTGCTGTTAGAGGACCCCAGAGGTTTGCATCTTGGGCTTTCCTGGTAGCCCATCTGGTAAAGAATCTACCTGTAATGCAGGAGACCCTGGTTCGATCCCTGGATCAGGAAGATCCCCTGGAAAAGGGATATTCCACCCCAGTATTCTTGCCTGGAAAATTCCATGGACAGAGTCTGGCAGGCTACAGTCCATGGGGTCCCAAAGAGTTGGGTACAACTGAGTGACTGAGCACAGCCAGCACAGCATACTCCTTATCAGATGGGAAACTTTGCTCATATTATTTAATCTCTCTGAGCTGCAGTTTTCTTATCTGCAAAATAAAGATAATAACACAATTTACTTCACAAGGATTGTTAGATTACATATATTAAAGACGTCTTGTGGCTTGGACAGTAAAGAATCTGCCTGCAATGTGAGAGACCCAGGTTCAATCCCTGGGTCAGGAAGATCCCCTGGAGAAGGGAAGGGCAACTCACTCCAGTATTTTTGCCTGGAGAATCCTAAGGACAGAGGAGCCTGGCAACTACAGTCCATGGTGTCACAAAGAATTGGACATGACTGAGTGACTGACACGTTCACTTTCATAAACTATAATGTATTACATGTCAATAACTATTAGTATCCAGCAATATTATCAGTAGAGGGTCAAAGCTTTGATCTTGACCCTATTTTAGTCAACATTTAATAATGGTAGGAAACACCTTTATCAAATTTTCAGGTAACACAGAGCAGGCAATGAAAGCAGATACATTTGATATTCTTAATAATTCAGAGTTCATGCTAAAGTTAGGCTGGAATATCCAACAAACCCAATAAGAAAAAATAACTTATCGGGAATGAACTTTTAGGGACTTCCTTGGTGGTCCAGTGGTTAAGAATCTGCCTGCCAATGCAGGTGACAGGGTTCAATCTCTGGTTAGGGAAGAATGATTACAGCATCTGATCCTATCACCTCCACTTGCCGCAACTAGAGAAAACTCAGGCACAGCAATGAAGACTCAGCACAGACATGAATAAATAAAGAATGTGGCTTCTGTGGTTGGCCAAAAACAAAATTCCAGAAGGACAGAATGAGGAAGCTGTTCACTGAAGGAGGGCCTGGGAGAGTTGGTTGACCTCGAGCCCAGTCTGAAAGAGCTAATGAGGTGGCTGGGTAGAAAAGCAAGAGAATTATAAGCTGTGTTTATACAAGTAGAGGCCATACTATAGTATCCATACGATTGTTGGGCCGGTGTCCATTTGGGATCCTCTGTTTAATTCTAGAGACCATTTTAAAGGACAAGTATTGATTTCTAGTCAATGAGAAATGGTTGAAAGGATTAGAAGTGCCTGGGAGACAGGAGTAAATAGTGGTAGTGATAATTATAATCACCATCACTACAGAATGGTTAATACTGAGTACTTACTGTATAGAATTAATATCTGTTATCTCATTTAATCCTCTCAAATACTTTGGGAGCTGGGTACCATTATCCTTGTTTTCCCATTTATTAGCTGATAAAGCAGACTTGAGAGGCTACCAGCTCACTCAAGGTTATATAACTGGAAGTGAAGAAGCATATATTTGAATCCAAGCAGTCTTATCTAGAGAGGCTTCCCTAGTGGCTAAGTGGTAAAGAATCCACCTGCAATGCAGGAGATATGGTCTGGAAAGATCCCTTGGAGAAGGACATGGCAACCCACCACAGTATTCTTGCCTGAGAAATCCCATGGACAGAAGAGCCTGGTGGGTTACAGTCCACGGGGTTGCAAAAGAGTCAGACATGACTCAGCATGGAGAAGGCAATGGCAACCCACTCTAGCACTCTTGCTGGAAAATCCTATGGACGGAGGAACCTGGTAGGCTGCAGCCCATGGGGTTGCTATGAGTCGGAGACGACTGAATGACTTCACTTTCACTTTTCACTCGTGCATTGGAGAAGGAAATGGCAACCCACTCCAGTATTCTTGCCTGGAGAATCCCAGGGACGGGGGAGCCTGGTGGGCTGCCGTCTATGGGGTCACACAGAGTTGGACACGACTAAAGTGACTTAGCAGCAGCAGCAGCAGCATGACTTAGCAACTTAAGAAAAACAAAATTCTTATCTAGAACGTGTACTTTTAGCCAACTTGTTATGCTGCTTTCTAAGAGCTGGGGAAAATTACAATAGCTAACTTAAAATAGTTTATCATGTGGAATAGAGGTCAGCCCTTGTTTATATAGTTCTAGCATGCATGCATGCTGAGTCACTTCAGCTGTGACTCTTCGTGACCCCATAGACTGTAGCCCGCCAGGCTCCTATGTCTGTGGGATTCTCCTGGCCAGAATACTGGAGTAGGTTGCATGCCCTCCTCTGGGGAATCTTCACGACCCAGAAATCTCCTGGGGCTCTTGCCTTACAGGCAAATTCTTTACGCTGAGCCACCAGGGAAGCCTGTAGTTCTGGAAGATAATGCTAATACAATAGGAAAGAAACTTTGTATTCTATCACAGGTTAATCACTAAAGGGATGTTGCCTATAAGCTTAAATTATGCATAATGGTGCATCTCTGGGAACCTGCCTCCCAGGTAATAAGCTTTAAGCTGAAAAGCTTTCTTTAGCTGACAAGAAACATCCTGACCAGGCCCACCTGTGAATGACTGCAGGGAGGAAGAAATTAACACATTCCTTCCAGAGGCTGATGGAAACTAGGAAGTGCTTGACTTTACACCCTCCCCTTTTAGAATGTGCATGTGCCAAGTTGCTAGTTGTTTCCAACTCCTTGTGACCCTATGGACTATAGCCCACAAGGCTTCTCTGTCCATGGGTTCTCTAGGCAAGAATACCAGAGTGGGTCGCTGTGCCCTCCTCCAGGGGATCTTTTAGACCCAGGGATCAAACCCGAGTCCCTTTATGTCTGTCTTGGGAGGTGGGTTCTTTACCACTAGCCTCAATAAAAGAAGCCTAAGTTCTAACTCAGGCAAGATGGTTGTTGGGGGCATAGGTTCACCGTCTCGCTGGTCTGCTGGTTCTCTGAATCAAGTCACTATTCCTTGCCCCGGCAGCTTGGTCTGTCATATGGCAGGCAGTATGAGCTTGGACTTGGTAACACTGAAGCCCAGCAGGTTTAAAATTCCAGAAGAGAGGTTTAGGCTAGGTGTTAGGAAGGGGAATCTAACTGTTAGACACTATGGGATGGGCTGCATTGCTGAGTTGCTCTCTCCAGTCACTTGTCAAGCAGAGGCTGAATGGCCAGCAGGGATTGGAAAATTTTCAGTTATGGCCCTAGTAGCTGCTGGGACCACTTTTGAGGATCTTCACTTCAAAATTCCCCAAAGTAGCAGTGACTAATCCAGCGCTTGACACTTGGAGCAAGGAATCATTTGGTTGCTGACGAGCTCCATTCAGCAGGGTAAGTCACTCCAGTGTGTACAGCTGGGAACTTTATGTTTGGGGTGTTTTTTTCGCTAGTATAAGCCAATTTGTTTTACATTTGAGTGGAGTGTCCTGTTGGAGAGAGGAAATAGTTGTTGGATTTCTACCCGGTTTGTGAACCGGTTCGTTTATATCTTTGGATGCTAGCGTTTTACGTAAGAGATTTGTGTTTTGTGTGTCTTGAATTTCCATCTTTAAAAATGGGGAATGTTTCAGCTATACCTAAAGTCCTCTGGGGCACTTTTTGGATAAGTGATCTGATTTATAGCTGTGGACCCATGAGTAAGAGGATCTCCACGAGGGGTTTAAGCAGGGTTATCTTGGGACCCTATGCACCATGTGCTGCTAAGCTTGCTATGTTAATTATGTTGTTTATGGTCTCCTGTGGTGTTGGTATGTGTAAAATCCCAAGACCAAACTTGAGGTTTTATTTAAGATTGTCTGTTTGTCCTTTATTGTTTCTCTACTTATAGTCAAATCAGTTATGATATTTAAAACTTTTACTAATGTCAAATGGAGGAAAGGAACAGTAAAAAAATAAGAAACCTGGCTGCTCTTGTCCAAGAGTGGGACATTCCCAGGAAGAAGAGAAAGGTTCCATTGGTTCCTAAAATCACCAAAAGCTACAAATAGAAGTAGAAGTATCTTTTCCATAGATATTACTAAAAAGGGTTTAGTCATTCAGAAAGGTGACTTTGATTTGTTCCATCTGTCAGAAACCCCATTTTCATCCCACTTCTTTAGTAACTGATAGGTTTTTCATCGTTGTACTCGATTCAGAGTTAAACTTTGGAATGGAAACTATGATGTCCTGTGTTTTTTTGTTTGTTTTTATTGGTTACTTTATATATATTTATTTTAGTTTATAAAATGTAAGCACAAAACTAGTTCATTTTCAAAAACAGATTAATGAACATCTCAGCATCAGTGTATCATGCCTTGCATTTCCTTTGACATTCAATGTCAAATCATAAATGAACTTCTTTTAAGATGACTTTGCCCCCTTATATAACAAAATAGCTATTAAAATGTTTATGTTTTATGAAAACAACAACATATATTAATGGCAAACAATAAAATATAAAATAAGACATGAATATATATTTATATAATGTATAATAATTATATGATATATGATGTTTATATGATANTGGGAAAAAGATTTTCCCTAGCTAATGGGAAATTCTTTAAAATATTGACATAATCTCTGTATGTTCTTCATTATGAAAACATATTTTGTATTTCCCCTTTGACCTCCACCCCAGCAATTTGATTAAAGCATCATCAGAATCCTAGTTTCCTGTGGTGTATTTTGTGTACTGGTATTGACCCAAGAGATTGTGTTTCCATTAGCCCTTTTCATTAAGCTCAGATCTGTTTGCTTTCATATTCATACAAAAATATTATGAGAAGTCTCCAATACACAACTAACAAAAATGGTAATCATAATATCAATGATTCTAGGGCACTAATATAGCAGAAAACCTATATTTCAGTTAGAGTCCTTATCTTTATTTTGTCATCTGTATAATGAAAGGTTATAGATCTGTCTCTCTGCTCATCTTTCTTCCTCTCATTAATTCTCTCTCTCTGCAGCCAACATCTTCAGAGAAAGATGCTCATTAACAGATGAGCATGCCCAAAGAGGATTCCATGAACTCATTCCAAACTCCCTTGCTGCTAGGAAAAAGACATGTTTCACTGACTGTCAAGTACGCGTGCTCAGTCGCTCGGTCATGTCCAACACTTCTGTGACCCCATGGACCGTGGCCTGCCAGGCTTCTCTGTCCATGGGGATTCTCCTGGCAGGAATATTGGAATGGGTTGCCATTTCCTTCTCCAGGGGATCTTCTCACCTTAGGGACTGGGCCTGTATCTCCTGCATTGCAGGTGGATTTTTTTACTGGTAACCCCTGTCAAGTACACATATGCATAAAAGAAAAATATGGGGAAGAACCTAATGCAATTTATAAACTCATTTTGTAACAAAACGCTTGAGGCAATCAACTCATGTTTTTATATTTACTACTAGCTTATATCATACTTCCCAAATGCTCAAATTTTAGTACTTTCTGGGAGACAATCTTAAGGGCTTGGAATAAATGATCTACATCAATAAAAATCTACGGTGACATTTTTTTCAAGAGTCAAAATATGTGGATTTAGAAAAGAAGGTGGAGAAGTATAAAGTATACCTGTTTTACAACTTCTAATCTATTCATCTATGAATAGATGGATTTTTTTTGTTCTTCATTGCAGCACTTTGGACTCTACTCTTTGTATGGTTGGGGTGTTTTTGCTTGGTTGGTTGCTTAGTTTTCACTGCCTTGGCAGTAATTGAAGTTAGCTTAAAAGGTTTTTTTAATTTTATATTGGAATGGAGTTGATTTACAAAGTTGTGTTTCAGATGTACAGCAAAGTGATTCAGTTATACATGTATCTCTTCTTTTTCAGATTCTTGTCCCATTTAGGTTACTACAGAGTATTGAGTAGAGTTCCTTGTGCTATGTAA
Source organism: Redunca redunca (assembly GCA_006410935.1). Lineage (NCBI taxonomy): Eukaryota > Metazoa > Chordata > Mammalia > Artiodactyla > Bovidae > Redunca > Redunca redunca. The sequence continues at coordinate 1,167,095 of SJYQ01001316.1, forward strand.
TAGGTCCTTGTTGATTATCTATTTTATATACAGTAGTGTGAAAATGTTAATCCCAAACTCCTAATTTATCCCTTTCCCCCACCTTTCCCCTTTGGTAACCAAAGTTTGTATTTAAAGTCTGAGTCTGTTTCTGTTTTATAAATAAGTTCATTTGTATCGTTTTTAAGATTCCACACGTAAGTGGTGTCATATGATATTTGTCTTTCTCTGTGGATTTCGCATGATAATCTCCAGGTGCATGTTGCTGAAATGGCATTATTTCATTTTTTATGTCTGAGTGGTATTTCACTGCATGTGTGTGCCATATCGTCTCTATCCACTCCTCTGTCGATGGACATTGAGATGCATGTATTCACTTTGAATTATGATTTTTTTTTTCTGGATATGTGCTCAGGAGTACGACTGCTGGATCATATGGTAGCTCTATTTTTAGTTTTTAAAGGAAACTTCATACTGTTCTCCTTAGCGGCTGCTCCAATTTACATTCCCACCAACAGTGTAGGAGGGTTCCCTTCTCTCCACACCGTCTCCAGCATTTATTGTTTGTAGACTCTTTGATGATGGCCATTTTGACTGGTGTGAGGCGATGCCTCATTGTAGTCTGGGTTTGCATTTCTCTAATTCTTAACAATGTTGATCTTTTTTTTTTTAATGTGCTTTTGACCATCTGTTTGTGTCTTTGGAGAAATGTCTGTTTAGATTTTCTGCCCATTTTTTTTTAATTGGGTTTTTTGGTTTCTTTTCTTTTTTTTTTTTTGGCACTGAGTTGCATGAGATGTTTGTATATTTTGGATATTAATTCCTTGTTGTTTGCATTGGTTGAAAACCTTTTTTTCCCACTATGAGTTATCTTTTCCTCTTTTATAGTTTCTTTTGTGCAAAAAGTTTAATTAGGTCTTGTTTGTTTATTTTTGTGTTTATTTACTTTACTCCAGGAACTAGGTCCAAAGAAATACTGCTCCGATTTCTGTCAAAGGGTATTCTGCTTATGTTTTCCTCTTAAGAGTTTTAGAGTATCCAGTCTTACATTTAGGTCTTTAATCCATTTTGAGTTTATTTTTGTTTATGGTATTAGAGAATGTTCTAATTTAATTCTTTTTTGTTAGCTGTTAAGTTTTCCCAGCATTACTTATTGAAGAGACTGTCTTTTCTCCATTGTATGTTCTTGCCTCTTTTGCCATAGATTAATTGATTATAGGTGTGTGGGTTTATCTCAGGACTTTCTACACTGTTCCATTGATCTAGATTTCTGTCTTTGTGCCAGTACCATACTATTTTGATGGCTGAAGATTTTAGTCTTTTCTGAAGTTAGGGAACCTGATTCCTCCTGCTTCATTTTTCTTCCTCAAGATTGCTTTGTTTATTAGGGATCTTTTGTGTTTCCATACAAATTTTAAGGTTTTAAAATATATATACATTTTTTAAAAACTTAAGTTCTTTTTGTTCTAGTTCTGTGAAAAATGCTATTGGTAATTTGATAGGGATTGCATTGAATCTGTAGATTGGCTTAGGTAGTATAGTCATTTTGAAAATATTAATTCTTCCAATCTAAGAACTTGATATATCTTTCTTTCCATTTATTTGTGTGTTCTTCAATTTTTTCATCAGCATCTTATAGTTTCTGGAGTATGGGTCTTTTGCCTATCTAGGTAGGTTTATTCCTAGGTATTTTATTATTTTTAATCCAATAGTAAGTGAGATTGTTCCCTTAATTTCTCTTTTCTTTCATTATTAGCATATAGAAATGCAATAAATTTCTGTATATTAATTTTGCATCCTGCAACTTTACCAAATGCATTGATGAGATCTAGTAGTTTTCTGGTATCTTCATTAGGATTGTCTCAGTATAGCATCATATCACCTACAGTGACAGTTTTACTTCTTTTCCTATTTGGATTTCTTTTATTTCTTTTTCTTTTCTGATTGCTGTGGCTAGGACTATGTTGAATCAAAATGGCAAGAGTGGGCACTTCTGTCCCTTTTCTGATTTCATTTAATTTTTGGCCTCCCCACATGGCTTGTGGAACTTCCTGACCAAAGATCAAACCCATGCCCCTTGCATTGGAAGCATGGAGTCTTAACCACTGAAACACCTGGAAAGTGCTTATTCCTGATTTTAGAGGAAATGCTTTTAGTTTTTCACTGTTGAGTATGATGTTTGCTGTGGGTTTGCCATATATGGCCTTTATTATACTGAGGTATGTTACCTCTATGCTTGCTTTCTGGAGAGGTTTTTTTTTTTTTTTATCATAAATGGGTTTTGAATTTTGTCAAAAGTTTTTTCTGCATCTATTGAGATGACCATTTGGGTTTATTCTTCAATTTGTCAATATGGTGTGCTATACTGATTGATTTGTAGATACTGAAAAATCCCTGCATCCTTGGGATAAATTCCACTTGATCATGGTGTATGATCCTTTTAATGGAATGTTGGATTTGGTTTGCTATATTGTGTTGAGGATTTTTTGCATCTATGTTCATCAGTGATATTGGGCTGTAATTTTCTTTTTTTGTGTTTTTTTTCTTTTTTTTTTCTTTCTGGTTTTGGTATCAGAGTGATGGTGGCTTTATAGAATGAGTTTGGGAGTGTTCCTTCCTCTGCAAATTTATGAAATAGTTTGAAAAGTTTGGTTGTTAACTCTTCTCTAAATGTTTGATAGAATTTGCCTGTGAAGTCTTCTGGTCCTGGGGACTTTTGTTTGTTGGGAGTTTAAAAATCACAGTTTCAATTTCAGTACTTGTGCTTGATCTGTTCCTATTCTATTTCTTCTTGGTTCAGGCTTGGGAGATTGTAACTTTCTAAGAATTTGTCCCTTTCCTTGAGATTGTCCACTTTATTGACATATAGTTGCTTTCGGTAGTAGTCTCTTAAGATTCATTTTTGAGTTGTGTTTCTGAGCTCTGTAGTGATAGGCAGGTAGGAGTGGAATGCTCCCACTGAGAAAGCAGCCCCTGGGTAGGCCTCTGCCAAGCTGTTCAGCGGAGGGTGTGCTCTCTTGTGTCACCTTTGATCACTGTATGGGCTCACAAAGATGCACTGCCCGCAGCCCTACCTCCGCCTTAGGAATGCCGGCAATTGGCCCTGGTGTCCCTCAGGCACTGTTTTCATGAGGCCACCAGCACAGATGCACTGAAGTCCAGTTTCAGGACCACAGTAGTCATGCACTTTGACCTTCTGTGGGAACTATGGAGGCAGTTTAAACCCAAGCCTGGCCCCGCCCTGCTGTGTCCCACAGCAACCAGGTTCATCCCAGCTGTGGAAGCGCCTGTTGTCCATTCGGATGTCCTGCAGACACTAAATTTACAAAGCCAGTGGCGAAAGTGTGAAATAACGGCTCATGCAGTCGTGGGGAGAGATTTCAGCCCTACTTCCTAAGTCACCCGGCCTGGGGGCTTAGGTGTGATTCCAGCCCCACCTCTGCATGGACAGCCTGCTGGCACCTGGGGCCCGCCCGGGTGGTGGCTGGGATAGGGGCACTGGTGCAGGCCGTGGCTGGGGAGCATCCTCCCGGAGGCCACAGGGGCTGGCAGGTAGTGGAAGAGGCTGCCTGGGGGCTCCTGCCCCTCCCTTCACTTGCCACTTAACAATGGCACTTTGCTTTTATGGGGGCCTGGGCTTCTTCCATGAACATGCCCGGTTGTGGCCGCACCACGCTCCAGCTCCTTCAGGCTGTCTCTGTGCCACCAACCCCAGTCCTCCCCACAGGTCTGTCCTGTAAACCCCCAGTTCCAGCCTCCGCTCACCCCAGCAAAGATGTATCTCAGGCTGGAATGCCAAGGGCAGTAGCATGACCAGCTGTCTATGCAGGTCACCCTCTGTTTGCCACAAACCAATCACTGCACTCTCCTCTGAGCCTCTGAAGCCCCCTTCTCTGTCCTGACTGATCTCCCTGCCAGTGAGCGGGCTTCCCAGGGAGCAGGGACATTCCCGCTTTTTCAGCTCCCTCCCAGGGGCACAGGTCCTATTTCACTGCTTTTTTTTTCCCTTTTGTCCTACCCAGTTCTGTGGGATCTTTCTTGTCCTTTCAGGTATTTGAGGCCTTCTGCTAGTGTTCTGTAGGGGCTCTGTGAGAACTGTTCCATTTGTAGACTATTTCTGATGTATTTGTAGGAGGGAGGTAGCTTCCATGTCCTTCTCCACCATTTTGATTGAAGCTCCTCCTGAATCTGGTTCTCTAAGAGGACAAAGTCTTCTTAAAACACTGAACTGCTTTTGGTAATTGTGAGTTTCTTTGTTTAACTTATCTGCATTGGTCATTGAGATCTTTTATTATCATTGGTTAAAACCTTTGATATTTTGACAAACTTCCCCAAAATTAAATTATAAACAAAGTTTATTTGACCTCTAGCGAACTTTGAGGTTTTCCAAAGGGCCCCTGGAACACCTCAAATTATTTCTTTTCTCTCTCAGAGAGAGGAACATTACTTAGGCTTTTTTAGTGTGTTAAATTGAGTGGGAAGCATTGTCAAGTAAGTGGTGATATAACTTCTTAGATTGTATCATATGGGTAAACATTATTAATGTATACATTCTAGAAATTGTAACTCCTAAAATTCTGGTCTATCCTGGTAAATGGTATCATTCATAATTTTATTTTATTTTTAATATAAATTTATTTAAATTGGAGGCTAATTACTTTACAGTATTGTATTGGTTTGGCCACACATCAACATGAATCTGCCACGGGTGTCACATGTTCCCTATCCTGAACCCCCCTCCCCGTACCATCCCTTTGGGTCATCCCAATGCACCAGCCCCAAGCATCCTGTATCCTGCATCGAACCTGGACTGAGGATTCATTTCTTATATGATATTATACATGTTTCAATGCCATTCTCCCAAACTATCCCACCTTCACCCTCTCCCACAGAGTCCAAAAGACTGCTCTATACATCTGTGTCTCTTTTGCTGTCTCGCATACAGGGTTATCGTTACCATCTTTCTAAATTCCATATATATGTGTTAGTGNGTCTCTTTCAATTCTGGTTTCCTCGGTGTGTATGCCCAGCAGTGGGATTGCTGGGTCATAAGGCAGTTCTATTTGCAATTTTTTAAGGAATCTCCACACTGTTCTCCATAGGGGCTGCACTAGTTTGCATTCCCACCAACAGTGTAAGAGGGTTCCCTTTTCTCCACACCCTCTCCAGCATTTATTGCTTGTAGACTTTTGGATCGCAGCCATTCTGACTGGTGTGAAATGGTACCTCATTGTGGTTTTGATTTGCATTTCTCTGATAATGAGTGATGTTGAGCATCTTTTCATGTGTTTGTAAGCCATCCGTATTTCTTCTTTGGATAAATATCTATTTAGTTCTTTGGCCCATTTTTTGATTAGTAATTCTGTTGGATTTTGTACATCACAACCATAACCAAATTTCTTTTCAATTGTACTGTAATCTTGGTTGGGATGAAAAAAGCATCTTGCTCTTGAGAGTCCCTTGGACTGCAAGGAGATCCAACCAGTCCATTCTGAAGGAGATCAACCCTGGGATTTCTTTGGAAGGAATGATGCTAAAGCTGAAACTCCAGTACTTTGGCCACCTCATGAGAAGAGCTGACTCATTGGAAAAGACTCTGATGATGGGAGGGATTGCAGGAGGAGAAGGGGATGACCGAGGATGAGATGGCTGAATGGCATCACGGACTCGATGGATGTGAGTTTGAGTGAACTCCGGGAGATGGTGATGGACAGGGAGGCCTGGCGTGCTGCGATTCATGGGGTCGCAAAGAGTCGGACACGACTGAGCGACTGAACTGAACTGAACTGAATGGTTAGAGATGATGAGTTACTCTTTATGGCTTTACAGTGGCTTTTGATGACTCTGTAGCTATTTTGTGAAGAAGTAGGGAAGAATGATAAAATCCTTCATGTGCAAGCACTTGTGGGAAAATAAGTACTTCAGGGAAAATAAGAAAAGGGAGGGAATGTCGGTGAAGATATGCTTCTTTAGACCTCAACTCCAGCTGAGTTACCCTGCCCAGCTGCTCTGGCCATTAGGCCAATCTGTACATCCCTTCTCCCATTTTTCATTCTTTTCTAGGCCCAAATGCTGACACTGGGGCTCAGGACTTCTCCTCCTTCTGGGGACCAATTAGAAAATCCTGGGTTAGTTTCTGGGGTGCAGGGACTTATTCTGGTGTGGCGATACCATCTAAGACAGGGCACAGCACTCAGTTTGAGTCAGGAGCCACTCTTCACTGCTGTCGTCTCAAAGGGGGCTAAATGCAAATGACCAGCCAGCTAGCTTTCTCAGACTTCTTTAACTGGAAAGATCACAACCTCTCTTTAGAGAGAGGATCTTTTACACCTGAAGCCCACTGGGCAGTACTCACATCTGAAACAAACTGGGACCTCAGTGAGGAAAGAATGCCCTTGAAAAGTGAAAGTGTTAGTCACTCAGTCATGTCAGACTCTTTGCGACCCCATGGACTGTAGCCTGCTCGGATCCTCTGTCCTTGGGATTCTCTCGGCAAGAGTACTGGAGTAGGCTGCCACTCCCTTCTCCAGGGGGTTTTCCTGACCCAGGGATCAATCCTGGGTGTCCTGCATTGCAGGCAGATTCTTTACCGTGTACACCATCAGTAGTACCCTCCTGGAGTACTACTTAGTACATCTTGGCAAGGCAAGGGAAGGAAAGCAAAAGAGTTTAAACAGAAGTCAAGAAATTTAGCCAAGCAAATGAAGACTTCTCTGAATTTTTGTAAATGATGTATCAGGCCTACAGACATCATACTAATGTAGATCCCGAAGTCCCTGAAAATATTATAATGGTAAATTTGACTTTTTTTTTTTCCACTTGGGGTAAAGTGTCTCAAATATCAGGATAATGCTGCAAACACTAGATGATATATTGGGAATGAACCATTCTTAATTGGGAGATGTTGCCCTTAAAGTGTTCAATAGGGAACAACAATGGAAGAAAGATGATGCAAAGGAAACACCTGTTTTTGGCAGTGGCATTGGAATTTCCTGAAGGAGAGTAACCTGAAGGGAGGTAAGCCATGACTGGGGAAGGAACAATGTGCTTACTATAAGGAGGAAGAACACTAGCAAACAAATTGCCCTAGGCTGAAACATAAGAAAGACAGTAAAAGACAGAACCTCATAGAAACCTCATAGAAAGAGAGGAACACTTGATGAATGAAGAGGCCCAGGGCCTCCCTTGGACTTGGGCTATTTCCCCACACCCAGAGCCCCAGGTAAACAACAGTGGGGATTCAGCTGCAAGTTTGCTTGGCTGAAGTAGAAGATTGATCATCATCCTGGGAAAAAGCTGGAAGACGGCACCAAATTCTTGAAATCTGGTGATGCTGCCATCGTTGATATGGTTCCTAGCAAGCCCATGTGTGCTGAGAACTTCTCTGACTACCCTCTTCTTCTTGGACCACTTGGCTGGTGGTGACATGAGGCAGATGGTGGCTGTGGGTGTCATTTAAGCAGTGGACAGGAGTGTGGTAGAGCTGGCAAGGGCACCAAGTCTGCCTGGAAAGTTCAGAAGGCTAAACAAATACTATACCTGCCACCCCAGGCTTAATCAGTGCTGGAAGAAGTCTCAGAACTGTTGGTCTCAATTGGTCATTTAAATTTCATAGTAAAGTACTGGCTAACAACAACAATGAATTGTAAAACTGTCAGAAAACGGAGGATGTTTTGTGGACTATTTTGTGTGTGGCAGTTTTAAGTCATCAGTTTTAAAAAGCAGTATCTTTTAATTAGTTGAAGCCCTTTTTAAGCCAATTCTCCCCTGATTTGGATTAAGGTATAGGAATTATATATCCTGGAGACCACAATCAACAGGAAAAACTGAGAGAATGAATACTAATTTGAGATAAGATGGACATGAGTTTGAGTACGCTCCATCCAGGAGCTGGTGAAGGACAGGGAAGCCTGGCGTGCTGCAGTCCATGGGCTTGCAAAGAGTTGGACATGACTGCGCGACTGAACTGAACTGAAGGCCTTGCCAGTTGCCCTGCTATAGATCAGTGCCTTCTGGGTAGTTCCCAGAAGCAGGCTTTAAGCCTCTTTGAAATGTTGAGTGGTTGGCCGTTCCAGGTGTCTGCCCAGGTGAGAGAAATCTATAGATGATTTAAAAGACCGAGCAGTTGCCAATTATGCTAACACTTTGGGGACTATACTAATCTCTGTTTATGAGTCTGCCACCAACAGGTCTGCCTAAGCAACTGGAGTGATATCATTGTAGCTGAAGAAGGGTCAACCAATTTAATTTTGCTCAAATATAAATAGCACAGGAATTTAGTATATGCATTGTGAACTGGAATCAAAACTCCTAAGTGCAATTACAAATTAGACAAAAAAGTACTAAGGGGTTTCATGAGGTTCAGATAGCTGTATTAAAAAGAGGACTGATAAAGATTTTAAGGAATATTCGTTACCTCTGGAAGTAGCCAGAGCAGTATTTATCCTTTTCCCACCACCTGGTGGAGTGGACACTGACAGTGAGGAGTTGTGATAGGAGAAACATTTTATATTCTATTACAAGTTAATTGATAAAAGGACATTGCCTATAAGTTTAAATTATACATAATGGCCCAACTCTAGGAAGCTTGACTCTCAGGTAATGAATGTTAAGCTAAAGAACAAATTTTTAGCTCTCAGGAAACATCCTCCCACCTGTGGACGACTTCAGGCAGGAAGAAATCAACACATCCCCTTTGAAGGTTGATGGGAATGAGGAAGTTTTTGACTTTCCTCTCTCCCCTTTTACTATAAAAGAAACCTGAGTTCTAACTCAGGAAGATGGTTCTTCAGAAAACAAGTCCACCACCTTCTCAGTCGACTGGTTTTTGAATAAAGTCGTTAATCCTTGCCCCAACAACTTGTCTATTGGCCTGTAGTGTAATGAGCAGTAGGAGCTTGAACCTGCTAACAGTGAGCCCAGGAAGCGTAAGATTCCAAAAGGGAGACTTAGGCTAGTTGTTTAGGAGGGAGAGTCTAACTGTCAGAGACTGTGGAATGGGTTGCTTTGCCGAGTTTCTCTCTTCAGCCACTTGCCAAGCAGAGGTTCGATGGCCACCTCTTAGGGTTTGTCTTAATGCTATGAGATTGTTCTTGGAGACTCCTTCAAGATTCTGTGATTCCATCGGCCTTGTCCTTTGCCAGATGTATTAATTAGGACTAGTGACTTCAAATAGCAGACACCCAACTAATCAACAGCTAGAATGGGTGGGCTTTCTTAGAAGAGCAAAGATGCAGCCAGTCTTCAATCATAATGGAACCAGGAACAAGGAATCTGCAGGACTCTTCAATTCATGCCTCCACTTAGCTTTGATGACTTTCTATCAATGCAATTTCCATCATATAACAGAAAACATAGCCACTGATAGCTCTTGGTCTTTTTTTTCCACAAAATTTCTGTCACAGGAGATGAGCTGCCTCTTTGGTGTCAAAAGAAATCTTCACAGGCAAGGGTATAGACTGACCCATTTTAGGAGTCTGCACCCTGTATACCACCATCAGTTGAAACCAGGAGAATGGGATTAGTTAGGAAATGGCAGATCTCTTGGGAACTCTGTGGATGGATCAGAAAAGGAGGCATACTGAACAAAATGACACCCTACTCCAAAAGCACAATTACAGGGAGCTGGTGCTCAGGCATTAAGAACAGGACAGGTTTAGTCTTTCTGATTCAACCATATGCAAACTATTAACAGAAATTTAAGGACTCAGGAATTATCCATATTGATAACAGCAATCTTTCCAAGAATATCCAAAAGGATATTCTGAGTATCTGAGGCCTGTAATCGCTTAGTGCTGAGCTAGGTCCTATGCTGTGTACAGAACTATAGGCTATAGTTCCTATATTCAAGGGTTTAACAACTGGATGGGATTAGGACTGTGCATTCTGAGAACTCTTTTAAATACAATTAAATAGAGGATTCCTGGGTAGGAAATGGCAACCCACTCCAGTATTCTTGCCTGGAAAACTCCATGGACAGAGGAACCTGGCAGGCTACAGTCCATGGGATTGCAGAGTTGGACATGACTAAGCATGCTGGTGCCGCTGCTAAGTCGCTTCAGTCATGTCCGACTCTGTGCGACCCCATAGACAGCAGCCCACTGGGCTCCTCCATCCCTGGGATTCTCCGGGCAAGAACACTGGAGTGAGTTGCCATTTCCTTTTGGAGAAGGAAATGACTAAGCATACAGGCATGCAAATAGAGGATTAGCCCTTAGTGATGATATCATTTACAAATAGTTCTCACATCAAATTTAGGTTATTCTCAACAAAACTCTCAGTGGCTCAGAAATAGCTTAGGCTGTAGGAATCTGCATTCACTCATTTGTTCACTCGTATGCATGTCTTATGAACTCACCTTTGCTTTAGCCACACTGTGTAATCAGAATGGTAGAGCTGCAGTTCCGTCTCTCAAATTTCTTAGCTGCTGTTCTCTGCCTGGAATATTCATCTAGCTCCCATCCCCCATTGCCACTATTATCTTGTGTTTAACTCCTGTCCATTTTTATAGATACTAGCCTTCCTTGACTCTCTCAACTGGTTAAAACACTTCTGTATATTCCCATAGCATTTCTGCTCTGGGAAAGGTATCTTATTTGTAATTTTTCACCCAATGTGTGCCTTCTTTATTAGAAAGAAAGTTTCATGAGGGCAGGGCCATGCTTTTTCTGTTTACTATAATGCCTAAAATCGTGTCTCAAAATAGCAGGACTAAATAGTCATTAACTTGGCAGATATTTATGAAGCATCTTTGTGAACAGCATTGAGTATATAAAACAGGGGAGAAAATAGGTATGGTCTCTTTCTTGAAGGAGCTTATAAAATAGTCAAAGTATAGATTTAATGATTGAAGAATGTCTAACTCAAACTCCTTGTGAAAGTCACTCAGTCGTGTCCGACCAGGGATTGAATCCAGGTCTCCCACATGGCAGGCAGATTCTTTACCATCTGAGGCATCAGGGAAGCCCATAAATATGGGAGTGGGTTGCCACGCCCTCCCCTTTTCCAGATAAAGAATTGATTGCCAGAGAGACTCAGTGACTTAAGTCACATCATACAAAGAATTTGAGTGTCACAAACTGTTTTTGTTCCCTCTTACACACTGCTTCTCAGTACACATTTCACACACCAAAGGTGGATGTGCGAACTTCTATTCATTCGTGCATGGATGTTAGAGACTGTTGAAGAGGCATCATGGACTGTGTGAGTGGAGACAAACATTCAGAGAATGTGTTTTTATGTCAAAGGTTAAGTCGGCACAGGCAGACAGTTTGGTGACTTCTTGGCCAGTTCTCCCAAAGCCCTTGTGATGGTGATCATGAGGTACTTTGTCATTGCTTTTGAACCCTTGGTGTCTAGAGTTGCTGGGAAAATGAAGGTATTGATGCCAAGAGCATCCATGTGTTTAGGGTTCAGTTTGGAACTGCTATAGAACTCAAGTCTTCAGCTGGGAATTGCAGGAAGGGACTAACATGGATCACTTTTGAGAAAGTAGAAGGGCTTTTCAGGAGAGGGCATATAAAAAAGGCAAGGAGAGTTTTAGAATAGGAGTAAATGAATAGCAAAGAAATAGCTCACTAGAGCAGAGAGTATATATTAATGAAAAGATAATTTGGGATAGATAGGGGGACTGGGGTTCCTTGGAAATGGAAGTAATGGCTGGTTCACGGGATGGAGAGAGGACTAAGTTTGGATTGCAGTTGGATTTCTTATTTATCAAGTGAAAGCATGAGCCGCTCAGTCATAGCCGACTCTTTGAGACCCCATGGACTGTAGCCCGCCAGGCTCCTACATCCACGGGATTCTCCAGGAAAGAATACTGGAGTGGGTTACCATTTCCTTTTCCAAGGGATCTCCCCAACTCAGAGACTGAACCCAGGTCTCCCGCATTGCAGGCAGATTTACCATCTGAGCCCCCACGGAAGCCCATTCTAATCAAACTCATTTTGCAGTTTGAAGAATCGCCCTAGAAGGTATGGAGAGACCCTCTTCCATTCGTATGTGACAGAAGCCAGTCTCTGCACTGGTTGTTATATGTCAGTCATAGCTCAGTCAGTAAAGAATCCACCTGCAATGCAGGAGACCTGGGTTGATTCCAGGGTCTGGAAGATCCCCTGGAGAAGGAAAGGGCAACCCACTGCAGTATTCTTGCCCAGGAAATCCCATGGACAGAGGAGGCTGGGGGGGAACAGTCCATGGGGTCGCAAGAGTCGGACATGACTTAGCAACTAAACCACCATATGTCAGGTGACCATGGATAATTCCCCAACTGAAAATGCACCCCAGCCTAGTCTCCCACAAAGCTGGACCGACACATCAGTGGAAACACAGCACAGAGCCAACCGTCACCCTTGTCATCGCCACCCAGGGAATGGCAGAGCTTGAACATGATTCTGACCCTGCTGTCAGTGGAGGCCACACGGACTCAGAAATCTCGTTCATTTAAATTTGGGAGTTGCCACGTCACTTCATCAGAAAGCACCTCAATGTGGAATGACCTTTTGAAAAGCAACAAGTTTAATGATGTGAGCTGAAACCCTCTGGTGTTTAAAATAAGTGCTCTGCTGAGGGCTACTTGCTAAGAACCAGCGGTCTGCTTCTGTTATGGAGAGGCAGAAGATGATTTCAGCGTCTCTAAGTGATGTGTGGGTTGAGGAAATGAGCTGCAGCAGGTTTGGGGATGCATGGGGAGAAGAGAAGTCAGAAGGCCATGCATACAACATCTGTAAAGAAAATGTTTTATTTAAAGTGTTAAATACCATCACCAGAATGAATTTGAGTTTTACATTAGTTGGTGTTCATCACAGGACTAATCTGCCCTTTTTATTTTTTCCAACTGGAATTCCCTTTACTTTTAAAACATATTATGTACAGGGCAGCAATGGTCACTGGCATAGTGCTATTTACATGACTAGGTCACAAGTTGAGGTGCAGACATGTGAAAATTAAAAAAAAAACAAAAAACACCAACTTTAAAATAAATACTGCATAATGACAGGTATGTACAAATATTCCATACAGTCATGTCCTTCTTATTAAAATTAGAAATAATTTATATAGGAATATGCACAAAAGATTATGTGACTGCATCTTAGTATCAGGAAAATGTTAAACGTTTATTCTAAGGGATAGTATAGACGCTATAGGTCTATTAAATCAATTGTTGCTGGTACACAAGTGTCTAAATTATTTTATTCGCTTATTTCGCAACTTTACCTGGGTCCATCGCAGGTCTCAGAATGTCAAGACACAGTCTTGGTGTATTTCATATTGCACCACATAAAGAGAAGGCATTTTTAGTGATACTCATTTTTAACTTTTGCACCATATCAAGCATGATAGAACGGTCAGCACTGAATTTAAAAGGAACACAAAAGAGCGATTTTTGTGCATGGCATTAACTTAAACACGTGGTATGTATGTAGATTTCAAAAGTTGTTGCTAGAAGTTAAAATCAGTCTATAATAACATGTTATCAAAGTGTACAGAAAGAAACAGAAACTATGGGTGGCTTATTACATTACTTGGTGACTTTTCCTCTAAATAGGGGAACTTAAGAGAAATTTGACCTTGCAGCACCACCCAATGGTAATAACTGTCTGTAAAACCAAAGGCAGGGGTTTGATTTTAGGGCATTTGTGTGTAGACTTTTGGTGATGGCATCAAAGAACTGTTAACAGGCAGACTGACTTTCTTTGAATTACCTAAAAATTGGAGCTTTAAAATTATCTGTTGCAAATTTATGTTTGCTATGTTTCTTTAGAAATATAATTTGTGAAAAATTTGAGTTTTACTACAGAAAAATGAATTAATAAACTGCCCTGTCTTTCAGGGCTCCAAATTTTTAGCAGTGCTTCTATTCACATAGTAAATGGAAATTGACTAAAGAAATTGCTTTTAACTAATTAAAATCAAAACCTAAGACCTTCTAGAAATAATACTTTAACCCCTGTATGAATAATGCTGGTGCTAAAAACAAATTTATTAGACATTACAATGGCCACGTGATTTTAGGATTTTCCTGTAAACTGAACTTGGAAGGTGAAAATGAAATTACCATGCACTGTACAATAAATTGCAAAAGTTCAAATATCTTCTTTATCAAACACATGCTGACTTACTTTAATGTACTCCCAAGTCATGTTGCAAAATCCTTTTCAACATGCTTGAAATAAAGAAAGCTCTTAAATAGTTTTTTCCCTCCTTGAGAAATTAAGAAGTATCTACAGCTCTGAATCGAACATGGTGTATTAAGAGAGTATCAGGTCAAAAAACTTGTCATTTTTTTTTTTTTTGGCATAATGTTCACTCTAGTAGGGAGAAAGAAAATAAAAAGATTAAAAGAGGGAGAAGAGGAAAAGTGAGAGAAAGGAAGAAAGATGTGAACAATTTGCACATGTTGAACTTTGTAAGATTTGTATATTTACCATGGAAATAAATTGAATATATTATACTTATTTGTCACATAAAGAGAATTTTAAGTATTTTCTAGAAAGTATTTTCTTCTGCAATGTCTGCCAAAACACAGACTGTGATTAAAGAATAAACATGGTGTGTCTTTGTATCACCCTGCTGCATTCTCTCCCTTTTTTAAAACCATGCACTAGTGAAATTTATTTTTAAAAATAATATAAATTGTCAAAAATGGCTGATTTTTATTTTTTTTGCAAGTTGCAGCCCCAAGAAAATAATTTAAATATTCAGCTAATCTGTCCATGCAAAAAAAAGTTTAATTTCATTCAGTACAGTGTAGCCACAGAATTTTGTATTTCAGAGTCCAACACAATTGGCATTAGTGAATGACATGCCTGCTGGAGCTCCGAGGTCTGCCACTGCTCACGTCGTCACTTTGGACCGGCTGCTCCTGTCCAGTCCCGGGGAGGGCTGACGTCTGTCCTAGACCTCGTCTTTGGTCTCTTGCTTTTCACCTGATGCTTGCCAGGACGTCAGTCCTTCACTTATAACATGGCTTAATGGCTGGATAGCTCCATTTCTGTGGCATCACAGGACTTTGGGGGTCAGAGAAATGAAGAAAAAGGAACAATAAAAATATAAAGGTGCCATTGAAAAGGGCTTTTGTTGCATGAAACTGACTGATTCTTTGATATTAATCCATGGCTTCAGATTGGACCAAAACTCGAGTGTTACTGAACTCCAAACCTGATAGTTCTTCATAGCTCCGCTCCTTCACCTGAGGGCCTCCTTTAGGGCACAATGTGTGCAACTTCCTCTGAGAACACAGGATCGCTTTGTATCCCTAGGAACAGGCTCAGAAGACACAACATTAAGCATGCAGTGTTACCAGGGTTTGCGACCTGTGATTTTTTTTTTTTGTAACGCTGGTTGCTATGACAACAGTTTTACAGCTGCTATGAACGAGAGTAAGAAGGTCCAGTTGAACTTTCCAGAGATGATTGGGAAGCTCTTCTTGTCAGAGGGGCCAAGGTTGGATCTACTAGGGAGGAAGGGGGGAAGAGTTTGAACCAGCCAATCACCATGTTGGATAGCTCCAGTTCATCTAAAAGTATCTGGGCCACTCCCATAAAGGATTTGTGATCCATGCGGCCATAGTCTCCCCAGACAATGATCTGTTGGCAAAATTAAAAGAGCAGTGTCAGTACAATCATGTATGTACGAGCTTGTAAACCAAAATACAATCGATTAATGATAGCTCAGTTGGCAAAAAATCCACCTGCAATGTAGGAGACCCTGGTTCAATTCCTGGGTCAGGAAGATCCTCTGGAGAAGGGATAGGCTACCCACTCCAGTATTCTTGGGCTTCCTGGTGGCTCAGCTGGTAAAGAATACACCTGCAATGCAGGGGACCTGGATTTGATCCCTGAGTTGGGAAGATCCCCTTGAGAAGGGAAAGGCTACCCACTCCAGTATTCTGGCCTGGAAAATTCCATAGACTGTATGTAGTCCACGGGGTCGCAGAGAGTCGGACATGACTGAGCAACTTTCATACAATGTGCTGACATCAAACATCAAGTTATGTAGTTGTATTTAATTACTAGGATAGTTACCTTTACTGGAATTCAAAGGTACAGTCGGAAAACTCCACAGGAGTGTTAGGATCCTAAGCCATTAAGGAAGACGAGAGCTAATGTGTGATGGGGGTTTACAAGTCTATAGTTCACTTTAAAAGAAACTGTGTATGGCTTTTTTTCGTA
Source organism: Redunca redunca (assembly GCA_006410935.1). Lineage (NCBI taxonomy): Eukaryota > Metazoa > Chordata > Mammalia > Artiodactyla > Bovidae > Redunca > Redunca redunca. The sequence goes on from SJYQ01001316.1 coordinate 1,183,246, forward strand.
TTTTTTTCCCCACTATGGTTTATTACATTCAACATAGTTCCCTAGTGTGTACAGCTTTATAGCACTGGCCACTGCTTGGAAGTTTCCCAAGAATTTCAGCTGAGGGGAGGATAGGAAGAGAATGTTTGACTCCATGAAGACACCTTCTTAGGTAAGGAATATATAATTCAGTAAATACCTGTAAAACCTTTCCTTGGGGACTTTCTTCAAAAGATAATAGTTGCTGGTAAAGGGGTTCCAGCGTTTTTCTTGCCACTTTTGTTTTCTTTTTGGCTATGCAGACTCCATTATCTAGTAGATACACCTTTACATATGGTGCTTGGGAAAGGAAACACACAGGAGAGTTAAGTGATGAGCTATGGTCGCAGGACACCCACCTTGCAGATGGCCCCTGCCACAGCTTAGTCTTAGGTTAAAACAGCCAGCAGTCAAAAATCACTGGCCTTTCCGCATTATTAGATAAACAACAGATAAATTATTAGATAACAATAGATTAGATATCAGTCATTCAGGTATTTTTAGGCAGTTAAAACAGCCTCTGAGTTGATTACTATTTTGCCATCAACTGGTTTTAAATACTGCTTTTAAAAAAGAAATCCTTCTAGTCCCTAACAATATCCAAGAAAGAGGTCTCACTCGAATTTTCATGTGTCAGTTCATAAATCTAGTTAAACGTGCTCAAAATCATACTGTTTAACCGTCCCCATGGAGCATTTATCACTCAAAAGGACTTATTTATTGATGGTGTGGGTACAAGGCAAGGGTGGGGTTTGATGTAATATGTTCAAATTAGCTGGAAAGAGGAAACTAATTATAAATACCATGGATTGATATTTTTCTGACAGACTCTTTATAAAAGCATTTTCATGCATGTACAAATTGCGGTATTCTTTCTAGCAATCAGTTGACTGAACTCTGAGACCTTTATGAACACAACTGTCTTAATCACCACTGCAAAGTTGTACAGTAGGTAACACTGGGTAACAACATGAACTTTCTAGGTTAGAGATTCAAAATTACAATTCGTTCAGGGGAGGTGCTAAAGTGAGAAACCAAGTTTCAGAATTGTTCTGTACATCAGGTCTGAAGTTGTCTACATCTCTGCACCAGGTATCTGGAATCTTTGGCATTCTCTATGGCTCTAAGCACCTTAGATTATAATATTTTGGTAAAGAATGTGAGATTGCAATAAAAACTTATAATGGTGCCTCTCTATACACTCCAGGAAGTAAGAGTCTTCTAGCTAGAATGTCCTTCGTCTATGGGTTTATGCTATTTTGGGGACCTATATGTATCTATATTTATTCTAATTCTAGAACTCTAAGGATTTCTAAGGAGAATTTTGAAGCTCATATAAACAGAATAACACAAAATACCAGCTAATAATAACTTCTTAGGTAATTTATTTTGTGCAACATGTACATAAGTGTGATACTTTTTATTTTGGAGGGTTTCTACCACATATGTGCTTATTAGCTAAAGACTTCTCCCCACCAGATCACCCTCACGGGGTGCTCACTCAGGAGAAATGCAAACTATATAGACAACTGACTCATTTACCAGTAACCTTGATTATCTAAAAACAAAGTTTTCAGCATCTCTTCAAAAACGAAGTCTCTGAATTGAAAAGTGCAGATTATGAACAGTCATAGAAGAAGTCTCTTTTGTTCTTACCTGGCAGTGTCTTGGAACCTGGTTTTACAACAAGACCACGGGCCCGAATTATTTCCACCTCCAGCTGTCCCTTTTTGTCCATCATTCCTACCTGAATGTCACCTAATAGCAAGTGAGGAAGAAACAAACAGGCCTTAACATACAAAAGCAGACAGAAAAACGCTTGTGTCGAAGATCTTGGTTTAACCTTGTTGGATCATTTCCCATGTATTTTCGTAAATCCAAATATATTTTAAAACGTATCAATGATATCTTACTTTAAAAGGCATATGAATTAAAATGGAAAAAGTTGAAGTTTATATTGTTATAGACAATATGCGTGTTATAGACACACATTCCAGATAATACTCCTAAAGATCTTATGAAATTGGGGAATGTGATTTTTCAATAAGTTAAAAGGAAAACAGTGAATCACATGACAGAAATTCTTACCCATTGCGGGTGTGGCCAGAGTTTGGCGTCCCACTAGCTGGGCAGGGCCAAGGCCATCCAGAAAATCACTGAATTGGCTATCCGAGGCCAAGCGGACACCAGGGAAGATCAGACTGAAAGCAAACAACACAGGATTATTTGGTGTTACCCTCAACTCCTGTTTCCATCTAGCCCCCTGCCTGTGGCAGGAGAAGTTGGTATCGCCATTTGGTCACATATTAATTGGATCCCAAGCGCCCCCTGCACCTCCACAGCCCTCCTTCCTTCTCATCCAGCAGCCCTCGTCCTGTACTGCACGCACGCTTCTGTCTGTGTGCCTTTCTCTTCCTTGTCTGGAGGGCATGAACTGTGAGTTCTACGTATAGCACTCCTACACGCTGAGCACTTATTCTGTGACTGGCATGAGCACACTGAATCTCTTAGCTGCATTATGAGACAGTCTGTTATTTAATCCATTTTTATCAATGAAGAAAGCCTTCAGATTACTGCCATCAATACCCAAACACACTATTTCTTCCTCCTTAAAGGAATAAAAAATCTCTTTCCCAACACCCTTTCCTCTTTAGCTACAATCTCATTTCTCTCCCTGGAATTTCTTGAAAGAGATGTCACTATGTACAATCTCTTCACTTTCTTTAACTTCTTCTTTTTTTTCCTGCTGCACTGCACGGGCATGTGGGATCTTAGTTCCCGACCAGAGATCAAAGCCGTGTCCCCTGCTTTGGAAGCTCGATGTCAACCACTGGGCTGCCAAGGAAGTCCCTGTCTTCAATTTCTTACCTCTCATTCTCTAGTGAAACTGTAATCAGTTTTCCCTTGTTCTCTTCCAAGCTTTGGCTTTCTCTACTGCACCAAAACTTCTCTGATCAAGGTTACCTAATAACAACAGTGGTAAATCTTGACTGTTAATATTCCGTACTCGTCTAATTGAACATCACTTCAGTTCAGTCGCTCAGTCGTGTCCGACTCTTTGCGACCCCATGAATTGCAGCACGCCAGGCCTCCCTGTCCATCACCAACTCCCGAAGTTCACTCAGACTCACGTCCATCGAGTCCATGATGCCATCCAGCCATCTCATCCTCTGTCGTCCCCTTTTCCTCCTGCCCCCAATCCCTCCCAGCATCAGAGTCTTTTCTCCAGTGAGTCAACTCTCCGCATGAGGTGGCCAAAGGACTGGAGTTTCAGCTTTAGCATCATTCCCTCCAAAGAAATCCCAGGGCTGATCTCCTTCAGAATGGACTGGTTGGATCTCCTTGCAGTCCAAGGGACTCTCAAGNTGGTCTAGCGGTTTTCCCTACTTTCTTCAATTTGAGTCTGAATTTGGTAATAAGGAGTTCACGATCTGAGCCACAGTCAGCTCCTGGTCTTGTTTTTGTTGACTGTATAGAGCTTCTCCATCTTTGGCTACAAAGAATATAATCAATCTGATTTCAGTTTTGACCATCTTGTGATGTCCATGTTTAGAGACTTCTCTTGTGTTGTTGGAAGAGGGTGTTTGCTATGACCAGTGCATTTTCTTGACAAAACTCTATTAGTCTTTGCCCTGCTTCATTCCTCATTCCACGGCCAAATTTGCCTGTTACTCCAGATGTTTCTTGACTTCCTACTGTTGCATTCCAGTCCCCTATAATGAAAAGGACATCTTTTTGGGTGTTACTTCTAAAAGGTCTTGTAGGTCTTCATAAAACCGTTCAACTTCAGTTTCTTCAGCGTTACTGGTTGGGACATAGACGTGGATAACTGTGATATTGAATGGTTTGCCTTGGAGATGAATAGAGATCATTCTGTCGTTTTTGAGATTGCATTTCGGACTCTCTTGTTGACCATGATGGCTACTCCATCATGGGATTCCTGCCTGCAGCGGGCTAGAGTGCCAGGCTGCGACGGCACAAGAATGGCCAAGAGGAGCTACCCTGCGTCCGAGGTCAGGGGCGGCGGCCAAGAGGAGCTACCCCGTGTCCGAGGTCAGTGGAGACAGGGAGGAGACACCCCACGTCCGAGGTCAAGGGTGGCCGGGAGAAGCCACCTCGTGCCCAAGGCCAGGGGCAGTGACCCTGATGAACTACCCTGAGCCAAGGCTAGGGGCCGCAGCTGGGAGGAGCCACCCGAGGAGCGGTGGCTGTGCAGGCGCAGGAGGGCCTAGAGGAGCTATCCCACGTTGAAGGTCAGGAACGGTGGCGGTGAGGAGATACCTCTCATCCAAGGTAAGGAGCAGCGGCTGTGCTTTGCTGGAGCAGCCATGAAGAGATACCCCACGCCCAAGGTAAGAGAAGCCCAAGTAAGATGGTAGGTGTTGCAAGAGGGCATCAGAGGGCAGACACACTGAAACCATAACCACAGAAAACTAGTCAATCTAATCACACTAGGACCACAGCCTTGTCTAACTCAATGAAACCAAGCCATGCTTGTGGGGCAACCCAAGACGGGCGGGTCATGGTGGAGAGGTCTGACAGAATGTGGTCCACTGGAGAAGGGAATGGCAAGCCACTTCAGTGTTCTTGCCTTGAGAATCCCATGAACAGTATGAAAAGGCAAAATGATAGAATACCGAAAGAGGAACTCCCCAGATCATTAGGTGCCCAAAATGCTACTGGAGATCAGTAGAGAAATAACTCCAGAAAGAAGGAAGGGATGGAGCCAAAGCAAAAACAATACCTAGCTGTGGATGTGACCGGTGATAGAAGCAAGATCCGATGCTGTAAAGAGCAGTACTGCATAGGAACCTGGAATGTCAGGTCCATGAATCAAGGCAAATTGGAAGTGGTCAAACAAGAGATGGCAAGGGTGAACGTCGACATTCTAGGAATCAGTGAACTAAAATGGACTGGAATGGGTGAATTGAACATATTGGTCTCATTTGATCCAAATGACCACTCCCTCTCACTTGAAACACTTTGCTTCCTGAACTCTCTAGTCTTCTGGTTTTCTTCTGTAGCTATTTCACTGTTTCCTTTGCTAGTTCTACCACTAAATATAGCCGCTCAATCCTTTGATCTCTTCCCTGTATGTCCCAAATCCCTTGGCAATCTCATCCCATCTCCAGGTTTTAAACACTGTCCGCAGTGACATTACCTTGACTGACATCTCCAGCTTGGGCTTCTCCCTTGGGTCCCAGACCTGTATTCTAACTGCTCTACTTATCTGCTTGAATGTCTAACAGGCAATCAAAACTCAACTTGTCCCACATTGACTCTCAACCTCCAAACAAACAGAAAACCAAACTCTGTTCTTCTCAAGAGGATTCCTATCTTAAATGGCAACTTCATTCTTTCAACTGCTCAGCCTTGCAGTTGTCTTTCCTTTGGACAGACTGCTAAAGCTGTAATTCCCAGTATGACTGTATTTGGAGGTAGATACTTTAAAGGGATAGTTAAGGTTAAATGAGGTCATAATGGTGGGGCCCTAAGCTAATATGATGGTGTCCTTAGAAGAAATGCCAGGGGTACATATGCAGGGGGAAGTACCATGTGAGGACCTTGTGAAAAGGTGGCCATTTGGGGGCCAAGTAGAAGAGAGATCTCAGGAGAAGCTAAATTTGCTGACATCTTGATCTTAAGACTTTCATCCTCCCAAACTATGAGAAAAAAAATTTATGTTGTTTAAGTGGTATTGTTTCTGTGTTTTGTTTCTTTTTTTTTGTTTTTAACAGTAGCCCTAACGAACTTCCCAGATAGCTCAGTGGGTAAAGAATTTGCCTGCAGTGCAGGAGTCTCAAGAGACACAGGTTCAATCCTTGGGTCGGAAGATCCTCTGGAGAAGGGCATGGCAACTCACTCCAGTATTCTTGCCTGGAGAATCCTGTGGACAGAGGAGCCTGGCGCGCTACAGTCCATGGGGTTGTGAAGAGTCAGACACGACTGAGCACAGCACAGCAAACCAACACACACTCTTTCTCTCACATTCACGTCAAATGCACTATTGAGTCTTTCTGGTTCTCCTGTCAAAATGCATCCAGAATCTGACCTCACTAATGCTACCACTCAGGTCCCAGCCATCATGTTCTCCTTCTGTGTTGCCGCAACAGCCTTCTGAAAGATCCCCCTGCTGCCACTTTTACTCTCCGCCCCCACAGCAACCAGACTCATCTGTTAGAGCTGAAGTCAGATAATGTCAGGTGTCTGCTCACTGTCCTGCACTGGTTTCTCATCCCAATCGGAGCAAAGCAAAGTCCTTGCAATGATACGTAAAGACAACACCAGCCGTCCACCCCTGCCCACCATATCTTGTTTTTTTTTCTCTTTGCGACCCCATGGACTGTAGCCTACCAAGCTTCTCGGTCCATGGGATTTTCCAGGCAAGAGTACTGGAGTGGGTTGCCATTTCCTTCACCACCACCATATCTTAATTTCTAATTTCTTACCACTTCTGCCTCACTCCCCAGGGGTGCCCTTCCCATTGTGGTTGCCAGGCAAGCTCTGGCCTCAGCACTGCTTCAGCCTGAAATGTTCTTCATATACCCACATGCTCACTAACTTCCTTCAGACTTTTACTCAGATGTGCCCCTTTCCCTGAAGAAGGAAATGGCAACCCACTCCAGTGTTCTTGCCTGGAGAATCCCAGGGACGGGGGAGCCTGGTGGGCTGCTGTCTATGGGGTCGCACAGAGTCGGACACGACTGAAGCGACTTAGCAGCAGTAGCAGCAGCCCCTTTCCCTGTCTGTCCTTCATAATACCCTACCCTTAACCTACCATCTCTCTTCCTACCTTTTCTCCTTAGCACTTACACCACCCAGTCTATTATATATTTTACTAAATTTTCTTATCTATGCACTTAAATACATTTTCTAGTTTATTGTCTGTCTTATCTGTTAGACTGCGAGTTTGATGAGGGTAGGGTTTTTTTTCTTCTGTGTTTACTGCTGTATCTCCAGCACTAGAGCCGTGCCTGCAATACTGTATGTACTTATTAAACTCAATTAATGAATAAAAGAAATGAATGATAAAAAATCAAATAAATAAGTGAATCTTAAAAAAATTACATAACTTGCCCAAATTTGTATAGCACCAAGAAGAGATTAGCATTTAAGCCTATATGATTCTAAAGCCTATGTCAGGGAGAGGGAGAGGGTGGGATGGGATGGGAGAATGGCTTTGCAACATGTATACTATCACATAAGAAACGAATCGCCAGTCTATGTCCGATGCAGGATGCAGGATGCTTGGGGCTGGTGCATGGAGAGGACCCAGAGAGATGTTATGGGGTGGGAGGTGGGAGGGAATTCATATTTGGGAGCGTATGTACACTCGTGGTGGATTCATGTCAATGTATGGCAAAACCAACACAGTATTGTAAAGTAAACTAAAGTTAAAATAAAAATTTAAAAAAAAAAATAAAGCCTATGTCAAACCAGCACCTGAGTTTTGCTCCCTTGTGTGATTTATATCCCCAACTCATAGTGAAGCGCTTAGAACATTAGAAGGTATGGAAATACCTGTTGAGTGAATTTATGCGTATTAACCCCATTTCTCCAATAAGACCATAAGCATCTGGAGTTGCAGAGGTCATAGTTCAAACATTTAAAATCCATAACAGTATCTAACACAGTACTTTGCAGTGATGAGTGCTCATGCACATTTCTTTTTACTTGACTCTCCATCTCTTTTAAGACTTCCTTTATTAATGTCAAATCTGCTTCTTCCCCAAGCTTAATTCCCAAATATATAATCTGAACATTTTAATGCTTCCACAACTATCACACATAACCTTATTTATAGATGTATGAAAACCATATACATCTCTTGTATTTACATAACTAAGCGATGCAAATGATTCCTAAGGCAATATCATCAACACTGCCAGCCGCCCCCATGGCCACACATTTGTGAACCTGACTACACACTACGTTGCCTAAGCATCTGCTGCTTCCATAGTGATGACAGATGAGGTCACTAACCCCCCCTTTCCTCTATTAATGTCCTTTACATATCCATCTACAGCTCTGCAGTTGCTAATTACTGTTAATTCGTGGGTGACAGGGATGTACAATCTTTACGAATGCCTTAAAAATATCTCAGACCCAGTGGAGTCAAGGGAAAGCTACATGATAATTACATAAAGGAAAGGCTCAGCAAAGTTTGTGGCATTTCTCTCTTGTTGTTACAGTTATCCAAACTGTTTGTTACTGGATGGAACTAAGCATGTATCAGTTTTCTATATTTTTTAGTAATAACTGTTAGAGCAAAGATTTTCAAAATTAGCACTGTACATGTTGCATGGGCATAGGAACTTTAAGTGTTGCTGTGTTTTTATGTACTATTTCAAGGTAGGGCAAGCTTCCATTTGCGACAGTTATATTTTAGCATCTTGCCTTTAAAGTGAAACACTTTATCCCCAAACCTATTTCCATTTATATAAAAAGCCAGGAACGTCACATTTCTCAGTGGCAGGTAAGCAAAAGTTTTCTTCACAGCAAATCAGCCAGTGAAGGTTAAAACAGTGCCCCAGAGCATGCGAGTTAGCTTTTGTGAAAGTATAGAGGCGGGGAGAGGGAAGACTGCAGCGAGGCGTGGAGGAGACCACTACTCAGCCAGCATCACTCACTTTCCTTCTGAGCTGTAGCTGTTCATGCTGCCGTCGGTAGATTCTCGGCTTGCTTGTCGAGTCATCCAGTTCCTCATTTCCACAGCCAAGCCTGTTTCTGTACTTCTCTGGACCGTGCTCCGTAGCTTTTTACCTCCGGTTTCTGCAAAGACAGAAAACAAAAGAGGTGATAGTTTTGTCATCACCATCAGGTAACAAATGTATCAGCCAATCCACTGAGGTTCTCAGATGAAAACAAAAAAAACTGCATAAATCTAAAGTGCTTTTATGAAGGAGACAGAAAAGGTATTTCAAATCTTGTCTTGTTGAGTGGGATGAAAATTTTCTAAAAAATTGTCAAGAAACACAAAATACCATTGTTTTATTTCCATTTAAAACAGTGTTCAAATAGGTATCAAAAGGAACAAAAAGGTTCAAACTATGTAAAATAAAATAAGCTTTGTTTTCATTGTAATATTTAAATCAAGATTTAATTTATGCCTGTCTTTTTCTTTTTTCTTTCTTTTTGTCACAGTCAAAGAAGTAGGCCTTCACATTATTTCCAAAGAATAGGTGGTGAGTAATCCTCAATTCTACTTTCATCTTTCATACAAAAACTGGTTTTTGTAGGGTGATGAATATTAGAAAGTATAAAGTATAAAGAAAGCTACACTAAGGAGACAGCCCTGCCTGAAAACACTTCTCACATCTGTTGGCAGTTTTCAGAGAGATTCTCATAGGGAATGCAAAACCCAGCACTCCCAAGTGAAAAAAGAGCTTTTAAGCTTTTGGTCATGGATAGTCATGTTCTTAGGGCTTCCCAGGTGGCTCAGTTGGTAAAGAATTCACAGAGACCCAGTTTGATCCCTGGGTGGGGAAGATCCCCTGGGGGAGGAAATGGCTACCCACTCCAGTATTCTGGCCTAGAGAATCCCATGGACAGAGGAGCCTGGTGGGCTCCAGTTCAGGGCATCGCAAAAGAGCCAGACACAACCTAGCAACTAAAGCACAATCACCACCAAGCCATGTTCTTAAGGCTCTTTAACAGTCTGACTAGGAGGTTTGCTTATGGAAGCCCACTAGGAGGCCAAGACCACAGATGCGACAGAGGTACAAACTGCCATCTGCAGAGGACAGGAGGAAGGAGCTCCTGCTCACAGAGGGGGTGGGATTTGAGATGGGCTTAAAAATTGGGCAGATTATGATCCGAGGAACAGCCCCAATTATCAGGGACCTTATAGGGTAGCATGTGGAGCTGAGAGACAGCTAAAGCTGCGGCAACGGGGGATGGCTCAGAATACTTACATTAATTCACTCCCCGTCAGGCCTAACTACTCATCGACATTGACCATACATATCATCAGTATTTGGGAGATGGTAAGCTCTTTTACTGCCTGGTATTAATAACTTCCTTTTAGATCAATAAATATTTGGTGATATTGCCAGTGACTTGTGGAAATCTTTTCCATCAAACCTCTTGAAATATATGCTCACCATTTTGAAACACTGCTTTAAATTTCATCTGTTCTCCACTTCCAACTTTAATGTACATCAAAATGCTTTAATAAGTACATATAAAATAGGGAATGACTGACCTACAACTCAGTTCCATAGATCAGTAGATATATAGACTGACCTACAACTGAGGCTGATATTTCAGATAACTGATAGTAAAACATGTTGTACTGATATGAACATTAAGAGGAGATACATCACCGTCCATAGATGAGGGAAAGCACATCCTTCCAGAGAAATGATTAGTTAATATGAGTACCAAATGATAAAATGTTAAAATTACTCATTTGCAACCTCCAATGGAATAATTCAAATAAGACATATCAATGGATGCTAATGCTAATATAAATAAAATTATATTAACATAAGCCAAAAAAATCATCCTACAAATTAGTTCTAATCACTAAAGGAGAATACGTATTTAATACTGGGAAACCTGGCTGTTGCTGTCTTAATCATGGGAGCGAGCTTAGTAGCACTAATAGTGTGGCCGTCACTGCAGCACCTATCAGGTTGATCTGGACAAAAATATATAACCTGTTTCTAATCAGGTCTTTATAACAATCTTCTAAGTTTTCAGAAATAGGATAGAATAACAAGATAAATGATATACACACACAAAACCAGATAAACCCAGAACATAGGATTTTGTTCAAGAATCACTTAAAATTAATATCATGAAAACTAATAAGGTGGGAAAATTGTCCCAGATTTAAAAATATCACAGGATGTAACCATTAAATGCTATAAGTACACTTTGGTTTCTTTAAAAAAAAAAAAAAAAGAAAGAAACCCTAAAAGCAAAATACTAAAAGGAATTTTAGGACAAGTAGGGGAAATCTGAATATGAATTGGATATTAGATAGGATAAAAAAATTGTTAATTTTCCTAGGTAGATAATTGCATGTATTATATAAAATTTCCTTATCATTAGGAGATACATGCCGAAGTATTTAGATCTCAAGTCTTAAACTGTTTGCAACTTACTTTCAAACAGTACAGCAAAAATATGCATATTCATAAAACAAAGAATGAAATGTTAACAACAACAAAAAGGATGGGCATGAAGAGTAGATCTTGACAGTCATACACTCCATATTTGTGATTTTATTTGAGAGTGATTCTCAGAATGGCCACATTAAATTGAGTGAAGTTAAGTCAAAGACAAATATCATATCACTTATATGTGGAATCTAAAAAAATGGTACAAATGAACTTATTTACAAACAGAAATAGAGTCATTACCAAGGAGGAAGAGGGGGAGGGATAAGTTGGGAGACTGGGATTGACCTATACACATTATTATATATAAAACAGATAATTAATAAGGACCTACTGTATAGCACAGGGAACTCTACTCAATACTCTGTAATGACCTGTTACAGGGAAAAGAATCTAAAAAAGAGTGGGTATATGTATAGTATATATAACTGATTCACTTTGCTATACAGCAGAAATCAACACAACTTAATCAAAAGAGTAGTAAAACTTTGTACAGGTATGAATGGAATCATGAAAGGTGCTGGGCTGGTGTGAGGGATGCTCGGCCCCTCTGTGGACGCTGCACTGTTCACTTCCGGTGCTTCTGGTGAAGAATGCCTGAATGAAAAATCAACACCAACTGAGACATACAACTTCAGTGACATCTGAAAATTCAGAATGAGGGTATGCACAGAAAACATGACTTCCTAAAGGCCTCAGAACACAGCCTTTGCAGTGTCAAAAATCTACTAGTTTTCATTTAATGTCTGACTCATCACAGCAAAGTGACTGCTATTCACAGCAAACCTGCTATTACAGGGTAAAGAGAGCTAGCCACCATTTGACAAAAAGTAACAGTACAGTCGGAGAAGGCAATGGCACCCCACTCCAGTCCTCTTGCCTGGAAAATCCCATGGACGGAGGAGCCTGGAAGGCTGAAGTCCATGGGGTTGCTGAGGGTCAGACACGACCGAGCGACTTCACTTTCACTTTTCACTTTTATGCATCAGAGAAGGAAATGGCAACCCCCAGTGTTCTTGCCTGGGGAATCCCAGGCACGGGGGAGCCTGGTGGGCTGCTGTCTATGGGGTAGCTCAGAGTCAGACACAACTGAAGTGATTTAGCAGCAGCAGCAGCAACAGTACAATAAGCAGGTAATCCTCTTGTTTACAGATTGCTTTTAACGTGTCCTCTTTAGAATTTTCACAATCCCCCTTTTACAGATACAATATCCAAGGGTCCCAGTTGTGACAAAATCCCCTGAAGTCATACAGAAAATAACCAAACCAGAGTTTATACACAGTTTCCTGACTCCCAGTTCTCTGCTATTCCCTGATTTGTTGTCAGAATATAACTGATGAGTAGCCTGTATAGCTGTAAGAATATATGGACGGCCCTACTAGAAGCAACTGCTGGGATGGAAAGAGCAGAGCACAGTCAAGAGGTTGGGCCCAGGTAGGTATACAACTGCTTCTCTCTGAATCCCTTAAAATCCTTACATTATCATGTACCAGCTGGCTGACATGAAGCAAGCTACCTTTGCTGTGACTCAGCTTTCTTAAACTGTAAATGGCAATGATAATAATAATGCCTACCTCACAGAATTTGTGAGGGTTAAGAAAAATATGTTTAAAATGCTTAGGATAGTGCCTGCTATATAGAAAATCTTCAATTAATGACACTTATATGCAGAGTACATCATGAGAAACGCTGGGCTGGAGGAAACACAAGCTGGAATCAAGATTGCTGGGAGAATATCAAGAACCTCTGATATCCAGATGACACCACCCTTATGGCAGAAAATGAAGAAGAACTAAAGAGCCTGTTGATGAAAGTGAAAGAGGAGAGTGAATAAGTTGGCTTAAAACTCAACATTCAGAAAACGAAGATCATGGCAACCAGTCCCATAACTTCATGGCAAATAGATGGGGAAACAGTGGAAACAGTGGCTGACTTTATTTTTGGGGGCTCCAAAATCACTGCAGATGGTGACTGCAGCCATGAAATTAAAAGACACTTACTCCTTGGAAGGAAAGTTATGACCAACCTAGACAGTATATTCAAAAGCAGAGACATTACTTTGTCAACAAAGGTCCGTCTAGTCAAGGCTATGGTTTTTCCAGTGGTCATGTATGGATGTGAGAGTTGGACTATAAAGAAAGCTAAGCACCCAAGAATTGATGCTTTTGAACTGTGGTTTTGGAGAAGACTCTTGAGAGTCCCTTGGACTGCAAGGAGATCCAACCAGTCCATCCTAAAGGAGATCAGTCCTGGGTGTTCACTGGAAGGGCTGATGTTGAAGCTGAAGCTCCAATACTTTGGCCACCTGATGCGAAGAGCTGACTCATCTGAAAAGACCCTGATGCTGAGAAAGATTGAGGGCAGGAGAAGAAGGGGAGGACAGAGGATGAGATGGTTGGATGGCATCATTGACTCAATGGACATAGGTTTGGGTGGACTCCAGGAGTTGGTGATGGACAGGGAGGCCTGGCGTGCTGTGGTTCATGGGGTCACCAACAGTCAGACACAACTGAGTGACTGAACTGAACTGAATGACACTGTCATTAATACTGAGGCTTCCCTGGTGGCTCAGAGGGTAAAGAATCTGCCTGCAATGCAGGAAACCCAGGTTCTATCCCTGGGTCAGGAAGATCGCCTGGAGAAGGGAGTGGCCACCCACTCCAGTATTCTTGCCTGGAGAGTTCCATGGACAGAGGAGCCTGGCAGGCTACAGTCCACGGGATCACAAAGAGTTGGACACAACTGAGCAACTAACACTTTAACTTTTCATAAGTATACATATGGGCTTCTAGACAGGAAATCAGAAAGCATGTTTCCCAGGCCAATCTCTACCACCGACTAGCTGGCTCTATGGTCTTCTCTGAGTCATTATCCCCCTTCTGAGTCTCAGATTCCTCATTTATGAAAAAAAGAGGAGGGGGAGGGTGACAGATGATCTCTGGTCTCTTAGCTCCGAGTCTGAGTTTCTATCATTCGTGTATGACCACGACCATGATTAACAGCATACACTGAAGAGAGAAGGCTACTCATTGTCATTTGATGAACTCTAGGCATATGCTGCCGTCTGTGGGGTCACACAGAGTCGGACACGACTGAAGTGACTTAGCAGCAGCAGCAGGCATATGCTATGTATTATAATAGTTTTAAAAATATGTCTTCTAAATGTACTTTTATCTGATACATTCATAGCCTTATTTAAAAAGTAAATGTATTTTTCAACGCTGAAAACCCTCTACATCACATTCACAACAAAAGTAATTTAACCTAAATACAATTCATTATGATGAATCACAATTAATGTTTCAAATGCTTTATCATGTTATTCAACCTAAAAAATCTATATAACAGAGAATGCCTATATAAAGTATATTAGGCAGAATTCTAAGATGACTGCTATGATTGTGCTACCTTACATGGCAAAGGGATTTTGCAAATATAAGTAAGGTTACTAACCAGTTGACCTAAAGATAAGGAGCTTATCTCAGTGGGCCTAACATATCCACATGAACATTTTGAAAGCAGAGTGCCATCTCTGACTGGTTCCAGAAGAGTCAATCAGGGAGATCTGAAACACAAGAAGGATTCAGTATACCTTTGTGTCTCAAAGATGAAGGGGACCATGTGGGAAGGACCTGAGAGTAGCCTTTAGCAATGCCTAGCCAAACCCCATGGACGGAGGAGCCTGGTAGGCTGCAGTCCATGGGGTCGCGAAGAGTCGGACACGACTGAGCGACTTCACTTTCACTTTTTACTTTCATGCATTGGAGAAGGAAATGGCAACCCACTCCAGTGTTCTTGCCTGGAGAATCCCAGGGATGGGGAAGCTTGGTGGGCTGCCATCTATGGGGTCGCACTGAGTCGGACACGACTGAAGCGACTTAGCAGCAGCAGCAGCAGCAGCTGAAAGGTAAAAAGAAAATGGAGACCTCAAGGCCAACACCTGCAAGAGTCTGTTCTCTGCCAATACTCAGCCCAGCAACAGCCTGATATCAGCCATGTAATGTCCTAGGCAGGAACCCAGCCAGGCCAGATGTGTCCTACAGAACACTGAACTATCAAATGGGTACTGTTTTAAGCTGCTAAATTTGTAGTTGTTGTTAAGCAACAAAATGTAATTCTTTAGATTATTTTTTTTAATGGGATATGTATAAAAATAACCTGTTGTGACCACAGGAGAAGACCAGTGGAAATTATTTGTAAGAACTCAACAGCCATAATAAGGAAAAGTATGTATTTTAAAACATATATATAAATACATACAAATGTATACTTTGTCATATTCATCCCTTTGCAACCCCATGAACCATAGCCCGCCTGACCCCTCTGTCCTCGGAATTCTCCAGGCAAGATACTGGAGTGGGTAGCCACTCCCTTCTCTAGGGGATCTTCCTGACCTTGGGATTGAACGTTGGTCTCCTGCATTGCAGGCAGATTCTTTGCCCTCTGAGCTACCAGGGAAGCCCCAGTATTAATAACATTATCCTCTGGAGAAGGGAATGGCTTCCCACTCCAGTATTCTTGCCTGGAGAATTTCAGGGACAGAGGCGCCTGGTATTACAGTCCAGTGGGTTGCAAAGAGTTGGACACGATTAAGCACACATTATTTTTTGGGGCTCCAAAATCACTGCAGATGGTGACTGCAGCCATGAAATTAAAAGACACTTACTCCTTGGAAGGAAAGTTATGACCAACCTAGATAGCATATTCAAAAGCAGAGACATTACTTTGCTGACTAAGGTCCATCTAGTCAAGGCTATGGTTTTTCCAGTAGTCATGTATGGATGTGAGAGTTGAACTGTGAAGAAGGCTGAACGCTGAAGAATTGATGCTTTTGAACTGTGGTATTGGAGAAGACTCTTGAGACTGCAAGGAGATCCAACCAGTCCATTCTGAAGGAGATCAACCCTGGGATTTCTTTGGAAGGAATGATGCTAAAGCTGAAACTCCAGTACTTTGGCCACCTGATGTGAAGAGTTGACTCATTGGAAAAGACTCTGATGCTGGGAGGGATTGGGGGCAGGAGGAGAAGGGGACGACCGAGGATGAGATGGCTGGATGGCATCACTGACTCGATGGACGCAAGTCTGAGTGAACTCCGGGAGTTGGTGATGGACAGGGAGGCCTGGCGTGCTGCGATTCATGGGGTCGCAAAGAGTCAGACACGACTGAGTGACTGAACTGAACTGAAGCACACATTTGTATGTATATACACATATATACACTGCACAACTATCATATACATATATATGATATGTGTGTGTGGGTTAAAAGATGTTTAAAAATACTCAGGTAGCAAACTATAAAACTAAAGTCCAGATTATGTTGCTGCAGAGCTCTTAAACCATTCACTCTAGTGTTAGGTATTTTAAGACAGTGTATTTGGAGAAGGTGCCTGCAGGTAAAAATCAAATTCTTGAAGTACAAAACATCACAAGCAGAAAGCAACACAGGAGATGTCCCTGTTTTTCTTCTTCGTGTAGTCTGATGACTCAATTGCTTGGTACCTTCTGAATTCAAAGAAAACCGCTTGATTAAATAAACAAAGTGTCAGTTTCCCGTAATAATAGCTGAAAACCAAGAAACCCTTTCCTGGTGACTTGACAACAAAAATCAAAAAGTCCTTCCTGCTACAGATTTAATTTAAAACTCTCCCAAGCCCCAAAAGGAGGCTCACAGTCAAATGCCTAACAATCTCAGAGCGACTTTCCAAATCCTGTGTCCACAGAACCCATTCCTTCTTGCTCTTATCTGGAAATCTCACCCCTTTTGGCAGACAGACTTATTTTAGAGTCAGGATTTTCCTGATGTTAATATGGAAAATGATTTATGGAAACAGGTTGAAGAATAGATTGGTAGATCCTGAAAAATGACTTTAATTTTTGGTTTTGACCACAAGAGTTAATAAGCCTATTTACATATTTTATTGAAATATTTTCCAAGTATAATTTAGAGAATCCATTTGCATTGCATCTAGAGTTTTTTAAATTCATTAAAACATGAGAATTTCTAAAATTACTGATTTATAGAATTTCAAAAGCTATTATAGGGATCCAGTGTATCGTTGTAATTTTATGTACTCCCTTCCTATAGCAATGAGCAAGTTGAGGTTCAGAGTAGCTACTTTCTCTTTAATAAAAGATTTTTATCTTTAAAAACCAGTAATGATTTTGAATTGTAATTTAGCCTTCTTTTATTAATAACTTCTCTAATTTCTCAAAATTTCAAGTTTGCTCCAGCACTCTGGCTGGCTACTGTTTAGTAACTTCACATTGGTAGATATACCAGGATGTGAAAGAGGTTGGTTTATTTACCCACTTGACCCAGCAAGACCTCAATATATGGATATTCCTAAGTAGACTACTATATGGTGTATGAAAGCTTGTGCACTTATATTTATGTTTGCTAGGGCTTCTTCGGAGAAGGCAATGGCACCCCACTCCAGTACTGTTGCCTGGAAAATCCCATGGATGTAGGAGCCTGGTAGGCTGCAGTTCATGGGGTTGCGAAGAGTCGGACACGACCGAGTGACTTGACTTTCAGTTTTCACTTTCATGCATTGGAGAAGGAAATGGCAACCCACTCCAGTGTTCTTGCCTGGAGAATCCCAGGGATGGGGGAGCCTGGTGGGCTGCCATCTATGGGGTCGCACAGAGTCAGACACAACTGAAGCGACTTAGCAGCAGCAGCAGCAGTAGGGCTTCTTACTATAATAAACATAATTCAAGTCTCTGAAAGTCTAAACAAAATAGGGACAAATATCTGACAATTTCTTTTGGGCTAATCCAGGATTTGCATTAACAACTAAAATAAATAGAAATTAATAGAAATTAACCATTGATTTTCAAAATTGTTTCAGAGTTTAACACAAATTAATTCATTTCATCAGCTTTGTCGCAAAGAGTCGGACACGACTGAGTGACTTCACCTCATCAGCTTTGTCACAACTATTATGAAAGTTAAATATTAATAGCTTCAATACGGTAAGCTACAAGTAGAGGTCACAGTTATGGTAGACATCAGGGCTGTTAAAATATATTCATATTTCTCCCACTTATGAAGTTCAGTGTGGTCATGTGACTTGCTTGGCCAATGAAATGTGAGCAAAACTGGCCCACATAACTTTAGGGCCAACAGAAGCTTCAAATCCAACAATGTGTGAAAAGAATATACACCATGATGAAGAGGGATTTATGTCAATTATACAATGCTGGTTCAATTTTCAAAAATCAGTTAAGGTAATCCATCATATCAACAGGTTAGAATAAAAATCACATGATATCAACAGGTGTTGAAAAAGGATTCAACAAAAAAAAAAAAAAAAAAAGAAAAAGGATTCAACAAAATCCAGCACCTATTCATCATAAAAAAACTCTCAATAACTAGGAATAGCAGAGAGCTTCCTCAACTTGATAAGGAGTATCTACAAAAAGCTTACAACTAACATCTTACTTAATAGTGAGAAACTTGAGCTTTCATACCAAGATCAGATACAAAGCAAGAATTTTCCTTCTTACCACTCCTTTCAGCATCACACTGGAAGCTGTAGCTAATACAGTAGAAGAATAAAAGGAAATAAAAGGTATATAGACAGAGAAGGAAGAAATAAAACTGTTTTTGTTCACAGATGGCACGACTGTCTATGTAGAAACTCTGAAAAGAATTGACATAAAAACTCCTGGAACTAGTAAGTGACTGTAGCGAGGGTGCCAAATACAAGCTTAATATTTAAGTCAACTGCTTTCCTGTATAACAACAATGCTGCTGCTGCCGCTGCTGCTAAGTCGCTTCAGTCGCCATTGCCTTCTCCATAACAGCAATGAACAAGTGAATTTGAAATTAAAAATATAATACCATTTACATTAGCATCCAAAAAATGGAATACTTAATAGCTAACAAAATATGTACATGATCTATATGAGGAAAACTACAAAGCGCTGATGGATAACATCAAAGAGCAACTAAATAAATGGAGGGATATTTCATATTCCTGGGTAGGAAGATGTAATATTGTTGAAATGTCAGGTCTTCGCAACTTGCTTGGCAGACTGAATGCAATCCCAATCAAAATCCTAGCAAGTTATTTCGAGATCCTGACAAACTGACTATAAAGTTTACATGGAGAGGCAAAAGACTCAAAGAATAAAGCTGGAGGACTTGACACTATCCAACTTCAAGACTTACTATGGTGTTACAGTAATAGATCAATAGGACAGAATATACAGCTGCCAGAGAGACCCACATAAAGTCAACTGATATTCGACAAAGGAGCAAAGGATTCGAATACAATGGGGCAGAGACAGTCTCTTCAATGACGCAGCTAGAAGTACAACTGGATGTCCACATGCAAAAAAACAAAACTAGACACAGACTTTAAACCTTTACAAAAATTAACTTAAAATGAATCACAAGCCTAAATGTAAAATGCAAAACTATAAATCTCCTAGAAGATAACATGGGAGAAAGCCTAGATGACTTTGGTTATGGTGATGACTTTTTAGATACAATAATAGCATGATCCATGAAATAAAGAATTGATAAGTTGGATTTCATTAAAATTAAAAAGTTTTGCCTTGCAAAACACTCTGCCAGGAGAATGAGAAGATAAGCCACAGGCTGAAAGAAATAGTTGCAAAAGACATATCTAATAATGGACTATTATCCAAAGTATAGAGAGAACTCTTAAAACACAACAATAAGAAAACATACAACCTGATTATAAGATGGGCTAAACAGCCTGACACCTCACCAAAGAAGACAGGGTACAGATGGCAAATAATCATATGAAAACGTGCTTTAGATCATGTCATCATTAAAACAATGAGATACCAGGACACACCTATTGTGTGTGTGTTAATTGCTCAGTTGCGTCTGACACTTTGCAACCCCTTGGACTGTAGTCTGCCAAGCTCCTCTGTCTATGGGATTTTCCAGGCATGAATGTTGGAGTGGGTAGCCATTCCCTTCTTCAGAGGATCTTCCTGACCCAAGGATTGAACCGGATCTCATGCACTGCAGGTGGGTTCTTTATCATCCAAGACACTAGGATTAGAATGGCCAAAATTTAGAACACTGACGACACCAAATGCTGCTGAGGAAATGGAGCAACAGGAACGCTCATTCATTGCAAACTGGAACAGACACTTTGGAAGACAGTTTATGCTTTCTTACAAAATGAAGAGATTACTTCAGAGAATCAGAACACTCAGCTCCCACTGTTATTACTTGTTAATATTGTTAATAACTATTAATCCTGATTTTAGCAAGAAATAAAACCAACTTATGATTCTTTTGCAGTAGGATCATTCTTTTTTTTTCCCATAAAAGTTGAGGCTTACCACTTTGGTATTCTTAACACTTTTAAGAAATTATAGCTCTCACTCTTACTCTTTTGGGAGTTGTCATTTCTATGGTACCTTCTTGTTCCCACTATCTGATGTTGCTATTATGACAAATGAAATTTATTTAGAAAATTTCTCCCTTTGGTTTTTTTAGCTGACAGGTCTGTCCTTGGTCACACATCAGTCCACTGATATTTGTGCCTGTTTCTCTCTGAAGAATGGACATGAAATATCATCAACCTTATCTTAACTCTCAAATTAGCTATTTTAAGGCAGCATTTTGTGGTGAGAAGAGCATGCCATTTTAGAATCAGATGATGTATGTTTAAGGTTTTATTTGATCATATACAAACTTGAGATCAGATTTAGTCTATGTCACAGAATAAATGAAATGCAGTGGTATTTAATGAATAGTGATAAATAAGGATTGGATACTGTAATCTATGTGAAAGTGTTTTGAAAACTGTAGAATGTTATACAAATCCTTCTTTGAAAAATGACTGGAATAATGTGAGATTATCCTAAACTTAAAGGGAGAAAACTATATATAAGTAAGTGGAATCCTGCCATAGGAAGGAGAGCCTGCTGGCCAAACTGGATTTAGGGGTTGCTTTCTCCATGCAAACCCACTGTTTTCAAATGATATCAAGGCAGTCGCCATTAAGATGAGAACAAAAGAAGTGGGCAGGGCACAGAGGCTGGAAACTATAACAGGATCTTGAGGCTTAAAATCTTTGTTCAATGAGGTGTTTGGTTAGAGTCACTTACACTTGAAACTGACTGGAATCAAACAGCCTTCTGAATTTCTGAAGGATCTGTATAGAAAAAAATAATTACCAGTCCATTTATAATACAAAAGGTAACTACTTTTTTCCTAATCTGTACTAGAGAGAAGTGGGCTATACCTTCTCTCTAATGGAAACCTTTGCGGCCATAAAGAATAAAGGACAAAGAAACACTTTATGAAAACAGAAACCAGGGTCCCAGATATGTAAACCAAGAAATGTATTCTACTCTCAATCTTCGCCATTCCCTCCAAATGAGATTTGAAAATTCTTGTGGATGACTGATTGCTTTGTGTTTCTTATTCTCTCCTTTAGAAATGAAAATGTTTACTTTGGCTATCCTGTTGCTACCATTTAAACAGGATGTACTGGAGGCAGATAATACGTCTTACAGTTTATAGGTCACTATAACATGAAAAGTCATATGTGTTTATGAGGGAGAGGACTATACATCACTCAAAGATTCTAGACTTCAACTTGCAGCTAAGTGGATGACAGTTTAACATCGTCTTTCGTAGAGATTGTCTATGTTCTATATGCAAAATAAGAATGTCCACAGATATCTGGTGGCTCACTCTGCTGGAAAAGATAAAATGAAGAGAGCCATACACATCACCTTAGGTTTCTTCCAAAGATTTCTTTTACCATTCCTGTCTGTTTATCTTATTGAACAAAGAGGAAAACTACCAAATAACAAGCTAGTATTTTAAAAAATTAAAAATAGGTAATTAGGCTGAGCTTAATAGTTTTTGTACCCCACTGGTAATCATATCACTAGGTGGATATCTGTTAGTGTTTTGGGCTCACCAGGATTTGAACCTTCTTCCTGTGTATGAGAAACAACCCATCCTTTAACTGTAGAAGCTAATACTGTCACCTTTCATTTTCTCAACCTGCCTGCCAATGAGGACATGAACAAATGGCCAAGGTTCTGCTGATCAGACATCATTGTTCCAAACTTACTGAATTTGGAGAGGAAGAGCCAAAAAACTTAAGTTTTACTGAACCACTGGGCTACTACAGGGCTTTGGAAGGTAGGGGAGCTAAACTGTATGTAAGAACCAGATTGTGAAAGATTTTGAATGTCAGGCTAAAGGTTTTACTTAGTAGGAGATAAGAATCTACTAAAGTTTTTGTAGAAGGAGTAATGTCAATATTAAGATGATGTTTAAGAAAATTGATCTGGGGACAACAAAGCTAGATTTGAGTGGGGAGATCAGGTAATGGAAGACAGCAGGTTGGGAGATTCAGATGATTTCAAAGATAGACTAATACAGTCCTAAACTATCAATGTGACAATGAAAACGGGAAGGAAGAAAAAGCTGAGGAAAGCTGAGAAGGCAGCATTTCCTTCGTAGAAGGTGCCAACTTGTGGCACAGTTAAGCTACACGTGGTCAATGCTGGCTCAACGACTGTTTACATTTTTTCACTTAGGCACCAACATTTTAAAATGTAAAGGCTTTAAGTAAACTGTCAGATTTATAGCTTCTCTTTGGGAAAAGAGAAGAATAAATTGCCAACCCTGGGCTGATATTCAACTTGGCATCAATTAGCTAGAACTGAGTATTCACCATTCATTTTTGGATGGATAAGCTTTCTCCAGCTTTTCAGAGTCCCTGCATTTTCCCTTTTGTCTAGTATCTGGCCTATTTCACTGATGTATGTTACCTTCCTGGCCTTTGACTTACAGGAATAATAAGAGAACAAATGATCACTGGAATAGCTAAAATAAATGTCCCTTTCATTTTAGTCTAATTAGCATAATCTAAACCTTAAATGATTCTTCAAAATTAGAACTGATATTATCACTTTTGTGTTAGCTTTTTCAACTGGTCAAATAGTATATATATATTTTATATATATACTATATATATATGTCACCTTGATATATATATATGTATATGTGTGTGTGTGTGTGTGTGTGTGTGTATACCCCACTCCAGTACTCTTGCCTGGAAAATCCATGGACAGAGGAGCCTGGTAGGCTGCAGTCTATGGGGTCGCTAAGAGTTGAGCACGACTGAGCGACTTCACTTTCACTTTTCACTTTCATGCACTGGAGAAGGAAATGGCAACCCACTCCAGGGTTCTTGCCTGGAGAATCCCAGGGACGGGGGAGCCTGGTGGGCTGCCATCTGTGGGGTCACACAGAGTTGGACACGACTGAAGTGTCTTAGCAGCAGCAGCAGCAGCAGGTAAATCCCTTCCTCCCCAAATAAACATTACCATATGTGATAGATTATACAGAATGATCTTCTCTGATCAATAATATGGACCTATGAAGACCAGCAGAGAGCACTTACCCATTGTTCTTGGCAGCACTGGGAAGCCGCCACCATGACTTTCTAGTGGGTTTCTTTCATAAGTCATTACACACAACATGTCTCAATAGGGAAGCTTGTCCCCATTTTCTAGCTTTGAATTTAGTGAACCTGCTGAAGGATCATAGCAAATTGGGGTTTAATTTCACTTTTGTATTAAATTTAAATTACTTTAAGGGTATTATTTGGACACTTGGCAGTGAAAGATTTTTAATTTTTGATTAAAATGGAATATTTGATAAGCATTTTGAGTGGAACTGTTCTTTGATCTACCTTTTTAAATCCCAAAGTCTTTTGCCTCACTTTAGTCCATGGGGTCACAAAGAGTCAGACACAACTTAGCGACTAAAGCAGTAACAATAAGCCTATACGTAAATCTAATATAAAAACTGTGCTATTGTTGAATATGATGTGGACTCATTAGGAAGTGATTTATTACATAGAACCAATCACAGTCTAGGAGATATTATATGTATAGTATCCTCTAAGAAAAGATATGTATTAGGACTAGTACTGTCTATTCATGTCCGGTCCCCAACACTGGCGTTGTGAAAATATATAAAAACTATGAATGGTGAATTTTAATAAGTCTAGATCACACATTATAATTTTAACACAGTGTAAATATAGTGGCTAGCAGTCAGTTGCACTGATATTCAGCTTGAAAAGAATGGTAGAACTCCACACTGTTGTTATTAATAGTGGAATACCTACAGTGCTAGACAGGATGTTTGTATTTAAGAGGATTATATTTAAGTATATGAATAATTTTTTGTTCCAGTGGAGCATGAGTAAAGTGCTAAGCTCCATTTTAATCAAATGGGACTGCTTATTAAGAATTAAGTACACTGGGAACTATAGTCAACATCCTATGATTGAACCATAATAGAAAAGAATATTAAAAAGAATGCATATATGTATAACTGAGTCACTTTGCTGTACAGCAGAAATTAACACAACATTGTAAATCAGCTATACTTTAATAAAAAATAAAGTTAAAAAATAAATATATTAAGGATTAGAATAAGATAATGTCTTGTACTGATTGTACAGCCTCTTTAAGAGTGGAGGATAATTAAACAGGTCTTCTGAATACAGTCTATTTAGTTCCTTTTATATTAATTCCTCATAGCTTCACTGTCACATGCAAAGACACTTTCCTCCATTCTTCTGGTGATTTTTAAACTATTCTTATTTCTTAGATGGTTTTCCTGTAACTTAACTTTCAAAACAGTGGCATGTAAAAGAAATTTAATAAAATAATTTATTCTGTTAAATAGTATTAAGTTGATAGGATCTCTCCTGTAGGATTGCCAAGTCAAATTTTAAACAAGGAAGAAGGTCACAAAATCAAGCAAATCAAATTCATCACATACTATATGTATGTAATTGAACAAAAATCACTAGCCCAGAAACAAGTAACTTTAAGATGTCTTGAAAAACCAGATCTAAAAATATTAGAATATATGCCATTTCCCTACATTACATGACCATAACCATTGCCCCTGGACCTATGGGTAGGAGACTTGCTTCTCCTACACAGAATGGTAACCATTTCAATGGTTTCTTCTTTCTCATAATTATTATAATGTTTAAAAATTCTACAAATAGTAATATCCTATATTGGGGTGGTAGACTCAATGTTGGGGCCAAGTGGCTTACATAATGATGCTAATACTTAACTCAGAGAGTTTAATGATAAATAAACATAATTTAGAAATAGTTAAATAACAAGTAGATGCTATTATCATTACTTTTATTTAAAATAAAACTATTCAGAGATTTGGAGAATAGTTAACTGGAATATATCCAGGGACAAAGAAGCACAAAAAAAAAAAAAAAAAAAAAAAAAAAAGGAAAAGAAAAAAGGAAAGCATACAAAAAAAGTAGTTACAAAGACCAGTCAACAATCTTATTTTATTTTGCTTATACTAATGACCCTTTCCTCCTCACTCAAGTCAGCCCTGCTGAGATTTATCATCTGTGGCCAAGTTCCTTAACTATTCAGTCTCAGTTTTCATATGTGTAAATTGATAATAATAATAAGTTCCTTGAAGAATTATCATGAAATCAAAAGAATGTGGCAAAGGAGAGGGTGCTCAATAAATGGTAACCACCATAATTGTTGTACTTGATTTTCAAAATATAGCATGTTGCAAGGAAATGCAGTAAAATAATGAAGAGACAATACACAGAATAGCTGGTATTATAAATTTCAGAGCCAGATTATGGGTTTTGATCCCAGGTCCACTCACTGGCTGTGAACTCTGGGCAAACTGCTCTCAAAGGTATGTAAGAGGCGCTGAGAGCTGTCACTGACGCCTGAACCCATGTGTAACCCTCATTTCTCAGGATGCCCTTTCTGTGAGTCCTCAGTTAGGCTTTCTCATCATCTTATTGCACTCTGTACTTCACCTTCCTAAGCCCTGCCACAGTTTTAATTACATAGCTATTTCCTATTAATATCTCTCTCCATTAGACTGTGAGTTCTAAGAAGATAGGAAGCATATTTAGCTAATTAGGGACCCCCACAGTGACTAACACATCTCAGAGCCTCAGGAAATATTTGTGAATGAATGAATGAGTAAATAATAGAACACAGCTCTCACTAAACGTCTCAGCACTTCTTGTGTAAAAAGATAATGCCTGGATGTGCTGTCCGAGAGAGAAATGAGAATATGGAATTGGAAGGCAGAGTACATTTGAGATTAGTTAGCTGTTGCACTATTTCTGAAAAGACCAAAAAAAAAAAAAGAGAGAGAGACTAGCTTTAAAATCAGACTGACTACTGAACTGATCAGCTGAAAGAAGCGAAAATGTTAGTCACTCAGTCGTATCTGACTCTTTGTGATCTCAAGGACTGTAGCCCACCAGGCTCCTCTGCCCATGGAATTCCCCAGGTAACAATACAGGAGTGGGTAGCCATTCCCTTCTCCAGGGGATCTTTCCAACCCAGGGATGATTACTTTAGTTAAATCACACTGGCTGGTAGACCACTGCTCTCTTTGGAAAATCATCCGTTGAGATAGATTTTCTTTATAAATTAGTACGGTTTCACAGTTATGACTATAGTAACATGGTCCTGAGTAAGCTTATGAGAGTATGTTATCCACATGAATTTTATGTGTCCTGTGGGGGTGTCTGAAGAGAAAAAAATTGCAGAGAAGCACCACTCCAGGCCAGTGATTTCTAACTTTTATAACTCTTCAGGGCATATTGAAAAACCCTCAACAATCTCAGCACTTTCAAGGGTGGTAGAAGTATAGCAGAATGAAAGAAAGGATTTCTTCTCTTGGCAGTAAAATGACTATAACCTAGTGGAAAGACCTCTAATTTATGGGGAGTGCCTCCTCTCTGGTTACTTGTACAGAACTATATGTTTCATTTTAAAAAGGCTGGCTTCCTTATGGAACATTTTGTCTTGGCAACTCAAGAAACCATATTATAGGACGGAAATCTGTTCCAATTTCCCATGTGTAGATGTAGGAATTTCCTTTGGGATTAGTCTGCAAGAGTCAAGGTTACGTCAATTTACTTAAAATTTAGAAAATTTTTCATTTACATAAGTTTATTTTTTGTCTCAAGGCTTTTAGGATGGTATTTTGTTAATCCAATAATTGTAGCTACTACTTAAGAAAGAATGATGATAGCTTACCTGAAGCAAAGTCAAGACTGAAGACTTAGTGTAAAAATTCAAATTGAGAAATGAGTTTATAACAATGTGTCTTATTTAAATATGTATCTTTACATACACCTAGATTTGAGTTCTAGTTTCAACACTTACTAGGTATGTAACTGTGGCCAAGTGTATGCAAATAATAAACTCGTATAGCTTAGTTTGGGTAAACAGGTTGTGTGATTGACTGGGTTTATATGCTGACTATTACCTACTATCTGGGTGACTTTGGGCAAATTTCTGAATCTCTCTGCCTAGGTTTCCTCATTTGTTAACTGGGGATTATAAAAGTACTGTCTCATAAGACTGCTGTGGGCCTAAAAGAGTACGTGAATGTCAGGTTTCTAGAATAGTGCCTGGCTAATAACAAATACTGAAAGTTTTAGCTACAATTATGATCATTCCTTTACCCAACTTGATTTTCTAATTTCTTGACTTGTTTATAGCTCCTGAAATGTTAATCATTTAATAACAGAAAACATGTAAAACATAAATGTACAAGAATAGTAAAAGATTAGTATGAAAATTAAAAGTTACATTTATATAGGGATGTAGTACCATACCATTAAACCTGTATTAATCTAATGAAAACTGATACTGCAACAATAAGCTGGAAGAAACCTAGACAGCAATAACTAGCAATTTATTCTGAAAAACACTTTTCAGATGTATTTTTAATCAGCCATTTTCCACCTCCTGTCCTCCACTGGGATAAATGGAAAAAAATTATTTCTACATGTTCTCAGAGCAGGTAATTTCTTTCAAATCAGGGCTCACTGCAGATTTACAAATAAGAAGTCACTGATTGTCACAGAATAAAAGCAAAGTAAATCCTAAAATAGAGGTAATATGATGATGGTAACAGATCTACCCTGGTATATGTGCAAAGGTGAACAGTTTACAACTAGCTTATCAATAAACTGATAAACGGCATTTCAAATGTTGGGACACTATTATTTAGCAGCCAATTCTTACTTTGATTTACAAATCACGTTCCTAGTATTAGTTGTTAAATCTTATAGGAAAGTTTTTCACAAAGAAAACCTATGTTGTGTTATTGAAAACTTTATGAAGGACTTCTAGTCACTTGGTGAATAGTTTAAAAGTTGAGTCCCCTTCAGCTGTTTTTCTCATTATCTTAATTAAAATGACATCACTCAAACACCAGAGACTGACAGCCAATGGTCATAGTATTGTGCCTGCCAACAAAGTTCCAAGTGCCCAGAGCACAAACCAGCCTTTTGTACTGTCAACCTTTGACCCGTCCATTGTAGTACCCCGTCTCCTCATCGGATCGTGTTTCAAAGCTCTGCTACAGCTTTCCCCTTTATTTTCTGATTATTTCTGTCCTCGAAATCAAATGCTAATACCAAGGCGGCGGGAGGAAACGGAAACAAGACCAAGTGGGGTGCGCCCAATAGGGCCACCCTGCCACCCACCCCATCCTCATCCAACTCTCGAGCACTGTTGAAGTCAACTTCATTAGGAAAACCAAGTCAGCGCCTGTGGCGCTCTCCAAACCACCAATCAACAGAACTCGCGGCCACCGGCGCTCTGGGGCTATCTGGCCCCAGTCACAGACCCGAGAGGAGAGGGTAGGAACACTGCTACCTGGAGTCCTCCAAACCCTACCAACCCTCCAGTCCTCGAGACGGGAGATGCACAGGCTGAAGCCCCAACTACAGCCTCACCTTCTTCCTCCAGGGAGTTCATACAGGGAAAGTAGCCGGCCAGTGCCTCGAAGGAGGCGGAGAGGCTGCTCCGGCTCTGCGAGCGCTGCATGGAGCGCCCCGCGGCGCCGGCGCCCCCTAAGCCCTGCCGGCCCATCTTGGACGAAGACCCGCTCTTCCCGCGGTACAAGATACGAGGCGTCTTGGCGGCTGGGGCGCGGCGACCGCAGCGCTTCGAGGGCCGCGATGGTGCCGCGGGACCCCAGGGAACTGGCCCCTGCCTCCCTGACCTGGTCCGGACCGGACGTGGCTTTCTTGGCTGCCGGGGGTCTCCACTTTGGTGGGGGGGAGGGGGCGGGTAAAAAGAAGGGATCCAGGCGGTGGCGAGCGGGGACGCGGTTGCTCGATGGGAAAGTCCGAGGTCTCGCCAGGAGGGAGCTGAGGTTCCCGGAGGCTGTGGCTGCGACTCAGTCTTGGCGCCCTCCCCTCTCCGGGAGATGCTGCTGATGCTGAGGTCCCCGCCAATCAGCAGCCGGAGGGGGAGGCGGCGGCGGCGGCGGCGGCACCGCGGAGGGCTGGCGGCTTGGAGCGCGCACCTCAGGTTCAGCACAACTGCGACCCCCAGTAGCTCCAGCTGTTTCCGCTTCTCTCCCTCCCTGGCCCCCAACCGCGTGATGAATGCCAGAGAAGGGTCGTTAACTAGAGACAATAGGTTAGGCATCGCAGATGGGTATTATCTCAAATTATTGGTAGTCACTTTCCCTCTCCTCGGTTTCACATAAAATTTATTAACGCTCCTCAAGCATAGACAGGGAATACTGCAATTTTCTCCAAGTCATAAAAGGCTCCCCAATTTTCAACAGGTTCCATAAAAGCCAACAATTAGCTTTCTCCTTTATCTTCTTTCTTTATTAAAAAGATAAAAAGTCAACAGAAGGTAAAAAAGGTTTTAAAAAAAATCAAAAGCCTGAAAAAGCATCAACAGAAAAAATGGACTGTGGTGTTTACCAATTTTGCTTTAATTTTAGGAATTTTTAATGCTTTTCCCCCCAAATTAATTTGCTACCTATTGTAGCTAAGAATGACGGTGAACACTGTTAGGCTTTCAAAGGTAACATCCTCTTAACATAAATCTGGAAGCAACACAGACATACCAGAAACACAACAGTTTGTAAGTGAAATAACATCCCATTCTGCAAATTGCAGATCTCTATTCCAGAACATAGAGCAACTGTAATTCCATTTTGCTGCTGCTGTTGCTGCTAAGTCACTTCAGTTGTGGCCGACTCTGTGCGACCCCACAGATGGCAGCCCACCAGGCTCCCCGTCCCCGGGATTCTCCAGGCTAGAATACTGGAGTGGGTTGCCATTTCCTTCTCCAAAGCCGGAAAGGGAAAAGGGAAAGTGAAGTTACTCAGTCCGAGAAGGCAAAAGACTGTCCTACTTTTTGTAACCTTACACAAGCCCCTTGACTTCTCAGTTCCCCCATCTAGGCAGGTGGGAAGTCCTAATTCCAGACCTAACCATGTCACAGCTTGACTGCTGGCTGTGTGTTTTAGGGGATTTCAAAAGTGTTTGTAAAATGTAAATTATGCAATCTAAATGGTTCTTTCATACCATAAGTATTTCCTGATTACTACATATGTACAAGTTCTTTGCTTGATATACTGGGAAATACAAACACTCATTCAATTAATAGTAACTGAGCTCCTAGTGTATGTCAGGTACCTTTGTAAATACTTAGGGCATATGGTGATCCAAGCAGATGGAAATCCTTGCTCTCATAGAGCTTATAATCAAGTAGGGGGGAAAAGACACACACACAAATTGGTAAATTATATAGTATTTAAGGGGGGGATAAGTGAAAATGGCAAAAAATAAGGGGTATACGACAGTCTGCAATTCAAACAATAGTTGTCAGGGTGGTATCATTGACAAAGTGACATCTGAATAGAGGTATAAAGAAGCTGAGAAAGTAAGCCACTTGGGTATGTGAGGGAGAGGGTTAGTTTGGGGCAAAGAGAGCCTCCAGGACAAGCTCCCTAAGATATGATGTCCTCATGTGTCTGCAGAATAGCAGAGAGGCCAGGGTGGCTGGAGTGGAGTGAGTAGGAAGGAATGGAGGTCAGAGACATGAGACAGAGAAGGGACAGATTACATAGGGGTATGCGAACAACTCTGGCTATAGCACATCACAATTTAGGAAGTACAAAACAATGCACTCATATAATAACCCTCTCAAATCTTTCTAAAAATTATGAACCTTCCAGGACAACTAAGAGTGCTATCACATAATAACAACTTTTTGTTGCTTAGACTTAGGATCGGGCTTCCCTGGTGGCTCAGACGGTAAAGAACCCACCTGCAATGCAGGAGACCTGGGTCGATCCCTGGGTTGGGAAGATCCCCTGGAGGAGGGCATGGCAACCCACTCCAGCATTCTTGCCTGGAGATTTCCCATGGACAGAGGAGCCTGGCGAGCTACAGTCCATGGGGTCGCAGAGTCAGATACAACTGAGCAGCTAAGCACAGCACACAGACTTAGGATCATCCAGGTTTCTTGCTTCTGTTTTTCTGATAGACTTTTTTTGTCCTTCCTGCTACTCTCTTAGTTCAATTTCCTATTCATTATTCACCTTCGTAAAATACCAGTGTTTCAACAGAACATTGATAGAACTAGGAACTCTATGAGTATTTCTCACACCATATTGCTTTTATTCAGAGACAGAAATGTTTTTAATAAATGAAATTTTCATTAGAAGAATAAAGAGAGTCATAGCATTTTGAAAACTGAAAGGACTATTGGAAGTCATCTAATGCATTTTTTAAAACCGTGGGTCACAAATTTTTGGTGAATCACAAAAATAACTTACTATTAGAATGAGCCACATTCTAAAAAATAAAATCAGAGTGCAGTAACTAATACAATGCAGTTTTTGTAACAACGGCAGTATTAGGTCATGAATATGTGTGCATGTCTATGTGTTTGTGTGTTTACATGTGTGTACTAAGTTGTGATCAAGAGAAAAGTTTCAAGAAGAGGGACTAAATAGGAAAATCCTAGGAAAATAAATTGGCCAAGGGTGGAAAAGCTTTATTTTGGTATCCAGGACATCATAATGAGAGTTGAAAGTCATTTAGGGAGGGTGTTATCTTGGGTTCCTACCGGTGACACCACAGTGATAGGGAGTCTAAGACCTGGATCAGTGGTCACCCCGGAGTTGCTTGGGTCCTGCCTTCTCTACATTAATAGCCTGGCTTTATGCTCCAAGATGCTGTAGCTGAAGCTCCAATATTTAGGCCACCTGATGCAAAGAGCTGACTCTTTGGAAAAGACCCTGATGCTAGGAATGACAGAAAGTAGGAGGAGAAGGGGACCACAGAGGAAGAGATGGCTGGATGGTATCACCAACTTGATGCGCGTGAGTCTGAGGAAACTCTGGAAGATGGTGAAGGACAGGAAAGCCTGGTGTAACAGTCCATGGGGTTGCAAAGAGTCAGACAGGACTGAGCGACTGAACAACAAATGGGCCAAGAAGAGTTAGTCTGGAATAGCCCAGATGTATCTATTTCTTCATGAACATCACTTCTCTCTTGCAGATTCAGAACAAAGTTGTCCTGGGAAGCTTTTTGATAATTTTTCCTATAGTTGGGATTTGAGAGATATAAGTAAGTGATAGAAGAATGACACAAGGAGAAACAGGAAGTATAAAGAAGGAAGAAGGAAACCACCTTATTTCAGGGAAGGAAGCATCAAGGAGAAAGAAGACCACTGGCACACAAGTATCAGAGAGACAGACAATAACGGCTAGGGACCTCTAGTCTTGAATGGTAACATGTGGAATATATGGAACTTATTGAGAACATTTACAATTCCTCTTTTCTGGACCTATGCTTAAATGTTTTCATATATAATAAATATATAAATAATATTTCTGGTTTATATGTTTTTAAAAGTTGATTTACTATTCCTTATTCCATTCTGATAATACCACCAACCCCAAAGGAATTTAAAATTTACATAAAAAGTAAATTATTGATAAAAGATTGGAAATGTCATTTCCTCCATACCAGAAAGGACATTCAAATGGCTTTGGATGTAGTTTTCAAATGATAGGCTACTATATTTTTTCATTATGTAAACTAAACCTAATTTCAGAATCATTATAATCTAGTGTTCAAATTATTTATACTATACTTATAACTTTCTTACTCATCCAAAGATAATCAGAGAAAAAGTGAGTCACAAATGTATATACTAATCACTTCCACTACTCTTGCCTGGAAAATCCCATGGACAGAGGAGCCTGGTAGGCTGCAGTCCATGGGGCCACTAAGAGTTGGACACGACCGAGCAAGTACACTTTCACTTTTTACTTTCATGCATTGGAGAAGGACATGGCGACCCACTCCAGTGTTCTTGCTTGGTGAATCCCAAGGATGGAGGAGCCAGGTGGGCTGCCATCTATGGGGTCACGCAGACTTGGACACGACTGAAGTGACTTAGCAGCAGCAGCAGCAGCAGCTGCACTTTCTAAAAGCAAATTCTGGCCTTGAAAAAAATACCAGCATTACATATGAAAATTATATTTTTTAAGAAAAGATATATAGATTGATATAGCTTGCATGTAATATCATAGCATTCTATTTGATGAATATGAAACATCACACCAATTATGCCACTTAATTCTTACATTAATCCTGAGTGTCATCATTATTTCCTCTTTATAGATGAGTTAATGCTCAATAATATTGAGGTTCAATGCCCTGTATACTATATCACAGGTGTCACACATATACATAAACCCAGATGAAACATATAAAACAGAGATGATAGATACAATATGAACTATGTAGTAAATTATTTGGTTCAAAATAAATACTGAAAAAATATATTTAAAGCTATAATGTTTCTTCTAACAATATACTAATATTAAATCCATATTTGCTCTTTTAATCAAAACATATTAATATTACATAGCCATATCAATCTTGAATATTCACTGAAAGAACTTTGGCTGAAACGGGATCTCCAATACTTTGGTCACCTGATACAAAGAGCCAACTCAATGGAAAAGACCCTGATGCTGGGAAAGACTGAAGGCAAAAAAAAGGGCAGCAGAGAATGAGATGGTTGTATATCACCAACACAATGGACATGAATTTGAGCAAACTCCAGGAGATAGGACAGAGGACCCTGGTGTGCTACATTGCATGGGGTTGCAAAGAGTTGGACACCACTTAGCTATGAAGACAACAACAACAACGTATGTATTTCCACTCAGTTCTAACAGGACCAGAAAGTTACATGTCATTTATTTTATATATTTATTATTGTATACATCTATTATATGTATCATTTTTTATAATAGTTTCTCCAAAAGAAATCACCAAATTTTAAAGAGCAGAAGAGTAGAGACTTCAAGAAAATTACCAAGGGATAATTTTCAGATACCAAGGGAACATTTCATGCAAAGATGGGCTTGATAAAGGACAGAAATGGTATGGACCTAACAGAAGAAGAAGATATTAAGAGGGGGCAAGAATACACAGAAGAACTGTACAGAAAAGATCTTCATGACCAAGATAATCACGATGGTATGATCACTCACCTAGAGCCAGACATTGGGGAATGTGAAGTCAAGTGTGCCTTAAAAGCATCACTACGAGCAAAGCTAGTGGAGGTGATGAAATTCCAGTTGAGCTATTTCAAATCCTGAAAGATGACACTGTGAAAGTGCTGCACTCAATATGCCAGCAAATTTGGAAAACTCAGCAGTAGCCACAGGACTGGAAAAGGTCCGTTTTCATTCCAATCCCAAAGAAAGGCAATGCCAAAGAATGCTCAAACTAACGCACAATTGCACTCATCTCACACACTAGTGAAGTAATGCTCAAAATTCTCCAAGCCAGGCTTCAACAGTACATGAACCGTGAACTTACAGATGTTCAAGCTGGATTTAGAAAAGGNATTGGGGGCAGGAGGAGAAGGGGACGACAGAGGATGAGATGGCTGGATGGCATCACGGACTCGATGGACGTGAGTCTGAGTGAACTCCGGGAGTTGGTGATGGACAGGGAGGCCTGGCGTGCTGCAATTCATGGGGTCGCAGAGAGTCGGACACGACTGAGCGACTGAACTGAACTGATCTGAAATTAGCTTCTCCCTGAAATAGAAGCTTGGTCACTGAAGTGAATGCATAAAGAGGTTATTATGTGAAGTAGTTACATAGTGTCTAGACCAAGGATTAGTTCAACCGGGAACACAGTTGCGCCGTTGGCAGCCTTGCTCTTTTCTAGGCTAGAAATGATGTAGGCAATGATGATGAGAATACAAACTACTAATAAAGGATAGGAAAGAGGAAGTAAGTCATTCTGGAAAGTAGGGGTAAAAACAAGTACTAAGGGCCAGAAATGCATATGCTAAAAAGACATAGAATCTTATTGCTACTCCATCACTATTTGGTGTATTCAGTCATCTCAGAAATGGCTGGTTGTTAAAAGAGATAGGAATTACTCATAATAGGTATAAAGCCACATTGCTGACTGAACTAACCTTTTTCTTCTTGATACACCTTTGCTCTTGATAATATAGGAATTCATCTCTACCTCAGTCTTCACAATAGATTTTAATTACCTTTGCCACGTTGGACCATTCCTCTCTATGACAGCAAATAATCCTATACTAAATAGGAGTATTTGTGGATATATTCTGGTTTGTTTTATTCAAAACTAACTCTCAAAATATTTGCAAACAATGTGACTGACAAAGGATTAATCTCCAA
The DNA here is from genome assembly GCA_006410935.1 of Redunca redunca. Taxonomy (NCBI): domain Eukaryota; kingdom Metazoa; phylum Chordata; class Mammalia; order Artiodactyla; family Bovidae; genus Redunca; species Redunca redunca. The sequence continues at coordinate 1,218,966 of SJYQ01001316.1, forward strand.
AATATACAAACAGCTCATGCACCTCCAATATCAAGAGAACAATTCAATAAAAAAATACGCTGAAGACCTCAGTAGACATTTCTCCAAAGAAGACATACAGATGGCCAAAAAGCACATGAAAAGATGTTCAACATCACTAAGTATTAGAGAAATGCAAATCAAAACTACACTGAGGTATCACCTCTTACCAGTCAGAATGCTGCTGCTGCTTATCAGCTTCAGTTGTGCCCAACTCTGTGCGACCCTATGGACAGCAGCCCACCAGGCCCCTCTGTCCACGGGGTTCTCTAGGCAAGAATACTGGAGTGGGTTGCCATTTCCTTCTCCAACCAGTCAGAATGGCCATCATCAAAAAGTCTATAAACAACAAATGCCAGAAAGGGTGTGGAGAGCAGGGAACCCAATGACACTATTGCAGAGAATGCAAATCAGTGCAGCCACTATGGAGAATAATATAGAGGTTCCTTAAAAAACTAACATATGAACCATCAATCCTATGCTTGGGCATGTATTTGGAGAAAACCATAATTCAAAAAGATACGTACACCCCAGTGTCCACTGCAGCACTGTTTACAATAACCAAGACATGGAAACAACCTGAATGTCCATTGATAGGGAATGGGTAGTAGTATATACCTACAGGGGAATAAATAACACTCAGACAGAAAAGAATGAAATGATGCCACTTGAAGCACATGGGTAAACCTAGAAATCAACATACTGAGCAAATTAAGTCAACGACAATATCACATGATATCACTTACATGTGAAATCTAAAAAATTATATAAATGAACTTATTTACAAAACAGAAACAGACTCACAGACTTAGAAAACAAACAGTATTACCAAAGGGAGAGGAAGAGGGAGTTTCCCCAAATTAGGAGTTTGGGATTAACATAGACACACTACTATATATAAAACAGATAACCAACAAGGACCTACTCTACAGCACAGGGAACTCTACTCAGTACTATGTAATAACCTATATGGGACAAGCATCTGAAAAATAATAGATACAGGTATACCTGAATCACTTTGCTGTACACCTGAAACTAATACAACATTGTAAATCAACTACATTCCAATATAAAATAAAAATAAAATTAAACCCCAGTTCTCAGAGTCCATTCATATGTGTCTGTGTGTGTACATGTGTGTACACAGTCCTTTAAGAGAGTGGTCAGGGCAAGGATGGTTTCCAAGTTTGAGAAACTTCCTGTGCCAGTATTCTCTTCATTATTCCGACCAATGCTCTGGCTTTGTGATAAATTTAAACAGTTTTCATAGTAACATTCTCAAACATTTAAGAGAAAAGAAGAAATATTTCTTATAAACCCCTTGAAATTCTAGATGAACATCATTTAGCTACGTCTCATATCACTATGAGATCAACAGCATTGAGATTTTGTGAGTATAAACATTCTGCACAAATACACAGCAAGATTTAAGAATTTTATGTACATTTCAGGTCCAATGCCAATAACTATACAATATTTATAAACTGTGTGCATTTCAGCTGCTTTATTCATTTATTATTCATTCATTCACTGTTCAGTTACTCATTACTCATTTATTTCTTAACCACAGTATGATGAGAATAATATTAGGTATGCATGGAAAAGAGAGAGAGTCTCTTAATCACAATGAAGTCTAATTCCTATTTGTTCATGTTTCTTCTTTTACTTTATTGGCTAAAGCGTCATTTATTTATTTCAACATACATAAGAGAAAAGGCTTCTGATTACCAGTCAGTTTAACTGAATTGTACATTGATTGTAAATCAGCGGTTATACACTGTTTAAACTGGGTGATACCATGCTGACATAAAAATGGAAAATGGAACATCTTTCATAGAAATTTGGCTTAACTGTTTGGTTGACTTTTAAATAGGCATTTTGTTTTTCATTATATATTAAGGCATAAAATTTATAACAAAGTTACTTAAAGTTGTTAAAAATCAAAGGCAGTAAAGAAGATGAAGATTCTCTTAAAGCAATAAAAATTGCAGGATTTTAAATAGTATATTGCAAAAAAAAAAAAAAAAGCCCATGAAAAACATTCATGGTATACAGATCCAGGTCAGACATCACCTAGATTGGGCATAAGTGAATTGCTGCCTGAAGGAAGTTCTATTTGGAGCTCTAGTACATTAGGTAAACAGTTCAGACTGTGCAAAGTGGCCAACCTGGGAACCAAACTAAGCAACTCATCATCAGCTGACTCCCATTTAAGGCACTCAGTGTTACAGACACCTTGAAAGTAACAGTTTGTCTGTCTTATTGATATGAAACTTCATAATAGGAAGTAATAATATAGATGAAACATGATTTCCTCCTAAAATCCAATTCAAAATGGTTCCATCTAATATGCTTTAGTTATACTCCCCAAATAAGGTGAGAAGCTCAGATCTAACAAGACGGAGGCCTCAGGAAGAGGTCAATTTGTGGTGTCATCCAGATATTCTCTGAGATACAAGTAATTATAAAGAGGCAAATCAGTATGTGTTCTAGTTATAGGAATATTCTGTGATTCCTTGGCCACTGCTTTATAACTTGGATTCTTCTGCTTGGCAACTCTTTCTGTAACTCAGCCTAACGGAGTAATGTTTCAGATCTCAACCTCCTTTCCCATACTTGACACCAAATTGAGAAAAGACTTCCAGAGAGGACCCAAAAGTCTTGATTAACAGCCTAAACAACAACTAAATATGTATATATATACACACACATATGGGGCTTGCACCCTACTCCAGTACTCTTGCCTGGAAAATCCCATGGACAGAGGAGCCTGGTAGGCTGCAGTTCATGGGGTCACTAAGAGCCGGACACAACTGAGCGACTTCACTTTCACTTTTCACTTTCATGCATCGGAGAAGGAAATGGCAACCCACCCCAGTGTTCTTGCCTGGAGAATCCCAGGGACGGGGGAGCCTGGTGGGCTGCCGTCTCTGGGGTCGCATAGAGTCGGACACGACTGAATCGACTTAGCAGCAGCAGCAGCATGGGGCGTCCCAGGTGGCACCAGTTGTAAAGAACCCAACTGCCAATGTAGGAGAAGAGATGTGGGTTCAATCCCTGGGTTGGGAAGATCCCCTGGAGGATGGCATGGCAACCCACTCCAGTATTCTTGCCTGGAGAATCCCATGGACAGAGGCACCCAGCAAGCTATGGTCCATAGGGTCACAGAGAGTTGGACACCACAGAAGCTACTTAGCACGCTTGCATGCATATATACACATATATATTTAAATTGGCAACACCATTCAAAAAGCCTTTCCAAAAATGTTTATTTGTAGTCTAGCCACCATGTATCAGCATTTGAACATAGAAAAAGTGGTGTAGAGTTTCCGAGTTCCTTTATTTTCTGTTCTGCATTACTTTTCATGTGTGATTATCTGTCATTTGATCTAACATCTAGAAAAAAGGCATTGTTTCATAATTCACTGTTATAAACTATTAATTTCAAGTAATACTGTATTTCACACTATGAAGGCAGCATTTTATGGGTTCTCTGGATGAGGCAAAAAAACAAACTTTATGTCTTAATAAATCTTGTACTGCATCTGAATAAACACCAAAAGATACATTTTCAAGGACAGTGATCTTAAAAAATGTAATTATTACATATTTTATCACAATTCAAGGTAACTGCAATTTTAAACACATATAACATTTTGAGTACTATTTCTAATTTCATTTATTAAAAATGATTCATTTTTGTCCTCAATTTCAGATTATAGGTTAAGATCAGCTGACAAAGGGTACGTATTTTAGTTTCTATAACCACTTAGAAGGTGCTTGTCAATAGAACTCTTAGTACTGGGGAGTAAATAGAAAGTCACAGCATGAGTGAACAGCCCTTTGTCAACACTGTAAGACAGTCTGCTCCTGTACCTTGCCAGAACCAGAGCTCCAATCACCCCCTGATAGTTAGGTCTGAGGCCCACCTCCATCCATAGTCTTATCCCAGCTTTACTCTCAACCTCTCTCATTATCACTCTGATCCTGTGATTAGCCCAGACTTACCACACTGTGTCTCCTTTGCTTACACCTCTCTGTGGATGAACTTCTGACATAAATGACAGGATGGGAATGTGCCCCTATAAATGAAGGTTCTTTTGGCCTCCATATATTACAGTACTCCTTTTGATACAAGGTCTCATGAGAGAGAAAGATCATAATTTTTTTCCATAGTGGAGTATGTTGAGAAAAACGTAAAACAACATTGGAGACTAAACCGCTCTATGAGACTCTGTTATCAACATGTATTTCTCACTATAATGATCACAATAATTATAAGATAAATTCTATAAATTATGTTTTCTGTAATGTTCTGAGTGTGTGCCAGTTTAAGAAATTAATGACAATGAAACAATTGTTGATGGTGTGTCAAAACTACTATAAGTATCTCTATAAAAACTTTTCCTGTAAATGTCTTACTTGTACTGGCCTCCAGTCATTGTTTGTGAGCTACTGCTTAGAACTTTAATAAGTTTCATGTTAAACACTTATTAGATCTCATTCTTTCAGAGTCATTTTAGAGGGAGCAAAATGACTCCTATATACTCCTATAGGAGTATATACTCCCTATATACTCCTTGAGGTTACTAACATCATCTAGTATAAAAGAAAATAATTTGTTCCAATTTTTAAGGGACAATCCAAGAAACAGAATAACTACCTTAGTTTACTGAAAACTCCATATGCAGTTCCAAATGCTCAGCTTCTGACATTAATTCCCCATAGTATAGTTTTCCCCAAGTTTTCCATATTATGTTTGTCTAATGCATAATACTTTTTTTTTTCACACAGTGATTTTCTCTCAAGTATTGTTTTCCAAAACCTATACATTCATGTCTAAAACATATCTGTGTAACTTGTCAGTGCTAGTCCCCACTTCATATGTGCTAAAGCATAAGGAAGATAAAAGTTTACAAATCCATTAGTGATAGGATCTGGTGAAGCCTGGGCAGTTCAACTATAGGTTTAAAACGTTTTTTACATTTCTGCACATGAATAATTGTTCACAAAAATATATGTCAAGGGTTAATGAATAGTTCCTATTAAAAGATAATCTATAGAAAAGGTTTAACAAAGACAACTGATTGTTAGCCTAGCAGAACTAATTGACCACTCAAACATTTGATATTAAACAGTATTAAACAAATATCTATTGACTGCCACCACATGCATGCACAGTGCTAAGCATTTAAAGTAGTAAACAGTATCATTTACTAACTATTGATTAAAGCTACTCGTTTCACTCATTTGTTATTTTTCAACTGATAAATATAGAAACGCTAAGGAAACAGGTCAAGTAACACTATGCTATTAAAAATAAAGACTAACATCATAGACTAGCATGTATTTGGAACATGTGTGCGCAGCTCAAAATCTTTTAACATATGAGCACCAAAGCAAAACAAAGACAACTTAAGTACTCCTGTTTTGACTAGACTAATGCTACACTTTCAAGATCATAAGACATTAATTTTAAAAATTATAGTACTACCACATTCTAAAATACAAGTTTGGAAAAGCACAGTATTCAACAAGAACATGGGCTTCGCTGGTGGCTCAGATGGTAAAGAATCTGCCTGCAATGTGGGAGACCTGGGTTCGATCCCTGAGTTGGGAATATCCCCTGGAGGAGGGCATGGCAACCCACTCCCGTATTCTTGCCTGGAGAATCCCATGGACAGAGAAGCCTGATGGGCTACAGTGTATGGGGTCGCAAAGAGTCAGACACGACTGAGCAACAAAGCATAGCACACAGCACAACAAGAACACAGAACCAAAGGGGAAATCTGAGAATAAATTACTTTGGTTATTACACACACACATGCACACACAGACACACACACAAGCATTAAACTGAAGAGGCACAAATGACTCAGAAAGAATAAACTAACAAAAATACAATGAATCGAAAATAAATCTAAGAGCAGCATTCTACCACTCTTCTGGCCTGAAAGCATTATCTTCTCTTGAATTCCATTATATTCTTAGAGTTTTACTCTCATTTCCCTTGCATCTCCTCATTAACCCTCATGGCTGACTTCATCTTTTCTATCAAATTTCTACCTTTAACATCTTTAACACATCCTGGGCCACCTTCTCACATTATACTTGCTTCTTTTCTTATTGTCCTTCCCTAAATAAACTGACATCATCAGCCAAATGGTTGCTTAAACCAGAAATTTGGACATCCTGTTTTACTCCTTACTTTCCCATACTGTATGTCTCTCTCATCCAGTCATCACCAAATTCTATTGATTCTATCTTTAAAATAGATCTCATATCCACCTATTTCTCTAATCCTATTGCAAGCCACTTTCACTCTTACCATCCAGATATTATTCATAAAGCAGCCAGGATTATCTTTTTAAAATTATGTTGGGTCACCCAGAGAGATGTTATGGGGAGGGAGGTGGGAGGGGGGTTCATGTTTGGGAATGCATGTACACCCATGGTGGATTCATGTCAATGTATGGCAAAACCAATAAAGTATTGTAAAGTAAAATAAAGTAAAAATAAAAAAAAAATACCAATACAAAAAAAAATAAATAAAATAAAATTATGTTGGGTCATGTCACTACCCTTCTAAAAACACATCAATGTCTTTTCACTGTAATTACAAAGAACACAAACATAGAGCCTGACCTCCCTCTAGGATTCTATTAACTTTTTCATATCAAATGGTTTTATTTATTACCCAGTAAGACATCCATGTGGTGCCTGGTTTCTGTTATTTACTCCTAAAATCACTGAGTATCTTTCCCTATAGTAGTTTTTCTTGTTTTGTTATAGTGATATCCACTACAGAAAGTATTCTGCAATTTAAAATAGACCTTTTCCTCCTGGTTTCTTATACTTCAGTTTAAAGGGAGCTATGTAAAGGTTAGTCAGTTCCTACCAAACATTTCCCCAGGTCTCATGAAATGCACTGGTCTCTGGCCAGGAATTCTTCACAGCTATATCTCAGCTTGGTGATTATTTAACACAACAATAATTTGTTGAAAGAGGATTTTGAAATTTGCACCTGCCTCCCTGAAGAACATGTGACTCATTTATGCAGTGAATTGCTATTACTGATGAGAAAGTACCCCATTCTTACAATAAAAAACAGTGGCCGTAGGCTCAGAACCTCAGGACCATGATATAGGCCATCACATATTGCATATAACACTTAATATTTCATAATTTAATAATATTATTTGATCCCATCTACATAGCTATTAGGAATTCATTAGAATGAATTTTGACATTACAAATTTTAAAATTTCATCTCTCTTGTCCCCTCCAATAAAACTTGCCAGTCCCTCTGTGCTAGCTCTGCAGTTGGATGAAGAGGATGGTTATCCACGAGGGAAAGAGGATTTGGTCTAGCACTAACGGCCACGCAGGCCCAGCTCTTGAAACTCTGCAATGTAGAGTTGTCAGCCCTTCTTTTAGCCGCGTGGCAGACATTTAAAGTCTCATGTCAAAACGAAGTCTGATTTTTATTCTGAAACTATAATTAAGTATCTCTTTGAGAAATGTGTAATTTTAGGCAAGTCATTGAATCTCTCTGTCCCTTAATTTCTTTCCTAAAAAGAGGTTAATGTCTATATACTTTTATATACTTCTTTACACTGTTTAATAGAGATGGTCACAGAGTCCCCCCGCCTCCAGCTTTAATAATTTGAAATTTTACTTTCTGCTTTGTTCCATAGAGCACTGAGTTTCCACCCTCCTTCCCCGTTTGCACTCTGCATCCACTCCTTACTCAGGAGACATGAGGACACAGTGGTCAATGGTGTGAATTCTGCAATTAGACAGGCTTGGGTATATATCCTAGCTCTTACAGTTCTTAGCTGTATGACCATGGAGAATCACTTAAACTCTCTATGCTTCAGTTTTCTCATCTGTAAATGAGATATAATAATGTCCTTGTAGGTTGTTGTGAGAATCATCTCAATTAACAGTGAGCATGAAGCACAGGATGGGATGGTTAGATAGCAACACCAACTCCATGGACATGAATTTGAGCACACTCTGGGAAACACCGAAGGACAGGGAAGCCTGGTGTGCTGCAGTCCGTGGGGTTGCAAAGAGCTGGACACAACTTAGCGACTGAACAACAATAACAACAAAGTTCATAAATCCAAATCATCAGCTCCATATTTCTGCTCTTCCAATTAAGACTTCTATTTCTGAAGCATTGCAACCTTCAGGCTGGATTTAAGATTAAAAGGAACTGGTGAAATATATTTGTCTTTCAGAGATATTTTCATTTTCAAACAAATGCTAAACTAATTGGTGAAGCTTCAGGCAGTGCTATAAGTGATTTTTAAAAATACCTAGGCAAACCCAGGAAAGAACTGGTATGTTTTCTCACAGATAAACAAGCCTCTCCTGAGATTTTTCTCTGGGCACAGTTCTCTTGAGTACCAGCTTTGTTACAGCTTTTCTCTTCCCCTTAAAAATGAACAAAGGTCAAATAATTTTTTAAAAAACATCAGGTGTTCTAGAAGCGTTCTACCAGTGGAGGTTGAGGCTGGTTTTTCAGACAGGCATTTGTATGTTAAAGAACTATCTGTACATATATTTTTCAATATATTCAAATATCATTACTACTACGTAAGAAATTTACCACAAACCTTTGTGATGCACTCCTCTGAGGCAGAGGGAGAATGCCACACAGAAATATAACACATTAACCTAACAGCGTTATGTCAGACAAGAAGGGTTTTTGATTCAACCAAGCCTGACAAAGCAGTCATCTCAAGGTGATTCATTCCACTTTTAGGATATAAGTGTATCATGTAGTTTGCATTACCACATGACTATGATGTGAACATCACAAAGATTATTAAAGTGTCACAAGCATTTACAGAAATTCAGAATTTCACCCTAATATTGTATGCATACAGAGACAGGTCCACAATACGAAACACTGTACAGTACATTTATTTATATTTTAATGTAAGTCCATATGTGAAAACTGCTCAGATTTTATTTTATTCAAGTGGCCAGATGGATTCAGGATAAATTTATGTCCCCAAATGATTTTGCTATGTTTTATCCAGCATTTTCTTGTGGGTGGAGTGAAAGGCAGAGGGTCTTGCACATCAACTACTCCTGCTGTACTGACTATAGAAGACCCTCAGAGATGTGGGAAGTGGCAATTCGAAAGATTCAAACTGTTGGTTTTGTGTCTTCCCTTACTCAGTGAGAAGCAGTGATAGCTATTCTCTATTATAAATCACCAAAGCAAAAACGCGAAGTCTGAACCGAATGCTTCAGAAGTAGTTCCTAACAGATGCATTCTTTCAGTCATTTATTTAGTGTAATTAAAAGTATAGCTCCTCATTGCATGAAAAAAACATGTACAACTTGTATTGAAAATTCAATTGATATTGCATGGTCGAAAGTTGCTCTCTTAACTTAGAACCCATCTGATCATTTAAATAGGTTTCTGCCTTTGGGTCACAATATATTTACAAGACATGATATCAGTATAAGAAATTTACTATTTAAAAACCCTCTCACACACCTTTTCTAATATAATTGTTTTGAATATAATAACAGATATATATTACATAATGAAATTTTGTGCTATTAAAACTGTGTAAACTTCCATTCTCAAAATTAACTTGTTTCTGGCAAAAGAACTGGATAATAATATTGTGCGTTACTATCACAATTTTTTAATAGTGTCTAGACCTGATAAATAATTTTGTATTTAGGGGACTGGGAAGAATGACAGTTAACTTTAAGATCTGAAAATATATTCAGAAGGTTCTTGTATAATTTCTGTCTGCAAGCACAACTTGACATGAAGGCAATCGATTATTTTGTTGCTGTTGTTCAGTTGCTTAAGTTATGTCCGACTCTTTGCAACCCCATGGACTGTAGCATGCCAGGCTTCCCTGTCCATCACCAACTCCAGGAGCTTACTCAGACTCATGTTCATTGAGTCAATGATGCCATCCATCTCATCCTCTACTGACCCCTTCTCCTTCTGCCCTCAGTCTTTCCCAGTATCATGGTCTTTTCTAATGAGTTGGCTCTTTGCATCAGTTGATTGGAGCTTCAGCATTAGCCCTTCCAATGAATATTCAGTACTGATTTCCTTTAGGATGGACTGGTTTGATCTCCTTGCTTGTTCAACGGACTCTCAAGAGTCTTCTCCAGACCACAGTTCAAAAGCATCAATTCTTTGGCACTCAGCCTTCTTTGGAGAAGGAAATGGCAACCCACTCCTGTGTTCTTGCCTGGAGAATCCCAGGGACGGGGGAGCCTGGTGGGCTGCCGTCTCTGGGGTCACACAGAGTAGGACCTGACTGAAGCAACTCAGCAGCAGCAGCCTTCTTTATGGTCCAACTCTCACATCCGTACATGACTACTGGAAAAACCATAGCTTTGACTATACAGACCTTTGTCAGCAAAGTGATGTCTCTGCTTTTTAATACACTGTGTAGGTTTGTCATAGTTTTTCTTCCAAGGAGCAAGCATCTTTTTATTTCACAACATCAGTTAATACTTCTAAATATTTGAAAAGATGCTTCCCAATCTCCTGTACCTCCAGGGTCATGTAAGTCTTAAAGACACTATCCCTTACATTTCATACCAACCTTGGTAATAGTAAATTGAAGAAAAAGTATTGTGATTCATATCTCTTATACATAATAGCACTACATACGTGTTACAGCTGCACTGTGTTCCCGAAAAATTCATATGTTGACATCCTGCCCCTAGTAGGTCAGCAGGTAATTGCATTTGGAGATAAGGTCTTTAGAGAGGTGATTATGTTAAAATGAGGCTGTAATGAAGTGGTCAAACCTAATCCAGTATGACTGGTGTTCTTATAAGAAGAAATTTGGAAACACACATTGACACAGGGATGTGTGTGCACTGAGAAAGGACCATGTGAATAGGCAGCAAGAGGCTGCCCTCTACAAGTCAAGAAGAAAGTACTTCCAGTCTTCATAACTATGAGAAAATAAGTCTGTTGTTTAAGTCATGTCATCTGTAGTATTTTATTATGGCAGTCCTAGCAAAGTAATATAATATCCCTTGAGATAAATTAAGTCCCCTACAATCGTTAGCTTTGCAGTGTTTTCAAAAGCTTTCATTTGTTTTCTAAAAAGTTAAGTTTTACTTAACATTATTTAGATCTATTCTAAATTTTTTAAACCCTTTGTACAATTTTGATGTCCCAATGAGCCAGGTTTCTTTGTATCTTAAAAGTTTAACTGTAAAGTGAATTTCCATAAACCAAATGGTATTTTCTAACTACTCCTACTGTTTTAACAACTGTATACTTTGCTCAGTTCAAACAAAGGTAAATTATTTACACAGTCTCTTAAAAAAACACACTTGCCAAAAAACTCCCACACTTGTCACTACAATTTTTATATACATAAGACTTTATGTTTCTTAAGGGCAGAAATTATACTTTATTGATGATATTATTTGAATTCCTACCACAACGATCAAGGCCCAGCACGTTGATTTGCTTCTAAGGACACTATTTACATAAATTCTGATAAAGGAGCTGTTCATTATTAACAGACATGCTCTAATTCTTATTTTGTTATGTTAAAGAAAAGGGTTAAAATTAAAACTGCTAATACCAGCTCCTGTGGTGAATGTGAATGAATCATCTGACTACTATTACTGTGGATGTGGCTCTTGAATTGATTTTTCTTCATTAGCATTCCAAATCATTACTTACAAATTACATTTTTTGGTATTTAAAATGCTCTACCAAATGCAATTATAACTTATCCAATCCACCAAAGTAAATGGATGCCCTGAAAACATCTTTTATTAGGAAGCAAATCAAAAGTGAACATACGTTTCTTACTTTCATCATCTGAGGTATTCAGTACTAGAAGCCAAGCTAATTTTTTAAGCACTGAATACGTTAAAAACTAACTGTGATTTCTTTCCTTCTACTAACCCTGGGGTTCTACATTTCTTCCTTTTCTAGTTGCTTTAGGCATAGAGTTAGGTTATTTATTTGATTTTTTTCTTGTTTCTTGAGGTATGCCTGTAATGCCATGAACTTTCCCCTTAGCACTGCTTTTACAGTGTCCCACAGGTTTTGGGTTGTTGTGTTTTCATTTTCATTTGTTTCTATGCATAATTTGATTTCTTCTGTGATTTGTTGGTTATTCAGAAACGTGTTGTTCAGCCTCTGTATGTTGGAATTTTTAATAGTTTTTCTCCTGTAATTGAGATCTAATCTTACTGCGTTATGGTCAGAAAAGATGCTTGAAATTATTTCAATTTTTTTGAATTTACCAAGGCTAGATTTATGGCCCAGGATGTGATCTATCCTGGAGAAGGTTCCATGTGTACTTGAGAAAAAGGTGAAATTCATTGTTTTGGGGTGAAATGTCCTATAGATATCAATCAGGTCTAACTTGTCTATTGTATCATTTAAAGTTTGTGTTTCTTTGTTAATTTTCTGTTTAGTTGATCTATCCATAGGTGTGAGTGGGGTATTAAAGTCTCCCACTATTATTGTTATTGTTAATTTCCCCTTTCATACTTGTTAAGCATTTGTCTTACATATTTCAGTGCTCCTATGTTGGGTGGATATAAATTTATAATTCCTATATCTTTTTCTTGGATTGATCCTTTGATCATTATGTAATGTCCTTCTTTGTCTCTTTTCACAGCCTTTGTCTTAAAGTCTATTTTATCTGATATGAGTATTGCTACTCCTGCTTTCTTTTGGTCTCTATTTGCGTGGAATATCTTTTTCCAGCCCTTCACTTTCAGTCTGTATGCATCCCTTGTTTTGAGGTTGGTCTCTTGTAGACAACATATATAGGGGTCTTGTTTTTGTATCAAATCAACACATAGAAATCCCTTGCATTCCTATACACTAATAATGAGAAAATAGAAAAAGAAATTAAGGAAACAATTCCATTCACCACTGCCACAAAAAGAATAAAATACTTATGAATATATCTACCTAAAGAAACTAAAGACCTATATATAGAAAACTATAAAACACTAGTGAAAGAAATCAAAGAGGACACTAATAGATGGAGAAATATACCATGTTCATGGATTGGAAGAATCAATATAGTGAAAATGAGTATACTACCCAAAGCAATCTATAGATTCAATGCAATCCCTATCAAGCTACCAGCGGTATTTTTCACAGAGCTAGAACAAATAATTTCACAATTTGTATGGAAATACAAAAAA
>SJYQ01001316.1:1232325-1246942 GCA_006410935.1 Redunca redunca
AGAGTGAAGTAAGCCAGAAAGAAAAACACCGATACAGTATACTAACACATATATATGGAATTTAGAAAGATGGCAATGATAACCATGTATGCAAGACAGCAAAAGAGACACAGATGTATAGAGCAGTCTTTTGGACTCTGTGGGAGAGGGAGAGGGTGGGATGATTTGGGAGAATGGCATTGAAACATGTATATAATATCATATAAGAAACGAATCGCCAGTCCAGGTTTGATGCAGGATACAAGATGCTTGGGGCTGGTGCACTGGGATGACCCAGAGGGATGGTATGGGGAGGGAGGTGGGAAGGGGATTCAGGATTGGGAACATGTGTACACCCGTGGTGGATTCATGTTGATGTATGGCAAAACCAATACAATATTGTAAAGTTAAAAAAAAAAAATTAACTGTGTCATTGTCTACCTAGTTAATTAAGTATAATAGAAATGTAAAATCTTGCATTTCTACAATGTTTTAATTCAATATCATTACTTACACCTGTGATGGTGAATTCTTTACACCCCTCAGTTATTCACTTGCTTTCCCAGCCATCTCTTTCTCCTAGATGTCATTAATGACATATATCAAATTGAAGTGAGTTAAAGTTTATTTTGAGACTTTTTGAAAATTTTGTGATAGTTCTAAAAGAATACAGAAACCCTGAGTCCTATTACTAAATTAAGAGTTGGAATGCACTGATCTTCCCATCTGTTTTGAAATTCTCATAAATTTAAGTATATATTTATGATCCTAAATCTTTATCATGAATATATCTATATCTATATATATGGGCAAAGAAAATATATCTAAATATGTTCTTGAAATCATTTAGAAAATCAATTCTTTTGCTAGGATTAAAACTTTGTTTCAGTGCACATTGGCTAAGATAAATCAACTATTAATGCTGGTACCAACTCAGATTTAAAAGCAGATACAGTAAGTATCTCTTCTTTTCAGCTTTCTGTTCCTATGCCCTGGCCCCAGCCCTTCTTATTTGTGTCTGGATCTTTTATATAATCCATTCATTGGCATTCCTGCTTCCAGTCCCTCTCTTTTAATCCATTCTGAACATTTTCGCCAGGTTGATTTTCCTAGAATAGATTTATTACCAAGTATCTTATTAAGAAAAATAAAGAACCTAGCCTCAGTGAGTTGATAGGACAAAATGTATTGTACTAATCTTGAAATTCAGGGCTTCCAACCAAGAGAACGTTCTAATTTTACTCTCATTTTCCAGATACATACAGTTTATCAAACTTTGCTATTCTATTTAGTGATCACCCAGCATACCTCTGCTTCTCGTTTCTTATTTCCTTTCCTGTGGGACTGATGATAGTGTGTGGAATTCATCTGCTTATCCAAAGCCTCCTGTATGCTGTGCCAGAGCTAAATGCTCCTCTGACTGTTCCTTTATCTCAGACCTGGAAGCTACTGGATTCCTTATTCCCTTAGCCTCTAGATGCTCAGCATCATGACAGAGCTTCTAATCCAACTCTGAATGTTGTAATCTCCAGGTAATTTCTCCTGTCATGCCCCTCCCCCTTTCCTTTTGCCAAGTGGGTCCCAGGTTCACTTCCCTCTTTTAGCAAGCACTCTCAACTGTGAGTCAGGGTGCTCAGGAAGAAGATCCAGCTCTTCAGCATCTCCAGCACTAGCCAGTTCAAGTCTCTTTCCTCCCAGGTTCCAGCAGCCTTGTAAAGTCAGAGCCTGTTAAAGCCACTACTGTGTGCTGGTCAGAATGCTCTCCTGCCTCTCCGCTTATATACACTGCCAATCCGTCAGGATTCAGTTTTATTCCACCAGCTCTCTGAACCCCCTGGTCCATAGTAATGCCTTCCTACTCTGAAATCCCTTTATCTCATTCACTGTTTGGGTGCTTATCACAGTCTACCTGCATTATTAATTTTTTCTTTTTCAACCACCTACTGCATATCTTTACTTGAAAGTTCTAGAGATATAACAGAACATCCCCAAACACCTCTCCTCTAACTTGCTAATTCTGTGTTCCCTCTCTTAGCTGGTGACAGGATCATTCATTCATTCAGTCCCTCAGGCAGAAAAGTGGGATCAACTCTGACTTCTCCCTTTTCTTCACACCCGCATCCATCTCCAGTCAATCATCAAGTCCTATTTAAGACCTAAATATCTATAATATGAAACAGATTCGTCTTCATCCCAAGCTTGCAGTCTCACACACTCTCACTTCTGTTATATAAAGTGAAGTGAAGTGGCTCAGTCATGTCCATCTCTTTGCGACCCCATGGACTGTAGCCTACCAGGCTCCTTGGTCCATGGAATTTTCCAGGCAAGAGTACTGGAGTGGGTTGCCATGTCCTTTACCAGGGAATCTTCCCAACCCAGGGATCAAACCCAGGTCTCCCACATTGCAGGCAGACGCTTTACCGTCTGAGCCACCAGGGAAGACCTGTTATGTAAAAGACTCTGTTATATAAAAGACTCCTAATTTGTTGTTCTGGACTTGCCAGGTATCTCAGTGGCAAAAGAGTCTGCCTGCCAGTTCAAGAGCCACAGGAGATGCGGGTTCAACCCCTGGGTCAGGAAGATCCCCTGGAAAAGGAAATGGCTACTAACTCCAGTATTCTTGCCTGGAGAATCCCATGGACAGAGGAGCCTGGCGGGCTACAGTCCCTGGGGTCACGAAGATTTAGACATGACTGAGCATGCATGCATGCACACAATTTGCTGTTCTCTCTTCACTCTAAGTACTTTTCAATCTATTTTTTATGAAGCCAGATGATCTTATTTAAACAGCAAGTCAGTCTATGTCAATACTTAGCTGAAAAACTTTTCAGTGCTTTCCCTTCCCTTGGCCTAAATGGCACACCTACTATCCTTTATCTCTTTCTTCTTCCTGCCTCTCACTCCCAGCTCCAGCAGTACTGGACTGGGTGAGCTGCCCTGCACACTCCAGGTTACTTCTTACCTCCCCAGTGTATATGAAGGTAGGATACCTGAAATATCTTCCCACCTTTTCTCTTTACCTAGACATTTTCTGGGAAGCTACTTATATGTTCAGGTATTTCCCAGGGAACAAGTTCTAATCTTCCGAGGAAGCAAACGCTCCTCTGAGATTCCACAGTATCTGGAATCTACCTCTGCTGCTGCTGCTGCTGCTAAATCGCTTCAGTCATGTCTGACTCTGTGCGATCCCAGAGAGGGCAGCCCACCAGGCTCCCCCACCACCCATGGGATTCTCCAGGCAAGAACACTGGAGTGGGTTGCCATTTCCTTCTCCAATGCATGAAAGTGAAAAGTGAAAGTGAAGTCGCTCAGTCATGTCCGACTCCTAGCGACCCCCTGGACTGCAGCCTACCAGGCTCCTCCATCCATGGGATTTTCCAGGCAAGAGTAGTGGAGTGGGGTGCCATCGCCTTCTACCTCTGCTGCACAATATTAAAAGCAATAATTATGTTCATTCACTCATTCAAATACTTATTGAATACCTATGACACTTTTGTGCTATGTAATAGGTATTCAATAGATGATTTTTGCTAATGAATGAGTGAATTTGCCGAGCTGAACTTTCAGAGGAACACTGTTATGTTTTATGTATTTAAATTTATTTTCACTTACCCTCATGTCCTTACTCTATGTCTATCATAATATTTTATATATAGCAATAGCTTAAGAAACACTTTTTTACATTTATTTTTACATTCAGTCTTAAAATAAAAATGTTTTTGAGAAAAAANAAAACACCATGAAGGTTTTGAAAAAGTATATAATCATACAAGTATAAATAACATACAATAACATTTGTGAAATATTAACTGCTCATAATTTTGGTAAACTATGGCAAATTTTTGCAGAAAGCTTGCTTGCTCTAAAATGTGAATTTTGGAACCACAGTATCTGAAGATTATAGGGAATCATCTGTAACAAATAAACACAAAGGTGGAATACAGGAGCATTTTGGTAATATGAAAAAAGAAAGCTCTTAAAATATTGCTATCTGTTAAGGGAATTTAATGTAAACAGTCTGGAAAATACTGTAGCTATTGAAAAAGACAATTTAAACATTCTCACAGGCTTTAGGCCCTATGCCTATACTACCTAATGGTTAAGAGTCTAGATTTGAGGGGTTCTAGAGTCTTCCAGATTTTACCCCATCATATTCATAATGAAAAAAAATCTTCCAGATGATAGATTGGGAGAAAATTTTTGTAATATCCTATACTAAAAATGGAATTAATATCAGAAACTCTTGAAAACCAAAATGATAAAGATTGCAATCCCAACCAAAAAAAAAGAGCACAAGTTAGAAACAGACAATTCACGTAAGAGCAAACAAAAAGATTGATGTGCATAAAGAGATTTGCAAACTCATTAGTTACGAGAGAAAAGCAAGTTAATACAACAATGAGAAATCACTCATTGCTAATATCACTAATGCTAATCATCACTCACAATAATATCAGAAGTACTTGTATTAGCACATTAAAAATTAGGAAGTAATGCCAATTGTTGGCATGAATGTTGGGATATAGAGACTTTTATTCACTACTGTTTTGAAAGTAGACTAGGGCAGGAGATCTGGTGAAAAACCTGGCAGAACCTGGCCAAGTTAATTAAACACACACTGAATAATTTGATAAATCTAGTTCTGGGTACATATAGACATATGTAAAAGAAATTCTCACCCAGGCTCATAAGGAGACATATATGAAGATATTCATCTCATGTTATTTGTGGTGGCAGGAGTTGGAGTCTATCTTCCAGCATTGGAAGAACAGAGGAAAAATGTGGTAAATGCAGACCATGAAGTACTACACAGCAATTAGAAATATAGGAATAAATGCACACACAGGTGCTCTGAAAACCATAATGCTCAATGAGAAAAGTAAAGAGGGAATGCAAATTTAAAATGCATAAACACATATACGTGTCTATAAAACAATAATGCACACTTTATAACAGCACATACGTACATTGAAGGTACACATTAAAATAGCCATTCTAACAGATGGAGGAAGGAGAATAGGGATCAGAGGGCCTTCAGTAAAGAGAGAG
Source organism: Redunca redunca (assembly GCA_006410935.1). Lineage (NCBI taxonomy): Eukaryota > Metazoa > Chordata > Mammalia > Artiodactyla > Bovidae > Redunca > Redunca redunca. The sequence continues at coordinate 1,237,354 of SJYQ01001316.1, forward strand.
AGAGCAGAGAGAAACCCTTCTCTCAGTGTGGACGCGCATGACCCTTCTACACCCTGTTTCTCAGTGTCTCCTTGTGTTGCCTCCTTTCAACTAGTCCACAGTATGAGAATAGGTTACATGTCTTTATAGCCAGGTCTTAACCCACATGATGGTTGGTGTCATGTGTGTGTCTCATTCCTGCTTGGTACCCAGTACTATGCTTGCACACAGCAGGTTTTCAAGGAATATCTGTTGAAGGAATGAATGAATGAATGCATAATTTTATGATGGCTAACCCAGACTATAATAAGAGAAAGAAAGCCAAAAGCTGAACTTACGATCTTGAAAAAAATTTTCACATAGATCTTTTCAGTGTTAAATTCCAGGCTTCATGTCAAGAAAGAAAAGTTCTTAGATTTCATTCAGGTGAAGTGTATAGAGCAGCAGTTCTATTTTCAATGATACTCATATGTTGCACTGGCTGAACCACTTTCATATTTCATAATACATTTAAAATGGAGAGAATAAAGATTTTTATCTTCAGCTTTTTTTTTTTTAATGTCAGCAAGGTAAAGAGATACTACTGTTCAAATGGCAAGAAATGCCTTTCTCTTTTAAAAGTTCAAGCATGCATGTTATAATTTTCCTATCAAAACGGGATTTTTATGTTCTTTTATATTGGAATTTCTTAGTGAGTTTTCCTTGAGCCTGTAATATAACATTACAACCTGATTCAGAATCACATTTGACCTACAAGTATGTATTTACAATATATTTTACTTATAACCAAATAATGTATTGCCAAAGAGATATTATAAAGGACAGAACAAATGACCCTATCCTTTCAGTGCAGGTATTGTTGATCCTTGATTTTTCCACCAGAATTCATAAATGCCCATTTACCACTACCTGCAATTGAAGGAAGTCTTATCTATGAATAAACTTTCCAAACAATCTTTTAACTGCTTCAATATCCTAGCTTCTCTTTTATAGTAAAACTGTATTTTTTTGGCTCATATGTATTATAGTGAAATTTTTCATTAGGCTTAATTCTTCTGGGAACAAACATTTTTCTAGGATAACTACTCTTCTTGGGAAATGAACACATTTTCCATTTCTGAGATGTAAGATAATTTACTTAAATAGAAGTCTCTCATAGGGCTATGCTGATCAGCTCTAAAGTAACAAGACTGCAATGCACCATGATTGCTTATAAACTGATTAAAAAGAGTCAAATATTATAGGTTAAATACTAATTAATGTAAGATAATTTGTACTTAGATAATAGTTTCTTTGGAACTGCTAAAGTATCTAAATAATCTCTTTTGGCTTTTAAGTCATGTATTACTTTCATATGCTTCCTTCCAAATCTCTCTATATTGTGGTCTTAAGCTCAATTCTTTCTTGGAAAAGCATAGAACTCACTCTAGTATGTATAATGCCTCACTTTACTAGATCAGCTCTTTAATGATCTGAAAAGCCAGGGTCCTGAGATTGATATATGGGATTCCCAGGTGGCACAGTGGTAAAGAATCCACCTGCCAATGCAGGAGATGTGGGTTTGATTCCTGGGTTGGGAGGATCCCCTGGAGGAGGAAATAGCAACCCACTCCAGTATTCTTGCCTGGAAAATCCCATGGACAGAAGAGTCTGTCAGGCTGGCAATGAGTAGCAGCACAGGTTGGCAAAGAGTCAGACACGACTCTGTGACTGAACAGCACATGAGACTTATATACATGAAATAGGTAATTAGAAGAGGACTTATTTCACCACAGAAAAACATCTATTAGGTAGAGTGTGCTGATTCATAATAATGGAAATTTACAAACAGGTATATTCTGTGCTGAAGCCTAGTCATTGCAAAGGCAGAAGCCAAGTCTTAAAAAAGTAAGACTTGAAATGATAGGATTGATGGCCACTGTCTTGAGAAGGCCACCACAAATCCTATAGCAATACAGACTACATTTCACTTTACAGATTAATTTGTTTAGTATCATATAATGAAAATTAGATCCTGCTAAAAGAGAGACTCCAAAAAAAGCAGGTTTCAGGTATTAAACTCTTTGTCTACTCTGGTTTTTAGAAGTGATAATTAAGAATTTATTGCATATCTTCTGCTTGATTCTATACACTACCACCTTTCTTACTCTTTCCCACCCCAGAAAAGAGATTAAAACACACTTACAAGCAGGAAAAAGAAAGATTAAATGTAACATTTCTCAAATATTTGAGAAAGTGAGATAACCTGAGATATAGGCTTCTAAAATCACTGCAACTCTCTAGAACAACACAAAATCTGATAACAGCAACTGCTTCTTTCTTGATACATTTTTGATGGTTTGAAATTATCTATGAAGTGGTAGGATTGTTAACTACATACCCCAAAAGTCAGTGTGCTATTAGGCTGCCAAAATATCTGCATACCCTCAAATCTATAGAGAAGATGATGACATCATTGGCATTGTGCATCAGCGCAGTCACTGTACACTCAGAAACTTACTCACTTTTCAGTGCTAAACTTGAGAAATATAGGCAAACTTGAAATTCACTTGGAGGAGTAGAATCAAAGTATTTAGAGACTTGAATAGTAAAGGCGAAAAGGAGAAAGACTAAAAAGGAAGCTTAGGCAGGATATCAGAACTGTCTTTGAAGATATGGAAAACCATCATATGAGAGTTACATGAGTCTGACGAGTAGAACTAGACCAATGGTTGGAAGCCACGGCAAGTAAAATACAAATCATAACCAAAGCTTTTGGAAAGATGAAGTAAGTATCCTTAACTTTAAGTAGTGAATTCCCTGTCCCCAGATGTGGTTAGCATAGTACAATGGCCCAGGAAACTGAGAAGAGAAGATTCAAGCAACAAATGGGTACTTGGATTAGATGGTACCTTCCGGTTCTGGCATTGTATAATCTCTACAGCAAAGTGATGAATGAGCCTTTTATTTGTCTTCAAAGGGAGATTCATATTAAAAACTGGCTTATTATGAAGCAGGGACAACCCAGAGGGATAGGGTGGGGAGGGGAGTTTAGGATGGGGGACACACATGTATACCTGTGGCCGATTTATGTTGATACATGGCAAAAAACATCATAATATTGTAAAACAATTATTCTCCAATTAAAATAAATTAATTTTAAATGTTTGTTTCACAATTTAATAATTAATAAAAATATACTACCTTGAATTATAATTTCATACCTATTATTTAGTATTAATTATATATGTGGATATGTATACACGTAGAGCATATATTTCTTGCTTTTCATGTTGACATTTAGCCAGGACTTTCCAGAGTTTATGCTAGAAATCAAAGAATGCTATGATTTCATTCTTTTGGACCACTAGGGAAATAATAGGTCCAGTTCAACAATAAGGGGGTATCAGAGGTAACGGGAGCACCCTTAGGGAGTACAAAATACTGCCATCCCCAGGTCAGGAAGATGGACAATGACATTGTGACAAAAGCCCAACAATTTATCCCCCATCAAGATCTAAGCATGTACGTGCTGGAATGTTTCTCTAATGCCAAAAGTTTTAAGAGGGAAGATGTTCTTTTCCAGTTCCTTTTTCCCATTTCTACTTCTGAAAACACATTGGAGGCTTCCTTTCCTTTCTTTTTCATAGAAACAGCTATCCTGTAGAATAACTGATAAAAATTCTGGTTGTTTACTGTTCTTAAAATAATTATCAAAAAGTTGATTCACAGTTAACCTTTTGAAAGATAAAAATACAATTTAATTTAGAAAGCAACTAAAGTTAAGGAAGACAATTTGAGCAATTTGTAGACATGGGCAAACCAAAAGAAGAATACTTAGGAAAGGCCAATGTTTGTAATTCCCAAGACTAGTTATGCTCACTAGCAATCCTATACAATTGTTCTTTTTCTTTCTCTTTTAAGACTGTAAAAGAATGCATAATTTTAAAATATGATTTGTTTATTGTAGAAAACCTGGAAAATACTGAAAAGCCTAATGAAAAATAACCATATTTTCACTACCTGAATGAAGGAAACTATATTTTGGTATATTATTACTATCTATAATTAAATTTAATGAAAACTGAATCATGTTCTATAATTTTATGCCCTTTTAAAAAATGTACACATTGTGAGCCTTTTCTCAGGCAAACATTGCAAATTCTCATTTGCATATGATATTTCTCCACAATATCCACTGAGATTTTAATTATTTCACACCTCTCAGATTGGGCACATAATATATCTCACTTGATAGATTTTGAGTGTTTCATGCATGGGAAATATATAAATTTTATTTACATTTTTCAATCTAGGACTTCTATAATGCCTGGCACATAATGGATACTAGATATGTTTATTATTTACTCTTTGTGAACTGAATACAAAAAAATTAACCTGAAATGAATACTGAGAATATTGAAGAGTTTTTAGCTCAGGATAGCTCCAGATTAAAAAAAAAAAAAAGATAACTACATACTTAGATGACTATACACACATGCAGACACATACCCTCTCTAAACAACTCTGAGTCCTATATCTTTCATAAAACTTTCCCTGACAAATGGCACCCAAGTTGAAGTCCACTTTCTGTAACTTTCATTAGCAACCAGTAAGCATTGTTCTATTGAACAGATGTGTTGCTGCTGCTGCCGCTAAGTCGCTTCAGTCGTGTCCGACTCTGTGTGACCCCATAGATGGCAGGCTACCAGGCTCCTCTGTCCCTGGGATTCTCCAGGCAAGAACACTGGAGTGGGCTGCCATTTCCTTCTCCAGTGCATGAAAGTGAAAAGTGAAAGTGAAGTCGCTTAGTCGTGTCTGACCCTCAGCGACCCCATGGACTACAGCCCACCAGGCTCCTCTGTCCCTGGGATTCTCCAGGCAAGAACACTGGAGTGGGTTGCCATTTCCTTCTCCAATGCGTGAAAGTGAAAAGTGAAAGGGAAGTCGCTCAGTCGTGTCCAACTCTTCACGACCCCATGGACTGCAGCCTACCAGGCTCCTCGATCCATGGGATTTTCCAGGCAAGAGTACTGGAGTGGGGTGCCATTGCCTTCTCCGAACAGATGTGTTAGGCTCTGCCAATACCCATTCTATAAATGCTCATTTTTGATGACTCCTAAATCCCTCATACTATATATGCAGCCCAACCCAATCCCCTAACTGGTGTATCAACTGCCTCCTAGGTTTTTCCACAGGAATTTAAAAACTCATCTTTCCCAAGATGTAAATGGTATTTCTCTTCTTGCCTTCATTCCCTATTTCGATAAATGCTTCTACTATGCTATAGACTAAATTGTGTCCCTCCCTTAGATTCATATGTTGAAGCACCAACCCTCCAGTGTGAAAATATGGAGAGATGGGGCCTTTGGGAGGCAATTAGGTTTAGATGAGAGTGGGGCCCCTCACGATGGAGTTAATGCCCTTACAAGAAGGGACAACAGAAAGTGCTTTTTCTCTCTCTCCCAAGCGTTAGAGGACATAGTGGGTAGATAGCAGTCTGCAAGCCAGGAAGTGAGCTCTTGGAGAATCAAATCAGCTGGCACCTTGATCTTAGGACCTCTCCACCTCCAAAACTGCGAGAAACAAATTTCTCTTGTTTAAGCCACTCAGCCTATGGTATTTGCTACAGCAGCCTGCGTAGTCTACAACAGCTATTAAAGCATTAAGACATCTCAAATATGGAAAACTTTCTAGATTCCCCCTCACATTCACTTATCACATCTAATGTCTGCAGTTTAATGCTATTGTACCAATTTAGACTTCCTAATTTTGATATTATACTACATTTATTAAATATATTACCACCAGGAGAAGATGGATGAAGGATATATGAGACACTATACATTATTTTTCAATTTCCATAATTATTTTACAATAAAAAAGTTATTAAAAAACCCTTCTGTATCATTTCAACCCCTACTAAGAATTTCTGACAAAGAAGTGTGTGTGATATTGAAAGGTATTCACTGTTAAGGGAAGTGTGTTGGATTCAAGACTGATAAATGTTATCAAAGTGAAGACTTAAAGAATATGTCTGGCCTTACCTTTCATAGAATATCATGATTTCTAAGTAGTAAAAATTACACCTGAAATCTGATTACACTTCACTTCCTTAATTCCTCATAAAATCATTTAAAACAGTTCAATCAAAATACAAGAATGAAAAGAAAACCTTCAGCCAAACAAAATGGATTTCATGCCTCCACATAAAACTTTAAGAAGCACACAATGTTTTTCTTTTAATGTTGAAAGCAAAAGATTCAGTTTTCAAGTAGGTACATATCTAAATAAAAATAAAGTTAATTCTCTGTGCTAGATTTGAACATAGTGATAGAACAAAAGACTCTAGCTTTGAAAAGTTTCAGTTTCACCTACAGTTTTATTTTCTAAGGCTATTTTAACTCTGCATTGATATTTCACTAGCAGCAGGAAACTATTTTCCTGTCACATCACTATGTTCTTTGAGATTTATTCTTAAACACACTATAGATTATCATTATATTGTTCATATTATAAGCAATGAATAGAAATTCTCACAGTGAAGAGGAATAACAAATCACAGTACCGTGTGTCTACATTTTGAATTCTTTTGGAATTTACAAGAACATATATTTTCTACACTTAAATTTCTGCAGAGGTGGCCTGCAGAACTCTGCATAGAGTGGGCCTCATGAAATCTACGAAGTTTGAAAAGGCAAGAGTCATATAATGACTTTTGCATGGATTATCCTTTCTCCAAAGGCAACCATTTGACTTCTTGTAAGAGAAAGCATGTTAAAATCATGTAACTTTAGACGTGAGACTAATTATGGCTTTGTTCTATTTCTCAGTCTGTCACTACTGTCTTCTCATCCTTTCTTTTTCTCAAACCTTTTGTGAAAATAGTTCTTCCTTCTATTTTCCTTCAAGATATATTTTCCTTTTTATCATATTCTTCCCTGCACTTTGGAAAAACTAGTTGATTGCTGGAGTCATGCTAGGGGTATGGCCTTCTGAGGCTGCAAGACCTTTCTTTTTTGACCCTGACTTGATCCTACAATAAGTAAAATGACAAGGAGAAGGGCTATCAAATATTCTCTAATATAGATAATGAAACCTATCTGGCCTTATGTGGAGAGGCTTCCTGCACTACAACTCAGCAAACTGTGAGTAGGTGAGGCCTAAAGAACAAACATATGTAGCTGATGGAAAGTATTAACACAGAGGGCCAGAGGTTTGACTATTAACATGAAGGGCCACAAAGAGCCCTTAGAGTTCTGAGACTAGAGTAACATTGGTAGTCAGTCCTATAGACAAAGAGAATCATTACTACCCCAACTTTTTCTTTCTCTTCTACTTTCAACCCTGGAAATGCTAGAAATTAGATCCCTGAGAGTAAAGAGTAGTAGAAATATAACTAAGGAGATCTTTAGTAAGGGAGAAAACCATGTCTTTATGTTTAACTTTTAGATGTTGATTACATTTAGGGTTTTAATGATAAATTGCTTTAATGTCTACTTATATGTTATAGCTGAAGGCTCTCTGTAAGTATAATGTATAATAATGCAAATAATGCACTATTTGTATTAGTGCATTTGGTCAGGATTTTGGGCTACAGATGACACTGATCTAAGCAAACATAGAAAGAAAGACAACCTTAGGCCCTCTGGAAATAACACCTATATATTATTTAGACATTCTAATTCTAATCAGAAAATTTTAAAAATTTAAAATGACAGCCTTGAAAGGTTATAGAGATCAGGGATACTAAAAAATTTACCTATAACCTGTTACTAGCAGGAAGGAAAAACATAAAAGTTTAATGAATTATTTTTGTTTACAATGAAATATAATTAATTACCAGCTTAAGCAAGATTTTATGCTTTATTCTCAGGGGTTACTGAGTTGAAATTAAGTTCCTGGTGTGAAATGTAAATGTTAACTGGAGAAATTTAAACATATTTTTATTTATTAATATTCATTAAAAGAAATAAATATTCATTTATTAATATGCATAAAATAAATGAATTTTCATTTATTCATATGCATACAGAGAAATACATAAGGTAATTAGACTTTACACAAACCAGGGTTAAAGCTAAAAATACGTATCACTCAGAACAGATGCTAACCAGTGCTTTTGGTACACACAAAATGGCAGAAGTAAAACAAAAACTGTTTGACCACAGCTCATGAATTTTCTTTTTTTCTTCTCTATTATAAACTTTGGTGAGAATCTGACTTCTTACCATGCTATGTATGTACATGCCTCTCAACTAAAAAGTTTCTTAAACATAGTACTTTACAAAAGAGGTAGATGAGTCTCAACTGACTTGTTCTTGATTACTTCCAAAATCTATCTTTGATTTGCTAAAAATTTCTAGGAAGTATAGCACTTTATCTTAATTTTTACTGAACCTTTTAGGATTAACCAAAATAGAATAAAATAAAAAGTCATTCAGTAGCAACTACAAAAACACTGAAAATCTGGAAACAGTTCCAAATCTAGATATTGAAGAGAAATCATAGAGGCTTAGGCCCACAGTCAGTGTGCACTTTCATACTGAGGCTATCAGAAATAGCATTTATGACTAATCAAGTAAGACATATCTGTCATACTATCAAAAGAAATACCAGCTTAGATATCATGAGATAGGTAAAAAATTATAATAAACAGTGTTTTATTTCTGGCAGTTTTCTTGCTGGTGACGAGTAACTCAAATTATATAAAAAATAATTACAAACAAGGCTGAGTATAGATGCTTTAAGAATAATAGTTTCTAAAGAAGATAAATCTTTGCACATGAGAAGCATATAACCTAATTCAATACAAGCAATCTAAGGACAGTGTAGACGTGATAACCTTGAGAAAACACAGGCCATCAGAAATACTGTCTGTCTAAATTTCATGTCATAGCACTGTTATCTTTTTCGGCCATGGTACATAGAGAATCTGTTTTTTAAAAATCACATTATATACTGTTGTCTACATAGTGAGGTAGAATACAGGTTATGACATAAACAGCACATTTTAAAAATTTCTCTTTCCCCTTTCCTTCCTTCCTCCCAAAACTTTCCATGTTTTCATAATCTTAGATGAGCCCACACCAAAAGCAAGATACTTCAATCCAGACCAAACCCTGAGGAAATCAAAACTGAAAAACACATATGTACCCTAATATTCATTGCAGCACTATTTACAATAGCTAGAACATGTAAGCAACCTAGATGTCCATCAATAGATGAATGGATAAAGAAGTTGTGGTACATATAGTGAATAGTGAAGTCGCTCAGTCGTGTCCGACTCTTTGCAACCCCATGGACTGCATGTAGCCTACCAGGCTTCTCCGTCCATGGGATTCTCCAGGCAAGAATACTGGAGTGGGTTGCCATTTCCAGGGGATCGTCCCAACCCAGGGATAGAACACAGGTCTCCCGCATCAGAGTCAGATGCTTTAACCTCTGAGCCAACACAATGGAATATTACTCAGCCATAAAAAGGAATGCATTTGAGACAGTTCTATTGAGGTGGATGAACCTGGAGTCTATTATACAGAATGAAGTCAGAAAGAGAAAGATAAATATTGTATATTACGCATATATATGGAATCCAGAAGATGGTACCGAATAATCTATTTGCAGGGCAACA
>SJYQ01001316.1:1247166-1274623 GCA_006410935.1 Redunca redunca
CAAGAGGGAGGGGACTTACATATACCTATGTCCGATTCATGTTGAGGTTTGACAGAAAACAATAAAATTCTGTAAAGCAATTATCCTTCAATTAAAAAATAAATAAAATTAAAAAATAAAAAACAAAAGTAGAAATTAAAAAAGTAACAATATTTTTCTCCTTAAAGATTCCCATAATGTAAGACTTCTATTGAGTGTTATAGGAAGCTTTACAAAAAAAAAAAAAAGCTGTTTTCATAGTTTTTAGCTCTACTCCAGACCTTAGGAGATATCTGTACCGACAGAACTTAGACTGCTTACTGCTTTCCCCGAAAGTCCTCCAGTGGTAAAAATACATACAATTAATGAGACTATCAAATATAGACTGTAGATTTAACTCTCTTACACATCATTAACTTAGTTATTGTAAGAGTGGTGGTGTTTGCATGCATGCTTCATTGCTTCAGTCATGTCCAACTCTTTGTGACCCTATGGACCGTAGCCTGCCATGCTTCACTGTCTATGGGATTCTCCAGGCAAGAATACAGGCATGGGTTGCCATGCCCTCCTCTAGTGGATCTTTCCAACCCAAACCTGTGTCTCTTACGTCTCCTGCATTGGCAGGAGGGTTCTTTACACTAGTGCCGCCTGAGAAGCCCATTAGATTAGGTGCCATTTTAGACCAATCATTCCCAGTTAGATCACTGTACCTGTACTTCATACAATTCTTTTTCTCTATCATTCATTGCATCTTTCTTCCTCCTACTATACCTCTCATCTCACATCAATGCAGCTAGTTCTGTGTGGTCTCTTGATGGTTCAGTGAAAAGAATGGAGGAGAGACACATAAAACAGCTAAGAAGGCTGTTTTGGTCCTTAGTCAATCAACTTAATGAAAAAATGTAACCAGAGATCTACAACGCCATAATCAAAGAAAAGTTTGTCCTCTACTTCTTCCATCTCTATGTTTTCTTAGAAACATATGTTGCAATTTAAGTTTGGGGATGTTCAGGTATTTTCCACAGTATTCCAAGGAATTAATTAATTAATTAATTCCAAGATATGCTTCATAGACAAAGGGTTGGTCAAAGTGAGTCAGAGAGAAGTTACATATCCTTTCTTTATAAAAGTCACAAAGTACATAAACATAGCGAAGGGAAAAAACATATTAAAACTGTTTAACCCACATTTTCTAAACTTATTTGACCACAAAGCCCTATTTTTCTGCTTAACATCTCTTAGCATCCAGAGACCGCTATTCTGTGGTATACAATTCAGGAAATGCTACTTTGGGTGAAAACATTTTCCATTTTCACACCTGATATTGTCCATTTTTAACCGGTAACACATTTAAATAAACAAAGTTAGAATGCCAAAGGCATAGAAAACTTTATTAAATATGCTTCTGATTACTTTTTCCCTTGTTCCTGTCACTTTGTTAATTCACTATTAAAATTTACTTTTTCTTGTCTCTGAAAATATTAATAGCTGGAAATAGATCTTATATTGGCAAAAGACCCAATGTCATATCAATACATGAAACAGTGTAATGACCTTAAAAAGCAGTGAATCATAGATAAAAGTTTATGCTTCAAAGAGTTACACAGGATACAGTACAAAGGAAAACTGAATTTTGCTTTCTTTTTTGACAACATGAGTTATGTAAGCTTGGGGTTGGGAAGGAAAAAAAATTCAGCTTTTTCTATTCCCTCCTCTTTTAAAAAAAGCAGAGAGTCATACTGGTCTATTTTCTAGAGTAGCAGGGAACAAATGCAAAATAATTTCTGAACATATCTTAAGTCAATGCTCCAATTAATCTGTGATAGACCTAAGCAGATGCACCTTGAAAGTGCACCTGGAGGAGATGATTATTTTCAGAAGATCTGAAGTTGTATTTAGGAAACCTGAGGAAAAAACTAGTAGAATTAACTAAGAATTAAGTATATGAGAAAAAAGTATTAAAATTAAACAGAGTTCATTAGGTGGCCTGATACAAGATTTAAAGCATTATTTAAACCAGTAATTTTAACAGAAGAATGCCAAAAGTAACCAGTTAGGAAATGTAATAGAAAAAAGCCATGGTATTTACAACAGTAATATAAGCTACAATATACCTATGAATAATATTAACAAGTTATGTCCAGAAGCTAAATGACAAAAATTATCTAATGTTACTGAAGGACTTGAAGCCATGAATCAATAGAAGGACATCTTATGAGTCTAAATAGGAAGAATCAACATTATAAATATGTCAGTTTGCCCCAAATTAGCCTAAATTTTGATGTAACTTTAACTTGACAGTTTACCAAGTACAGAAAACATGGGAGTTTAAACAAGAGAATATTGAAAATGAATAATAATTGTAGTCTTGCCCTACAAGTTAGTAAAATGAATTAAAAAGCTAGAATAGTATTGAAAACCTTAGGGTACTATTTTAACTACTAACATGGATAGAACAGAGTAGAAAATAATCCAGGAAAAATAAAAAAGGACAATTTGATACATATAAAGGAATAAAGGCGGTAGGGGGGGAGGATTTAACAGAAATAAAGTTTGGATTATTCAGTGAATAACGTAGGTCCAGCTATTTGGGGAAAAAAATGTAGATTTCTAATTTTTTTACTGTCTACAAAAGAAATTCCAGATGTATCAAAGATTTAAACTCATAAAAACTTTATACAAACATCTGAGAATAAAAATATAATGATATTCTTACAGTATTGGAGAGAAAAAGGGTTTACTAAATATGATGGCACAGAACTAGGAAAATGGGTAAAAAAACTATTAACAAATATTTCATAGGAAAAAAGAAACAAAAAATGGTAAATAACCAATAAGTGCACTGAAATATTTGTTCTATCACCAATAGTCAAAGAATGCATTCAGTGTTTATTGAATACTGAATAAAATAAAAATGAAAATTTATGCTAAAGTAGCAAAGATAAAAAAAATAAACACTAGTATGACTAAGAATGGGCAAAAATGAGCTTTCTCATATTCCCTTGGACAGGATATAAATAGTACAATTCTTATGGCAAGTAATTTCCAAAATTAAAAATGAGCACACCCTTTTAGCAAGTTATTCTACTTGCAGGAATTACCCTACAGATAAGTTAGACAGCATATTAAAAAGCAGAGACATTACTTTGTCAACAAAGGTCCGTCTAGTCAAGGTGATGGTTTTTCCAGTAGTCATGTATGGATGTGAGGGGTGGACTATAAAGAAAGCTGAGTGCTGAAGAATTGATGCTTTTGAACTGTGGTGTTGGAGAAGACCTTTGAGATTGCAAGGAGATCCAACCAGTCCATCCTAAAGGAGATCAGTCCTGGGTATTCATTGGAAGGACTGATGTTGAAGCTGAAACTCCAATACTTTGGCCACACCTGATGTGAAGAGTTGACTCATTTGAAAAGACCCTGATGCTGGGAAAGATTAAGGGGATGACAGAGGATGAGATGGTTGGATGGCATCACTGACTCAATGAACATGGGTTCGGGTAGACTCCAGGAGCTGGTGATGGACAGGGAGGCCTGGTGTGCTGCGGTTCATGGGGTCACAGAGCCAGACACAACTGAGTGACTGGACTGAACTGAACTGAAGTTAGACATAGGTTGTATCTGTATAAGGATGTTTACTATAGCACAGTATAGAAAAAGCCTAAATGTCCCTCAGTAGGTCATGATGTTAAATCTATGAGGTAAAGAGTATTTAATAGAACTCCTTGAAAGAAAAGAGAAATCTATACACAATGATGTCTGAAGATTCCAAAATACATTTTTAAGCGAATAACCCAAAACAAATTGCAATAGAACCTGGAGAATGTATACTGAAGTATGAATAGATGAAAGTTCAGATGATTAGATTATGGAACAAATTATTAACAGTGTTTATCTTTTGAGATCAAAGGGAAGGATGTGGTTAAGTGAGGAAGCAACTTTTACTTTCTGTTATAGGTGTTTGTATTATTTTGTTTCTTAAAAAGGAAAAGCATTAAAAAAAAAAAACACAGAAAAGTAAATATCCTTGATGCATATTTTCCTGGACAGACAAGGTGATGATTATACTTGAATTGAATGAATTGAATTGAATTGAAGTCGTTCAGTCAGGCTCCTCCGTCCATGGGATTCTCCAGGCAAGAGTACTGGAGTGGGTTGCCATTTCCTTCTCCAGGGGATCTTCCCGACCCAGGGATTGAACCTGGGTCTCCCACATCCCAGGCAGACGCTTTAACCTCTATATTCATCAAAGATTTACAATTTGAAGATAATTTGCTATTATTTTACTATTGTTATAAATAATATTACTTATTACATTTTCCTAGCCTATCCACTTACTGTAATGGCTCAGTTTACTTAACAACAAAATAGAAATCTTTGTGTAATAAGTAATTACTGGTTACAAAAAATTTTGAATAAAATACTATATTTTATTTTATGAGGTGAAAATTGACTCTCCTTTACATTATTATTAATAAAGGCTAGTCAGATTATAGGAGAAACTTATCAGTACAAATCCAGAAAACATCTTCTTAGACTCCACTTCAATAAATATTAAACATAAGCATGCACTGAGTTAATTGCCAGAAGCTTACCATTATATAATAAAAATCCAATTATCTCATCACATTGAGGTTGCATATACACTCAGTATTACCAAACTATTAAAATGTAGGTTTGTTGTCTTTGAAATAAAAAGATAACCAAGAAGATTCTGATCCTTAATTAGTAGGAGACATCTACTTTGCTTTTTGTATACATTAACCTGAGCTGTTTGTATTTATGCCCAGACTCCCTAGGTCTAATGACACAACAGCAAAAATAGGAAGGCCATTAGTCGTATCAGGACTATAGTTCAACAACCAAGAAAGTCTATTCAGGTAAATGTCTAATAATTATCACACCATTTATCATGGTATTCCCTGCAAAGACACTAGTGCTCTTAATAAAAGAAACCCCCAGTTTTCCCAAACCAGCAATATTGCAAGAATTTCCACAGGGAGAGGCACATTTTGAGCATAGTTTCTCTTAGTACTGAAGAGCGTCTTTGAGATTTTCCTGCTAACTGCTATTGCCCACCACTACAATGAACCTCTGCCATACTGTTTAAAGTATGTATGATGGAGTGTCCAGCTTTTTCTTAACTCTGAGACACAGTAGAGAGATGACTGGAACAGTTAAATATGACTTCACAAATGCTTGTAATATCAACAACTAAATGTAGACTTTAACATAAAACTAGATAAACGTCTTCATAAAATATGGCTCACTGTTTCCAGGGTTCTGTGGTAAGCAGAATTTTAAAGATGTCCCACTAAAATTCCTACCCTGTGGTTTTTTAATCAAATACTAGGTGCTGATGTTAAAAGTAGGAGATTGTCCTGGATCACCCGCATGAACCCAGTGGAATTAAGTGAGCTTGTAAAAGAAGAGAAAGGCAGAAGAGTTATTTATAGAGTTATATCAAAGGAGGGAAGTGAAGGAGCAATGAGGCAGGAGAGGTCAGAGAGACTCGGAACCTGATATGAACTGGACCAGCTGTTGCTGGCTTTGACAGTGGAAGAAGCTCTCTGCCAACCAAGGAATACAGACTGCCTCAAAAGGTGCACATGACCCCATCTGACAGCTAGCAAAGAAATGGGGACTTTGGTCCCACAGCTGCTTGGAAAAAAATTTTGCCAACAACTAAAGATCCATGAAAGAAATGAGGCTGAAAGAGCCAGCAGAAAGAAACAGTCCTGTGAATACCTTGATTTTGGACTTGTCAGACTCTAAAGCAGGTAACCAGCTGAGCCATACTGTACCTGGACCCTAACAAAAGAACACATTTGAGAATAAATTTGTGCTGTTTTAAACCTCTAAATTCATGGTAATTTGTTACAGTAGCAACACAAAACTAATATAATCTTCCAGACTCTAGACCATCTCAGCTTCTTGCCTGCTTCCATGTGGTAGATCCCATCCATCACTAGAGTTCCTAATCTGTAGCTTTTATATCTTTAAGTCTGGAACCAAGAAAGCGAGGCCCAGAGAGAAAAACGCATTATGGAGACACGATTACCAAACACTGCTTTGCCTCAGTCTGCTATAACCTTATATGTGTATTCAGTGTGTGGTTCTTTCTTCTTTGCCTGGTAACTAATTCGAAGAGATCGCCTTGAAGCATTGTTATTTTACCTTTACAATTGTTTATGTTAGAAAAACTTTTCAGAAGCACTTCATCTTGATTGACATGTAAAAGCTATAAATTGAGCATAAACTTGTGATATTAAACAAAGTTTCAATTTAGTTCTGAAAAAAGTAAAGATAGTTACATATGTTATATAAATTTGCCATTTCAATGTACTCCTTCTGAAAATAGTTACTATATAGACAATAGCTATGGATTTAAACAGAATTTTCCTAGTAAAAAAGGCAACATGATCACATTATTAAAGAACTAGTTTTGATCTTTGTTTTGTTATTAATATCATTATGCAATCGAGAAAGTCACATTTTTTTAGCTTTAGTTTCATAATCACGAAATGATCTCACCAATAAACATAGTTGACTAACTCATAAAATTTTTCTGTGCACATGTGGATATTGGCCTTTCATAAATCAATATAAATTCGCTTGTTGAATCTGTGACATTTCTTAGATACACTAAATAACTGTGCTGCTTGTAGTTAAGCAAATATTTGTAAAGGTTACTAATGATAAAATAAGAGGAATACATAAAACCACATGCTTTCTGCCCTTTAGTTATTAGTTGAAAAGTATATATAACCTTTATATGGTTCAGAAATATTGAGAAAGTATGGTGGATGTAATATGACTATCACTTAATAATTTGATAAATTTATTTGTTTAAAAATAAAATTATCATATAATGTTTATGTGTCTCTTCATTATGCCTTACCTTGCCTCTCCACAGCTATGGTGATACTATTACTTTCACTATGGAAATGGTTTCTAAACTTTTACATCAAAGAGGAGAGAATAAATAAACCAATAGCTTGAAGCAGCAGAATTAAAGCCAGAATTAATTTCCCATTATGTTACAAAGCCAGGCCAGGACTGGTATAATGGAATAGATGGCAAGCATGATGATGGGGGTGGTGGTAGGTGGTTGGTGTTATAGACCAATCAGAGAAAATTTCTAACTTGTTCTTGATTTGGCATGTTATTACAATCAGAAGAAAAATGCTTAAGGAATCTACCTACTACCTTAGTTCTTCGGAAGAGTTTAGAATGCAAGACAGGAAAAGAAGCCAGAGCTGGAGATACAGGTAAGGACATGAATCAATCAGCCAAGAAGCCAGAAGGGAGGGAGCACACGTGGACAGCACAGCCGTAAGCAAGTCAGGGTAACAGATGTGACGCCGTGGGGCCGAGGGCTCGCGGTACTGATGCGTTTCCTGTCTCAGAACAAGACGACAGCGAGCATGAATTGGTCATCCTGAGAAGCTGAACGGGTTTTGGAACACAGCTATGGATTTTATGCCTGTCCCGTGACAAAGAGGAATATGCAGCTGGGCTCAGTTCTATTTCCCTTTCGGGGAAAGCAAAGTGAAAGAAGAGAACATACGTTAGTGACTGGTCGCCTCTAGAAACTGTGTCAGAACCTGGATCTATAGAGATTACCAGGTCTGCTCAGTGATGCTTCAGATGCTGCTATTTCTTCCAGCTTTATGGAAAGGCTTCCTCCAAGGTGTGAAAGCTTTACATGACTAACGATGGCACACTCTTCTCTCCTTGTTCTTTTTCCTCGTATCTCTGTTCTTCAATACCCATACTGAGAAATAGTAAGTTTATTGTACCCTAGAGAGATTCAATTTCTGATAATGTGGATAGAGAAGTCTCTGTGTTTGTTACTGCAACTTAAAAGTTACGGAAAAGTTGCTATGGTAAAACTGTAATATTTTGGCAGATAACATATCTCCTGCTTAACAACAATGGCAGCTCTTCAAAGGTGAACTCGGGTATGGAAAAGAAAGGAGGTTGTATAATCATCTTAGGGGTGATTTTGGAGATAAAGGGCGACTTTGCCTCCTCAAACTTTTCTCTCTGCTTGTTGATGCCTGAACTCTCACCATCACAGCTTCACTATTTTGGTTTAAGACTTTCCAATTCTGAATATACAAATACTTGTAAAGGGCTTTTAAGCATTCAGAACTATTATTTTGTATCCTAATTAGAATGAGTAGTCAGTTATTTCCTGAAAAAAAGAAAAAAGTGAAAGAACCTGGAAATAATTAAGGTGGGGGGGGTCAGCTAGAGAAAGGAAGCGAGTCCATTCAAAGAGAATAGAAAGTAGGGACCATCAGTGAAAATTCTCTGGCTTCACAGTTTTGAATATGACTTGGACAAGGCATTGTTCTTCTCCTTCCCCCACTATCTCCCTCACCATTGTTTTTATTGCCTCTTTCAGTTTCCTCGTATAAAAAATGAGAGGTAGGGATTATAATCCCCACTTCAAAAAGTAAATATGGGGATCAAAAGAGTTAATGTTAGGAAGTGGTTGGTATTCCAGTAAATGTCGGTTACTTTCTTGCTGCTTCTCCTAGCTCTGTTTCACTTGGCTTAAGAAGAAAAGCATTTTCTCTTCATTGAATTTGACAGTAAACAAACAGATATCAAAAGGATGATATATTAAAATTATTCCTAAACTTTTTTTTTTATAGCCCTATGTGCCTTTTTAAGCCCAGACTCTTTCAACTTGCCATTTAACCTTCATCCCCACAAAAAGATTTCAGGAACCTATTATCAACCATCACAAGGCCTGCTTTAAATTTCACATAGTCAATTCCTTTTTGTCAAACATTTTTGTAATGGTTAAAATATTCCTTTGATGTTACCCATTATCTGTAATAGATAATACATAATTTAAGAGTCCTAGAATCAGATTTAATTTTTAAAAATTCACAGAAGCTATAGCAGTAAAGATTTTAGGAAAGCAAGAGCTTGTACTTATTTTCTCTATAAAAAAGAATTTTGTTTTACAACAATATTTAAACTCATGATCAAATTCATAGTAAAACATACTATTACTTCATTTTCATAATCTGATGTTCATTAAGATAAACAATAGTGGTCAACATTAACCTACAATTATCCACAAAGAACAGAACTTCCCAAACTGCACATATCTGGAAAAGGCATAGTTAACTGCTATGATCATGTCATTTTTCTCAAACGCTGCCAAAATCCAGAGGGAATAATTCTAGGTTACAGGGTAAGAAACAAGGATCTTCCAAACAGCATTCTGGACAAAGTGGAGAAATGATAACAAACAGTGCAAAGAATTTTTCTTTTAACATGTGAGTACTGAGTTTGTTATACTTGTTTTACAATATTAAATGCATATGCTATATTAATCCAAAAAACAAAATGAGAAGATCAGATGTTAAAGAAAGCACTGTTCAGTAAACCAGAGCCAGAGGTAGTAAGCAGCACAGTTGTTGCCAGGTTTCCAAGTTGCTAAGTCGCTTCAGTCACGTCTGACTCCCTGTGACCCTATGCACTGTGGCCTGCCAGGCCCCTCTGTCCACAAGATTTTCCAGGCAAGAATACTGGAGTGGCGGGTCACCATTTCCTACTCCATGGGATCTTCCCGGCCCAGGGATTGAACCAGGCTCTCTTATGTGTCCTGCACTGGCAGGCAGATTCTTTACCACTAGCGCCACCTGGGAAGCCCAATATGCAGAGCACCTGATAAATATGCTGGACGGTAAATGTATGGACAAGGATAATATTCTGAGGCTATTTTAGCGGAAAACCCCTTTCTCTCACAACAATGGAGCACTGTTTCTTGACTGGATAATCCTGGAGTGATCAGCTTTGCTAGAGTAGAGAACTCTTTTCGGAGTTCAGAAGAATGAAAAATTAAGCAGGAAAAAGAAAATTGGCTTGACTGTTGTATTTAAAGTCTTTTTATATTTGAGATTATAAAATTATCCAATAAAAATGTTGGGGAGTCTCCTACACTTAGTCATTTCCTCTTTTGTCTTCAATTACTCTCTTCCCCTTATGTTTTGGGTGTATGTGTGCAGTCATGTCTGACCTTTGCAACCCTGTAGCCCATCAGGCTCCTCTGTCCATGGAATTTCCCAGGCAAGAATACTGGAGTGGGTTGCCATTTCCTTCTCCAGCCTTCCCTTTATGTCCAAATAGAAAGACTTTTCTCTTCTTGGAGGGTAAAATTATACTTGGATCCCCACCTGTAACAAAACTAGAAGAGGGCTTGGTCAACCTTCCCAGTAAAGGACCAGATGGCTTTTTGGATATGATTTTCTCTGGCAACCACTCAACTGAGCGGCTATGGCACAAAGTAACCATGGATAAAACATAAACAAGTGAACTTGGTTGTATTCCAAAAAAACTTTATATTGAATGAAAAAAATTATTTATCAAGAAAAAAGCAGCATGGCCAAATATGACCTGTGGTCTATAGTTTGCCAGCCTCTGAACTAGAACTTTTCCCCCTTTGCTTCTTTATAGCTGGTACCTCCAGATTCTACCACTCATTTCCTCTTTAAAGTCCTGATGATCTGGCTCTCTTTAAAAGCTAGTATTTATTGAGGATTAAATTAGGTAATGTAGTAAAGATGATTAATAGATAATGCATTGAAGATAGTGTGAATGAAGCTCTTAGCATGTGCATGCATGCCTTCTTAGTTGTTCAGTTGTGTCTGACTCTTTGCGACCCAATGGACTGTACCCCACTAGACTCCTTTGTCCATGGGATTCTCCAGGCAAGAATACTGGAGTGGGTTGCCATCCTCTTCTCCAAGGGATCTTCCCAACCTAGGGATTGAATCCTAGTCTCCTGCATCGCAGGCGGATTCTTTACCATCTGAATCACCAGGGAAGAGTGAATCACCCATGAAGCTCTTAGCACAGTGCCTGGCTAATAGTAAGTACTATTACAGAATTATATTTGTCAAAGTAACCTCATGGTTTTCATTGTCTATCTCAATAAGTAGCAAAACAGCTGTCCATCCAATTGCTCAAGTCAGATTTTCAGATATTTG
The DNA here is from genome assembly GCA_006410935.1 of Redunca redunca. Classification (NCBI taxonomy): domain Eukaryota; kingdom Metazoa; phylum Chordata; class Mammalia; order Artiodactyla; family Bovidae; genus Redunca; species Redunca redunca. The sequence goes on from SJYQ01001316.1 coordinate 1,258,158, forward strand.
CTTTGATTATTCTTACATCTTCACCTCTAACTACCATTTAGTCCTATTGATCAGTCACTAAAGTCATGTCCATCTCTTTGCAACTCTCTGAGCTGCAACACCTCAGGCTTCCCTGTCCTTCACTATCTCCTGGAGTTTACTAAACTCACGGCTTTCGAGTTGGTGATGCCAGCCAACCATCTCATCCTCTGTCTCCCCCTTCTCCTCCTGTCCTCAGTCTTTTCCAGCATCAAAGTCTTTTCCAATGAGTCTGCTCTTTGTAACATGTGGCCAAAGTACTGGAGCTCTAGTCACATCCATTCACATCCTCCTTCCCCATTACTCCCTGGTGGTCCAGGCCATTACCTGCCCTGAAAAGTCATTGTAAAGTTCTCCAGCAGCTTCTCCCCACCTCTAGCCTCCCTATAGCAAAACTGTCAATAGGTTTAGGATAAAATTCAATTTCCTGAACATGACTTTTAAGATATTCCATGATCTGTCCTCTGCTCAACTCTCCATCCACACATCTCAACTCTATCTCTTTTACTCTGTGCTCCAGGCGCCCTGATCATAGCTTAGTTCCTTGAGCATGTCATATTTGTCTCTGAACACCCTTACAGATTACATTGCCTGACTCTTGCAAATATTAAAGAGCTCCAACTGCTTAGAAAAAAAGTTTAAAAACCAATGCTTGTGTCAAATTAGATCACTGATGTTTCTCTGATGCATACTCTGTTTTCCTGAACTTATACTGCTAAATGTTTCTAGGCTTGATATGCACTCCTATATCATTTCATTCATCCTTTAAATTCTGGCTCAAATTATAAATCTTCCAAGAAGTCATCCAAAATTTCACTCTAGTCAAAAGTGATCTTTCTGAAATCTTACAGTGTTTTCTGCTACTGAAATGTTATATAACACATCTTCCTAATAGGTCTAAAGCTTTTTTGAGGATATAGCTGTGATTTAAATCATTTTTATTCTTTGTGTAATATTTAGTCGTTCATAATAGCTGCACAACACTCTTATTTTATCAGAAACACAGTTAATTATATTGACTGAATATTTTAAACATGTAATGCTTTTAAAAAGTCAAAGTTTAGCGCTAGTTTAATAGTCTATTTAAAATTTTAGGCAATAGATAAATACAATGGAATTTTAACTGACTTTAGGATACTAAAATGTCTCATTGGAAACAGAATGAAACTTAATGGGGACTCTGATAAGAACAAAAATCAAATTATATCAAGAACAGATAAAGAAAGGATTAGTAATCATAAAAGACCAAAAAGATAAAGCAGATTAAAATTAAATGAACTCTTACAATTCTCTTATTCAAAGTGAATAGTCATGATAGATTTTAGAGTCACACAGATATTCCATAATAAAGCCAAAAAAAGCAGTATTTTTATATAACATCTGTATAACTTTTTCCAGCTTAAGTTTCTAGTTATTAAGATAAATGCAGAATAAATACACCTCCAGGTGTATTATTCAAGCATACTAAATATGCTTGAAAGGATTAAAAAGACAAATAGTCCATTACTCAAAGTCAGCGAAGAAATTTTACTGAAGTTAAAAGTGTGTATATCTGAGAATAAGAAGGTTAAATCATATCTAAATACATGAAATATTATTCAACTATATAGAGAATGTGAAGCACTTGGTCTTCACCAGTAAGAAATGGAGAATAAAAAAAAAAAAGAAACGTAGAATAAAACAAAAAAGATTTGATTGTAAGTGGGATTAAATTCCAGAACATGATTCAAAGAAAGAACCCTAAGTAGGTTTAAAGTTGTACACTGTACTGTATGATTTGGAAGAAATATTATAATTGCTTGATGAAAGAAATAAACCTCAGCTTTCCATTTCAGTTGGAAATAAGAAATGGACTTTTAAACAGAGAGTAATAGCTATTTAGTTATATGGTATGCCATCTCTCTCACTGTTCAGTACATCTATTACTTTGTTTCTAAAACACAGATATTTTCATCTGTGCAAAAGGATTTCACTGTCCTTATTTTGGGGGGAGAAATGTTCAAAATGAAAGAAGTCAAATGAACACAGGTTCTTAAATACTATTTGTATTTTTTTAAGGGAATCTATTTCAGTGTATTGAAGTAAAACTAGCAAATTGTCATTTCCTATAAGATAATTTTACAGCTGACCAGTTAAGTGAAGAAGTCAGCCTGGTTGACAGCAAGTCAGAAACCTCTGGTCACACATCTTCCCTTTGACACAGATAGTTCTAGTTTCAGGATAAATGAACACTGGCAGAGGAAGGAGGAAGACAAGGGGAGGCTTGTAGTTGCTGTTCTACCGTTTGCTACTGTCTTTCCCTTGGAAAGGAACGTTTGGATGAAAAGTGCTGAACGACTCAGTTATAAGCACATCCCACTGCAGGTTTTCTATGGTTTTCTGTGATTATTTCTGTGTCTCCACACATCTCTACTTTTTCTTACTTTTTTGCTGCCTCACCATCAATTTCCTCATCAGCATACTTCCTCCCTCATCTCATACTCCATTATTAGCTATTGTCCCAATCTCATTTTGTAAGCCATCAAGAAGCTTGAAGTAAAAGCAATGAGTTTCTCACATATTAGAACAAAATAAAAACTCAAACCCAAACCAAATCACTCTTTGGACTAAAAAATACAGAATTTACATTCTTATGTCAGTACCAAACTTTAATGCATAAGAGATTTATACTGGATCCATTTATCCACTGTTTCAATTCCAAGCATATACCTAGGTTAAACTGGGATCTACTGCCTCTCTCCCTCAGAATATACACAGATACAAATTTGGATCTTATACGGTTGAATTCATATCACTTTTCAATTTGGCTCTGATCATTTGGGTTTCAATAAAAAAAATTTATTTATTTTCATTGGGGACTAATTATTTCACAATATCGTGGTGGTTTCTGCCACACATTGACATGAATCAGTCACGGGTGTACATGTGTCTCCCTATCCCAAACCCCCCCTCCCACCTCCCCCCCATCTCATCCCTCTGGGTCGTCCCAGTGCACCAGCTTTGAGTGCCCTGTTTCATGCATCGAACTTGGACTGGAGATCTGTTTCACATATGGTAACATACATGTTTCAGTGCTGTTCTCTCTAATCTTCCCACCCTCGCCTTCTTTGCCATATGGAGATTATTTGTGGACCATATTTATGGATGCAGAGATGGCTGAATAAACCATACACAAAGACAGAAGGGCCCTGTACATATGTGTGTATCATTCAACAAGCATTTGTTGAAACCCTACTATGTGTGAGAGCCAGGGTGGAGGTAAAGATGAGCCAGACTAAGTGTAACATGATACACTTTCATGTTACATGGTACTTTTCCATCAAGGAAACTTTGAAATTTTGACTAATTATTATTTTGTTAAGTCTTGTCTTTCCCACTGGAACATGAATAGCATGTGAGGAGGATCCCAGTTATTAATATAAACTCTGCTGTCTGCCATAGAGAATAATTTTAATGCATATTTATTAAATAACAATGTTAAGATACTATAAGGTAGTGAAATAGGAGTGTCAGTTTTAAAGAAAGTCATACAATAAAAAGTTAGAAGCAGCATCAGAGAGGAAATATGGATTCTGTCTTTGTGTTTTTCATTCTATAATGTCTGTTACAGCAAAGAGCTTTAAAAGTCCAAGGGGACAGTGAGTCAACACTCCTACCTTCTTTCACATGGAGCAAAAACAAATGATCCTTATGCCTAGTAGAATTTTACACTGCTTAGCTTAGGGCTGTATTACATTTCTAACAAATACCTGCAACTGTCTCTTTGGAAGTCTTCCTGGTGGGTGACAGGAATAGGACCCACTGCAGGAAAAGCATCTTGTAGCTGCACAGATCTATTCAGGGTGTGTGGGAATTCCATTAAAAATGGCCTTTACTTTAAATGACATTTTAATACTGTTTATACTCTGTGTTCAAAAACTGTAATGTACTTAATTTTAATAAAATTAAAAGATTTCTCTTCCTTAATATGTGCTGCTCAGCGTACAATTAGACTCATTATGGTTTAGCTATTTACTAGGCCTTTACTGATTACTAGGATGTACAATCTAATCATTTGGCTATTTACATCCTAAAATTATGTCCAATTACATAAAATAAAACCTATATTAAATTAAAGTAGTTCCTTGAGAAACCTTTATTTTGAAAAGAACTTTTCCCTCCCCCTAATGATATGAAAAGAACTACTTATAAAGACATTATGTTAGCAGCAGTGGGGCCACATAAGAGTGCTAGCTTTGGATTATATCTGTTCACCGTGCAAATTGTTAAGTCTCAGTTTTCTGGTATGTGAAATGAGATGATAAATTATATATCTCAGGTTGTGAAAATTAACATGATCAAACTATGCTATTGCTAATTACATTTTTAAAATGATAGACAGACTTTTCTCAATTTTCTATTGGGAAAAATGCTTACATCTTTAATAACTGGTATGTGTTCTCTGGTCAGATCGTATAAATTGTGAAAATTAACTTTTATTTCCCTTTTGCATCAACTCCCAGGAAGCACATAGGATGTAAATAATAATTTAAAAATATTTGCAGTACTTCTTGAATCTCCCCACTTATCTGTCTCCATCCACTATCATCATAGGAAAAACCACCCCTAAAGATGCTCATGCACTGTCCTCTGGAACCTAGAAACACGTCACATTCTATTGCAAAAGGCACCCTGAGGATGTAATTAAGGTTAAGGAGCTTAAAACAGAGAGATGTCCTGGATCATCTAAGTAGACTCAGTCTAATTACATGAGCTTTTAAAAGCAGAGAACTTTATCTGGCAGCAGATGCAGCTGAATGGTTACGCAGAGAGATTAGAGGCACAGGAAAGATTCAGTGTACGTTGCTGTCTCGATGAGGAAGGGGGTCAAGTGCCAAAGAAAATGGAAACCTTAGTCTTACAATGGAAAGGAACTGAATTCTGCCAACAACCTGAATGAACTTAGAAAAACAATCTCCTCCTGAGCCTTTAAATGAAAGCCCAATATTGGTGATACCTTGATTTTGGTCTTGTAAGACACATAGCAAAGAAACCAGTCCAGCTAACCTAGCCTTCTGACAGATGGTAAATTTCCACTGTTTTAGGTAGCTACGTTCATTTGTGGTAATTTCTTAAGGTAGCAACAGAAACTAATACACCACTAATTAGGCCTGCATCATCTCTGCTCTAAACTAATAAAACTGTCTCTTATTTTTTATCTCAAGTCTTTACTGACAAAATCTTTTCAGCTCTGACTGTCATGCTGTGCTGTGCTTAGTTGCTCAGTCGTGTCTGATTCTGTGATCCCATGGACTGTAGCCTGCCAGGCATCTCTGTCCACGGGGATCCTCTAGGCAAGAACATACGGAGTTCCTCCACGTGATCTTCCCAACCCAAGGATCGAACCCAGGTCTTCCTCACTACAGGCGGATTCTTTGCCATCTGAGCTGCCAGGGAAGCCTGAGAATACTGGAGTGGGTAGCCTTTCCCTTCTCCAGGGGATCTTCCTGACCCAGGAACTGAACAGAGGTCTCCTACATTGCAGGTGGATTCTTTACCAGCTGAGCTATCAGGGAAGCCCCTGATTGTCATGACCCTGCTTCAAACCCTGCAATAGCTCCCTATTGACAACTGTATGGTATAAACTCTTTTGCTTGACTTTAAGTTTTTTGTAATCTTGCCCCAATCTATATCACTCATGTAATCTCCCACGGTATCAACTACTATTTGCTCTGCTCATACATAAACTACATTTTCATAGCTCTGGGTCTAATATTGACCATGTCTGAAATGTACCTGTTTATTTCAGCATTTTCACAAGTTTAAACAACATTAAAAATTCAAGGCTCAGATCAACTGTTATTTGGCATCAATGTTGAAAGTAATTGTTTCCATGGCTACACTAATGATAATATAATAATATTAACAATAACAGCTAAACTAATGTTAATAATATTAACAGTTGCAGCCTCCACTTATTGAGAACTTGTTGGCCAACATTTTAAGTGCTTTCATAAGTGCTCATAACAACTTCATGAGGTAGGAAGATAGATTCTATACAGCTGAGGAAGTAGAGGTTTAAAGAGGGTAAGTGACATGCCCAAGTAGCAGAGATGGGATCCAGTATCTAAAACTCTAAAATCTTTTTCTCCATTCTGCTACGCTCCCTTATAGAATATTCTTTGTACCTCTTGCTTATCTTTATCATGTTCCAACTTGTTTTATATTTATTCAAGCTTACAACTCATTTCTTTCAAGAGATTTTAAGAACAAATAAAAAAGTTATGAGAGAATAGGGACTCCACTTTGTGAAGTTTTATCTTTCACAGTGCCCACTAAGATACCTTCCTTGCAAACAGTGATAAAAGCATTTACTTAATCGGAACATTAAGTAGCATAATAAATGGACGGTAATGTCTGTGGTTTAAGGAAATTATTAAAATACCATAAGAATTCATGAGCAAATTTTTAATAATTTGATTAAGAGTATAATATTTATGCTTGGAAAGGGATAATGCAAGATAATTTTCATTTGTAGATATAAATGGATATTTCTCTAATATCTTTCACAAATTCTGCTATTCTTTCCATAAATAATGACAAAACACTAGAATGTGAGATGAGAAATAAGAAATATTTCACATATATTTAATGATTATTTGTAGCTTTATAAACTTCAGTGCAATAGTTTAACATCTGGAGCAATATAGTTTTAAGTTATTTTATTAATATCTATAACAAAGATGTACTAAATCATTCATTCATTCAAACATGTACTGAGTAGTTAGTAGATATCAACTGTTATCTTAGGTACCACAGATATAAAAATGATTGAGATGGGTGCCTACCATCAAGGATTTACAATCCAATGGGATTCAGACAAATTTAAATAAATTATATACAAAATGTTATTAATACACAAGTGACTTAAGAATCTAAAAACAGGCTTATATTTTTCTGCCATTAAAAAAAAAATAGTCCAATAAGAGACTGGGTTCCCTGTGTCATACAGCAAATTCCCACTGCCTGGCTACATATGTTAATGTATATGTTTCTATGCTAGTCTCTTAAATCATCCCACCTCTCTTTTGGACTGTAACCAAAAGTCTGTTCTCTCTGTCTGCATCTCTATCTCTGCCCTATAGATAGGTTCATCAACACCATCTTTCTAGATTCCATATATATGCATTAATATATGATATTTGTCTTTCTCTTTCTTACTTACTTCACTTTGTATAATAGGTTCTAGGTTAGACCACCTCATTAGAACTAACTCAAATGCATTCCTTTTTATAGGGGAGAATTATCCCACTGTGTATAGGTACCACACCTTCTTTATCCATTCATCTGTCAATGGACATCTAGGTTGCTTCCATGTCCTAGCTGCAATGAACATTAGGGTACATGTGTCTTTTTCAATTATGGTTTCCTCAGGGTATAGGCCCAGTAGTGGGATTGTGGGCCATATGGTAGTTTATTCCTAGCTTTTTAAGGAATTTCCATATTGTTCTCCATAGTGATTGTATCAATTTGCATTCCCACCAATAGTCCAAGAGGGTTCCCTTTTCTGTAGACCCTCTCCAGCATTTATCGTTTGTGGACTTTTTGATAATGGCCATTCTGACTGGTATGAGATGATACATCATTGTAGCTTTGATTTTCATTTCTCTAATAATGAGTGATCAGAGCAGAAATAAATGAAAAAGAAATGAAGGAGACAATAGCAAAGAACAATAAAACTAAAAGCTGATTCTTTGAGAAGATAAACAAAATTGACAAACTCATCAAGAAAAAAGGGAGAAGATTCAAATCAATAAATAAGAAATGAAAAAGAAGTTACAACAGACAACACAGAAATACAAAGGATCATAAAGACTACTATGAGCAACTATATGTCAATAAAATGGACAATCTGGAAGAAATGGACAAGTTCTTACAAAAGTATAAACTTTCAAAATGGAACCAGGAAGAAACAGAAAACATGAACAGACCAATCACAAACACGGAAATTGAAACAGTAATCAAAAATCTTCCAACAAACAAAATTCCAGGGCCAGATGGCTTCACATGCAAAGTCTACCAAAAGTTTAGAGAAGAGTTAACATATATCCTACTCAAACACTTTCAGTAACTTGCAGAGGAAGGAAAACTTCCAAATTCATTCTATGAGGCCATCATTACCCTGATACCAAAAGCGGACAAGGATACCACAAAATAAGAAAATTACACACCACTATCACTATCACTGATGAACACAGATGCAAAAATCCTCAACAACATTCTAGCAAACAGAATCGAACAACAAATTAAAAGGATCATATATCATGATCAAATGGGCTTTAACCCAGGGATGCAAGGATTCTTCAACATATGCAAATCAATGTGACACACCATATTAACAAACTGAAAGATAAAAACCATATGATCATCTCAATAGATACAGAGAAAACTTTTGACAAAATTCAATACCTATTTATGATAAAAAGTCTTCAGAAAGTAGGCATAGAAGGACTATACGTCAATATAATAAAAGCCATATATAACAAACCCATAGAAAACATTCTTAATGGTGAAAAACTGAAAGCATTTCCTCTAAAATCAGGAACAAGAAAAGGGTACCCACTCTTACCACTATTATTTAACATAGTTTTGGAAGAGATTAACTCTTAAAAGTTCTCATTCCAGGGAAAAAATTCTGTAACTATATAAGATGATAGATGTTAATTAGACTTATTGTAGTGATAATCTCACAACATATAAAAAGACTGAATTTTCATGTTGTGCACTTGAAACTAATATAATGTTATATATCAATTATTCTTTGATTTAAAAAAAAAAGAAAATGGGCAAAGGACGCAAATGGACATTTCTACAAAGAAAATATACAAGTAGCCAATAAGCTCATGAAAAGATGCTCAATATCACTAATCATTAGGGAAACAGAAGTCTAACCTACAGTGAGAGACTATTTCACACCCATTAGAATAGTTATTATCAAAAAATAACAAGTGTTGGTGAGGATATAGAGAAAATGGAACCGTTGTGTATCAACGGTGGTGATATAAAAGGTATCGTTGCTATGGAAAACAATATGATGATTTGTTAAAAAATTAAAAATAGACTTAGCACATGATCCAGCAATTCCATTTCTGGGCCAAAAGAACTGAAAGCAAGGTCTGGAATACATATTGGCATCCCCATGTTCACACAGTGGCTAAAAGGGAGAAATAACTCAAATGTCCTTTGACAGTGACTGAATAAACAAAATGTGGTATACATACATACAATGGAATATTATCCAGCCTTAAAAGGAAGGTAATTCTGACATATGCTACAACATGGGTGAACTTGAAGGACATTAAGCAAAGTGAAATAAGCCAGTCACAAAAGGACAAACACTATTCGCTCAGTTGTGTCGGACTCTTTGCGACCCCATGGACTGTAGCCTATCAGGCTCCTCTGTCCATGGGATTTTCCAGGCAAGAGTGCTGGAGTGGATTGCCATTTCCTTCTCCAGGGGATCTTCCCGACCCAGGAACTGAACCCAGGTCTCCTGCATTGTAGGCACACGCTTTACTGTCTGAGCCACCAGGGAAGCCCAATCCCACTTATATTATGTACCTAAAGTCATCAGATTCACAGAGACAGAAAATAGAATGGTGATTGTCAGAAGCTGGGGGAAAAAGCAAATGGGGAATTATTTCAGTTTTACAAGATGAGAAGAGTTCTGGAGATGGATGGTGATAATGGTAGCACAGCAGTATGAAGGTATTAATGTCACTGAATTTAATGCCACTTAAAAATGGTTAAGTGGTCAATGGTAAATTCTATGTTATGTATATTTTACCACCATTGGGCTTCCCTGGTAGCTCAGCTGGTAAGGAATCCTCCTGCAATGCAGGAGACCCTGGTTCAATTCCTGGGTCAGGAAGATCCTCTGGAGAAGGAACAGGCTACCCACTCCCAGTATTCTTGGGCTTCCCTGGTGGCTCAGATGGTAAAGAATCCACCTGCAATGTGGGAGACCTGGGTTCGATCCCTGGGTTTGGAAGATCTCCTGGCAGAGGGCAAGGCAACCCATTCCAGCATTCTTGCCTGGAGAAGCCCCATGGACAGAGAAGCCTTGTGGACTACAGTCTATGGAGTTGCAAAGAGTCACATATGACTCAGCAATTAAGCATGCAAAAAAATTGAAAATTAAATTTTGTAGAACAAATGGTACTGCTGAATCTATGTGCAGGGCAGGGATAGAGACACAGATATAGAGAACAGATTGTGGACACAGTGAGGGGAGAGGGTGGGGCGAATTGGGAGAGTAGCATTGAAACATATACAACAGACAGCTTCCCACTAGCTTCCCACTAACAGAGAGCTCAGCCCTGTGCTCTGTGACAACCTAGAGGGATGGAATGGGCATGGGGTGGGAGGGAGGCTCAGGAGGGAGGGGACATATATACACTTATGGCTAATTCATGATGTATGGCAGAAACCAACACAACGTTGTAAAGCAAATATTCTTCAATTAAAAACAAATTTTTAAAAGATAAGAAATTCAGTTTAAATTTAAGATATGTTAAATTAATTTCAGTAACAATAAAATTGCTCTTCCGCAGTCACTTGTTGATCCTAGTTTGCTACAGAAGTACTTTAACATAACTTATGCTAATAACAGCTTTCACTTACAAGAAATACTTTGTTTGCCTCATCTGTAACATTTGAACCACTTAAGCTTATTAGCAAATGACAAATAGTGACATGACTTTTAATTAATAATGGCTTGTAGAATTATAAGTGCTAAAGCATTATTATAATTTCAGTGGTGAGAAATATGCCTAAATTTAGTGTTAAAGTCACATTCTTTGTTAACTTAACATGTTATGTATCCTTTAGTGTTAGTTTGGGATTTCTAACGACATAAGGAGACAGTACTTCTATTTAACATCTACATTATTCTTCATTATTACAAAGTTATCTCTTAATAGTCTTGTGAATTTAGCAAACATTCACTTAGAGTGATTATACACTAGAACAGAGTACATCATGAGAAACGCTGGGCTGGAGGAAGCACAAGCTGGAGTTAAGATTGCCGGGAGAGATATCAATAACCTCAGATATGCAGATGACACCACCCTATGGCAGAAAGCAAAGAAGAACTAAAGAGCCTCTTGATGAAAGTGAAAGAGGAGAGTGAAAAGTTGGCTTAAAGTTCAACATTCAGAAAATGAAGATCATGGCATCTGGTCCCATCACTCCATGGCAAATAGATGGGAAAACAGTGGACACAGTGGCTGATTTTATTTTTTGGGGGCTCCAAAATCACTGCAGATAGTGATTGCACCCATGAAATTAAAAGATGCTTGCTCCTTGGAAGGAAAGTAATGACCAACCTAGACAGCCTATTAAAAAGCAGAGACATTACTTTGCCAACAAAGGTCCGTCTCGTCAAGGCTATGGTTTTTCCAGTGGTCATGTATGGATGCGAGAGTTGGACTATAAAGAAGGCTGAGCATCAAAGAATTAATGCTTTTGAACTGTGGTGTTGGAGAAGACTCTTGAGAGTCCCTTGGACTGCAAGGAGATCTAACCAGTCCATCCTAAAGGAGATCAGTCGTGGGTGTTCATTGGAAGGACTGATATTGCTGAAACTCCAATATTTTGGCCACCTGATGCAAAGAGCTGACTCACTGGAAAAGACCCTGATGCTGGGAAAGATTGAGGGCAAGAGGAGAAGGGGACGACAGAGGATAAGATGGTTGGATGGCATCACCGACTCGATGGACATGGGTTTGGGTGGACTCTGGGAGTTGGTGATGGACAGCGAGGCCTGGCGTGCTGCGGTTCATGGTGTCGCAAGGAGTCAGACACGACTGAGCAACTGAACTGAACTGAGTACAGTAGTTTTAAGCCTTTTGGAATTACATACTAGACAAGGTGTTTAAAATCTTTAAAATTTTACATCCATTTCAGTAAAAAATTATAAACAAATATATTTATTTTTTGAATATATAATATACAAATATTTTAAAACATTACAATGCAATAAATATTTGTAAATCATTATTCAAATGGCAAATTAATACTTTATGCTCCCAAGAAAAATATTTGAAGTAATATTCATTTTAGTTTTTAAAAATATGGTTTGCTTACAAAACTGTTTCCTCTTTATCCTGAGCACTTCCTGGACTACATTTCCTAACCTCCCATTTTCCAATATCTTGTGACTGAGTTACAGCCAATGAAATACAAGCAGAAGTGATCTCGCTATTTCCAGTTCTTGCTCATAAACACTTTCCCACGTGCTGGCTGAATACACAGGGCTCCAAGGCCCCCCAAGAGGGCAGAGCCATGAGATGAAAAGAGCCTCAAACTCTGAATGACCACAAGGCAGGCCACTTCCCACTGGGAATAACTGATATTTGGACTGATATCTGCTCAATGAATAAACTTCTTTTGTATTAAATTTTCAGTTTATATTTTAAAGCAGCTGGCATTATGTTAGCTAACAAACAGAGCAATTCAAAAGTCTGGTTTCAAATTCAGTTTTCTCATACTTAGTTTTAATAATGTCATAGTTGAAAAACAAACTTCACAAAGAAACATCATAGATCATATAAAGTATAAATGTAAAGTTCATCATTAATAATAGTGGCTCTATATATGTATTTTATTAATTTTCCTGAAAACTTAGAATTTTAAGGGACTTGTCAGATCTTAGAGTGTCACTGTATTTACTTCATCCACACCTAATGAAAAGCTTGAAATAATGTTAGAATTTTCAGGTCTACCTTTTTTGTGTAGTTGCGGTATTGGTATTACACTCAATTCAGTTTCATTGCAAGCCTCTGTAAGCCTCTTGCCCACTTTCTCAGGGATAATGAAACTAACACCTCCAAAAAGGCATATGACACCTGACTGACCCTCAGACCAACTGAGAAAACTAGGGTAAACCATATATTAAATACGGTAGTGCTTAATTTCTTTTTCTGTCTTTTAGGCTAAAAGACAAAAATAAGTTCCACCATTTTCATTCCATTCTTCAGAGAACTTCATCATGAACTCCAAAGAAGTCTTTCATTGGAGATCAGTTTATTTGATATGAACAGACACTGAGAAGGAGGTACAAAATAAGAAAAAAAAAAACAAAACAGTCTAGCCAAGAGATAAACAAATATACAAACAGTTACAATTACTAAATGTTACAATTAGAGGAAATGAAAAGTACTACATGAGCTTAGAAATTACTACAAGATGAAAAGAGTCGAGATCCCTGAGTGGCCACAGGTGATAACAGCTGATCTCTGCTTCAGCTCTGGATCTGAAACTCTCTCACCTATTCAGTATTCCCCAGAAGTATCCCTTCTGTTATTAAAAAAGCCAAAACTCTTCTTTGACTCTATTTCTTCCAAGGTAGAGTCCTATTTTTTTATTTTCTTTTTAAAATCAAAATTCTAGAAATTGTTTTTATTTGCACCAACACAGTAGTCATCAGTCATATGTGCCTACTTAAATTAAAATTATACAAATTTAAAATGTAAAAAATTTAGTTAGTCACAGAAGCCACACATCAAGTGCTCAACAGTCACACACTGTTATCGGATAAAGCAGATGCAGAACTTGCCAACAATGCTAACAGTTCTACTGAACAGTGGTAGTCTAGACGATAACAGAATAATTAAGAATGAAGAATGAATAAACTGCCTGCACTTCAATCCCAGCTTTGACCCTCACTAGTTGAGTAAACTTGGGGAACTTACTCTTTCTGCCTACATTAGTTTCCTCATCTGTAAAATGAGGGTAATAGTAATTAATTCTTTTTCATAACATTGTTGTGTGACTTAGATGATTTACATGTAAAGTGCCCCCCAAAACTGCTTAGCACGTGAAAGTGCTCCATAAGTATTAGGTGTTAAAAATTGCTTTTCAAGGGTCAATCACATTTGTTTATTTTTAATTGATTCTTTCCACGCATTTTATTTTTGGCCGCACTAGGTCTCTGTTGCCGTGTGCAGGCATCCTCTCGTGGCTGAGAGCAGGGTCTACTCTCTGTCGAGGTGTGTGGGCTTCCCAGAGGTGGTTTCTCTTGCTGTGGAGCAAGGGCTCAGCAGGTGCTGCACACAGGCTCAGGTGCCTGGCGACATGTGGAATCCTCCTGAACCCACTGGCAGGTCGGGGAAGCCCATGTGTTATAACTTTTATTCTTGAAATTATTCTCACAGTCTCTACCTCCTCTCTCATTTTTGTTAAACTGCTTAAATCAGGCTTTGTCCACCATTGCAAAGTTTGTCAAGGTTTGTCAAATTCCTCCATCATGTGAAATCCAATGGTCAACTCCCAGTCTCCACCTTATCTGAATTACCAGAAACACTTGACAGAGATGATCATCTTCCTTAGAATATTTCCTTCCTTTGGTTTCTAAGATACCATATGCTTCTTTTTCATTTTCTTTAATGGCTGCTCTCTCTTTAGTGTCCTTTAATGGATTCTCTTCCTGACTTCTAAGTGTTGGTATATAACATCGCTCTGCTTTTATTATAGTTTTCTTCTTGATTCAAATTACACTAAGCAATATTATCTAGTGCCACAGCTTTAAATATTACCTGCTGATTACTCCCAAATTACATGTTTAGCTTGACCTACTAGACTACAGTTGCATATCTAATTAAACATATAACTGTACTTAGATGTTTAATGGGCATCTCATAATCAACATGTCTAAAATAGAATTCCTGATTCCCCATATGAGGCTGAATTTGCTACTGATAGCTTACATCTGCAAAGTGATTTTTAAGTGCTGAAAGCACTTTCTTATACATTTAAAATATGATCTTATAAAAACCCTGTTAGGACAGCAGGTGTTAATTCCATATGTCAGATGATCATTCTATGACTCAGACATGTTGGGTAGGTTTTTTTAACAGGCCATATTTGATATCTTATATAACCCAGGGTAGGCAATAGCATCCAAGTCTCCTTATTCACTCCATGCACTTTCTACAAGGTTGTGATGTTTAGCAAGATATATTTAAGCTTTAAAAATGGCAAGTTTCCTTTTAGCAGTCAAAGGATACAAAATAGCACGGGGATAGAAGAAAGATATGACTTAGCTACTATGTGTATTAACCAACATATCTTTATAAATGGTTTCCCCTTCACCAATTATTATTTATGTATGATTACTGATATAATTCAGAATAATTTCAACATTCTTTAGAAAGATGCCATTTTGCTGAGCTTTCTAACTCTTCAGAAGTCAAGCAAGCAGTCTTTATCTCATCTTGAAAATTCATACTGGTAAAATGATATTTACTTTTATGATGATAAATATTTTAAGAAGCTAAAGACATTATGTATGATATATCAATCATTAAGTGATAACTCTACACCTTAAGTACATGCAGATTTCCACACAGAGGCCAGAAAAATCAAAACAAAGGATCTAATATAAGATCCAGCATCACAAATCCATTCATTGTTTTAGATAATGCTACCATATGATCAAAGTTTAGGTAATAAATTTGAAGATTTCAGTTTTAAACATTGTTAGAGCTTATTACTTCATCTTTAAAGAAAAGAAAACATAAAAATCTTACTTGAAACATATACACATAAATACAGAATTCAGAAACCCAACGAAAGTTTGGAGTTCAATAATTATGAAACTATCTCTGTTGGCTATTCTACAGTTAAACTTGGGCTTTAAAGTGAGAGATACTCTGAATTCTATTGTCAATATAGGTCAAAGCTATACAGTGTGCAGACAGGAATAATTACACATTTTAAGATGATAAAAATTTTAACCATTATAATATCACTGAATATCAATGAAGACAATAACAAAAAGAAACACGTTATTTTCTGCTATGCTATATATATATGAAAGAAGGGGCTAGAGGATATAACAAGGAAAAACTACATTTTAAAAATTTGCCAATATCACAGTGTTTCTGAAGATAAAAACCAAATCAGTGTATGGTCAACAGACCTCTATAATTAAATGAAAATACCGTCAAGGAAAGATATATGGGATATTAATGCCAAAACTACGAAGAATGAAATTGATCATTGAGAAATACTGACCATTTTCTTCTTCAAATCTTCTACATTCTTAGTTTCTGTGACAATGCTCTCTTTACAGTATTTGTTCTTTCTTCATGATAACATCTCCTTGGTCTTCACTGGCTTCTCTTCCTCTGTCCAATTCTAAAAAGTTAATCTTCCACAAAGTATTGTCTTTATCGACTGCTCTTTGATCTGTAGTGTTCTTGTTGGGCAATCTCACCCATGTTCATGGTTTCAAGCAACCTCTAAACTTTATGATTCTCAGATTTCTATCTCTGGTTCTGACATGAGCCTTAGAAGTATGTATTTAAATATGTTCTAGACATTTCTACTTGGATATTACATAGATATCTCAGATTTAAAGTGTCCTAAATGGAAGGACTCACCCTTCTTTTCACAACCTGCTCCTT
>SJYQ01001316.1:1288641-1300249 GCA_006410935.1 Redunca redunca
TACTGGGGTAATGAGGGAGTTCTGCTTCTCAGATTCTCTTAAGCTTAGGTCATGGTCTCTCATAGGAAAAGTTTTATACTTGATTCTTAGGTACTTGTACTTCAACAATATTAGTGATTTATTCAAGGCAACAAAATCTGATAAAAATCTGGTAAAATTGAAGAGGTGAAACATACATTTAGGTTCAAAGTCAGACACAGATTTCTATCTTATTTCTATCATTTAATAGTTCATGACCTTGAGTTTACTTCTTAACCTGTTCTGAGTTTTTTTCTCTTCTTTTTATTATATACCCTTCCACTTGAAGCTACATGGGGCAAGAACTTTATTTCTTTTGTTCACTGCTAAAGCTCAGGTTTCAAAATACTGTCCAAGAATCTACACTGTAACCTGGGCACATTTGTGCCAAAAGTGCTCACATGAAACATTAGACTATTATCTTCTCAGGTTTGTGTTGAAAACTGACAACAAAAATTAATTTAAGGATATTATGACTTCCACTGTGGTTAGCTGCTTTATGAAACTAATACACTCCCATTTTCTATTGATTTTGAGAAGCCAAAGGCTAGAAAATAACTTAGATAATAAATATCTATTCACTGTAATGAAATAATAAATGTGAATAGAATTTAAGCAAGTTGTAAATGTGTCTCAAACATACTTCCCCTGCAGTGTATTTATAGGCTGCTTCTGCTTTAATGCCTATTTATGTAGCATAAATTCTTTTGCTTTAATGAACATAACCTGCCACTTTTTTCAAAATCACGTTTGGACGGTAAATAATGAATTGCACATACAAATGCAAATAGAAAGGATTTTTTCACCTTAACATTTCTTATAGTATTCAATTAGAAGCATATAAAAAGCTGATGTGTGTGTGTTTTATGTTACACTGAATATTTATAATATGATTTTGATTTTAAATGTTGAAACCAATAATGTCGTTAATTGCTATTGAGTGGAAACTCTAAATTTTAAAGGTAAAAATGTAAATTTAAAATGCATCATTTATTCCATTCTATAGAACTCAAGGCTTCCCTGGTGGTTCAGATGGTAAAGAATCTGCCAGCAATGCAGGAGAGCTGGGTTCAGTCCCTGGGTTGGGAAGATCCCCTGGAGAAGGGAATAGCAACCCACTCCAGTATTATTGCCTGGAGAATCCCATGGACAGAGGAGCCTGGAGGGCTACAGTCCATGGCATCCCAGAGTTGGACATGGCTGAGCGACTTTCACTACTACTATAGGAGTAAATCCTTACATTTAAAAATTCTTAGGTTCCACAAATAGAAATTATAAATCTTCAGAATTTTTGCATGATTGTGCTATAGAATAATACACAATGAAACTATTAAATTGCCCAAGATTTATCATTAGTCCTTTAAAGTCAAATTTATATAAATAAACACAATTATGCCATATGTATGTGTGTGTGTGTGTGTATATATACTTACAAATAGGCACATATAAAAAGTTTAATGAAAAAAATTATGGTAAATAAGACTATGGTAAAAGGATTGTTAATACTAAAAGAGACCAGAACTTTGTAGCAGTTTGAGCTTATTTACTTTTTTAAAAACTATTTTTCTAACAAATAAGTATTTTTCCTTACCAAGATTTCTTAAGCTGCTCTCTTAGGAGAAACAAAGAGCTTAGCTTTGTGTTATTTTGTTGAACAACTGAGCCACCAGGGAAGCCCATTAATCTTTTTATATAGGTTAAAATTTGATATAAGAATATTTTGGACATACTGGATTAAATAAAATATATGATTAATTTTACCTGCTCCTTTTAATTTTTTGATGTCTATGCAAATATTTAAACTTAGAAATTTGGCTCACATTATATTTTTCTTAGATGCTGCTGCTCTAGATGACTGATTAAAATGGTATATACAGATTCCAGCAAAAATATTTGATATAAAATGTATTTTCCTATGTAAAGCATTATTTCCTTTTGATATTAAATTACTGTTGTGCTGGGAATAGAGTGAACTAATGCAAAAACTTTATAAAGTAATTAAATGCTATCATATACAAAATATTAAGCTTAATACTAAAATTAACAACTATAATATCTGTGCATACTAAATGGCTTCAAGTTGTGTCCAACTCTTCACGACCCTATGGACTGCAGCCTGCCAGACTCCTCTGTCCATTGGATTCTCCAGGCAAGAATACTGGAGTGGGTTGCTATTCCCTTCTCCAGGGGATCTTCCAAACCCAGGGATCAAACCCGCATCTCTTATATCTCCTGCAGTGGAGCCACCTGGGAAGCCCCAACTATAATATAACGACACTCAAAACAAAATACATTTGAAAGTGAAAATATAAAGCAGTAAATGAATATTTAACAAGTAAACATTAAAAAGATGAAGCAGACACATGCTCTAAAATGAACAATATATTTTTCTATTTTCATACTTATTTGGACATGTATTTCAACTCTGTTAAGTGTAATGATTCCTTTCCTTGAACAAAGAGTATCTATGATCATATCTAGTAAGAAAAATAACTATCTACTGGGAAGTCAATTTAGTTTATTAGGAGACTCATATTCAAGATGCAGTGCAAGACTCATGCTATAACTGAGTTGTCAAAATAGTTTGTGCCTCAGTTGCCCTCTTATGTAAAATGGGGAAAATAATACCCCAACCATATTCAGAAAGTAGCAAAGAGGTTTTTCTACTTTCTTTCTAGCTCATTTCATCAGCTATCTTCATTTTTTAATAATGTAAGACCTTTGATTTCTTCATTTATTTCTCCGATTATCAACCCCCTCATCTTTACTTACATTTAACTTGACACTATAGCCCATCATTTCAATCACTCTTTTGCAAATACTCTCAACATTTTTAGTATCCCTCCTCATGTAGCATCCAACTGGCAGAACCTTTTGATGAGTCCACCAGGCTCCCCCATCCCTGGGATTCTCCAGGCAAGAACACTGGAGTGGGTTGCCATTTCCTTCTCCAATGCATGAAAGTGAAAAGTGAAAGTGAAGTTGCTCAGTTGTGTCCGACTCCTAGTGACCCCATGGACTGCAGCCTACCAGGCTCCTCCGTCCATGGGATTTTCCAGGCAAGAGTACTGGAGTAGGGTGCCATTGCCTTCTCCCTCAACAGCTGAGCACTGTTGACAAAAACCAAAATTCAGTAGGACATATTGGTCTACTATAATCCAGTCACCAGCCTCAAGTTACTCAACACACCTGCTCCCCACTCTCCACAATAGCCACATTTTTATTAGATGCTGCTGCTCTAGATGACTGGTTTAAAATGGTATAGACAGATTCCAGCAAAACCTTAGTAGCCTTTCTGCTACTCAAATCTCCCTCCTTTTGCTTTCCTCACAGCAGATAACTTTTCCTTAAACTTCACAGAGGAAACAGAACCATCAGAAGAAATTATCTTACCTTAAAAATAATACATACATACAAAGATTTATCCATATATATATATATATAGACATATTACATACATACATATATGGGCTTCCCTGGTGTCTCAGATGGTAAAGAATCTGCCTGCAATGCAGGAGACCCATGTTTGATCCCTGTGTTGGGAAGATCCCCTGGAGAAGGGCACGGCAACCCACTCCAATATTCTTGCCTGGAGCATTCCATGGAAAGAGGAGCCTGGCAGTTACAGTCCATGGGTAGCAAAGAGTCAGACACAACCGAGTGACTGTCACTCACTCACTCACATACATATATACATATACACATATATATTCCACTCATCTCTAAATAAGTTAGCTAACTAAGCTACTTTTCTGAACTTATGAATTACCTACTTACTCACCTGCTTTTTGCACAGAATATCACAAATTTGATGTGTCCCAACCTGAACTTAGGACTTCCCAGGTGGCAATATGGGTAAAGAGCCTGCTTGCCAAGGCAGGAGACCTAAGAGATGCAGGTTTGATCCCCGAGTTGGAAAGAGCCCCCGGAGGGCATGGGATTCCAGCATCCCAATACTCCAGTATTCTTGCCTAGAGAATCCCACGGACAGAGAAGCCTGGAGGCCACAGTCCATGGGGTTGCAAAGAGTCAGACATGACTGAGGTGACTAAGCACGCACGCACATGCAAACTGAACTTAATCTTTTTTTTGCAAATACTTTTCTCCTTCAGTCTTCCCTGTTTCAGTAAAGTGTATAACTATTCACCAAATTGTTTAAGTTGGAAAATGAAGGGAGTCCATCATTTCATAAATCTAATAATATGGCAACATTACATTTGCCAATTATAGTGTTTTCTCAGACTTTTATATCTCCATTATATCAATTATTTGCTTTTCTTCTAATGGAACTCAGTTTATCTTTCAGTGTATTTCAGCAGCCCCAGACCTGATGCTTGGCACAAAACAGCTCTAAAAAAAAGAATTAACTGAATAAGTGAATTCAATAAATTCATGATATGAATGAATGATCCTAATAATGTAGGGATAATTAAATACTAATGTTTAAGCTGCATCTAGTAATTTTCATAAGTCATTTTGGTGCTCAATAAATATTTTCTCATGATAAAGAATATAAAACTTCATAATAAATGTTTTAAAAATAGAAGTTAATTAATTTGTACATATACTATGTACAAAACACTGGAGTCAATACTATGGCAATTATAAAGAAAAATAAGACACAATATTTGTTCTAAAATCCAGTGTGCTAAGTGAAGATAAAGACAACATATACCCTAGGCAACAGGGCTTCCCTGGTGGCTCAGATGGTAAAGAATCTGACTGCAATGCAGGAGACCCAGGTGTGATCATTAGGTTGGGAAGATCCTCTGGAGAAGGAAATGGCAACCCACTCGTGTTCTTGCTTGGAGAATTCCATGGACAGAGGAGCCTGGTGGGTACAGTCCATGGGGTCACAAAGAGTAGGACATTACTGAGTGACTAACACTTTCACTCTCATACCCTAGGCAAGTAGGGTATATCAAGTAAATCCTAAAGACACTAAATAATAAAGGATTTCAGATAATAAGTTAAGGAGTGCTACTGATTTCCTCTGTCCATCTGTAAGCTTCACAATAGTCCCCCATCCCACATCGACCATGCAGTTACTGGATGCTGCACCCGCTTTTGCTTCTATGCTGATACTGAAGTTCAGTTCAGTCGCTCAGTCGTGTCCAACTCTTTGCGACCCCATGAACTGCAGCATGCAAGGCCTCCCTGTCCATCACCAACTCCCGGAGTTCACTCAGACTCACGTCCATCGAGTCAGTGATGCCATCCAGCCATCTCATCCTCTGTCGTCCCCTTCTCCTCCTGCCCCCAATCCCTCCCAGCATCAGAGTCTGTTCCAATGAGTCAACTCTTCACATGAGGTAGCCAAAGTACTGGAGTTTCAGCTTTAGCATCATTCCTTCCAAAGAAATCCCAGGGCTGATCTCCTTCAGAATGGACTGGTTGGATCTCCTTGCAGTCCAAGGGACTCTCCAGAGTCTTCTCCAACACCACAGTTCAAAAGCATCAATTCTTCGGCGCTCAGCCTTCTTCACAGTCCAACTATCACATCCATACATGACTATTGGAAAAATCATAGCCTTGACTAGACGGACCTTAGTCGGCAAAGTAATATCTCTGCTTTTGAATATGCTGTCTAGGTTGGTCATAACTTTTCTTCCAAGGAGTAAGCGTCTTTTAATTTCATGGCTGCAGTCACCATCTGCAAGTGATTTTGGAGCCCAAAAAAATAAAGTCTGACACTGTTTCCACTGTTTCCCCGTCTATTTCCCATGAAGTGATGGGACTGGATGCCATGCTCTTTGTTTTCTGAACGTTGAGCTTTAAGCCAACTTTTTCACTTTCCTCTTAAAGCGTTGCACTAATTTGGAGAAGCTTCCTTCTTTCTCCCACTTAAAATAATCCTTGTGCCTTCCATTATATTTAGGTTACATCTTCAACAATGTGCAGATATTCAAAGCATTAAAATAATCTAGTCTAGACTGTTTTGCTTTGCTACTCAGTTGCTTTTTAAAGTAGGGATGTAAGGCATAACCTAAGGAAGAAATTGTATTTGGATATAGAATGGAAATAACACTCAGAATTGCTACATCAGATTACATTTTAGCCCATGTAGCCCAAGACTTTAAAAACAACAAATACATTTTTTCTTTTACAAACTGAAGACATTTAGCTAGGCTATTTAAAACAGGTGAAAACACTCTAATAAGACATTTAGCCACTCTGCTAAAATGCTACTTAGCCTAGTATTCTCAAATAAACAATTTTAATGAAAGAGGGCACAGTTGACTAAATAGTACCACTGTTATATCAGAGAAAGCTTATTTTTATATCTTAATTCCTCAAAGATTAGAAAATAAAATGACTTATACTTGAGTATTTAAAAATGTAACCTTTTGGTAACATTTTGAAAAGCCAATTACTCTTAGAAATGTCCTTGGAAATTGATACTCCAATATCAAGCACAGAGGAACTTCTAAATACTCTCCACAAAACAGAATAAACATATTCTTACCTGTGTTAGCTGCATACTTCTGATCAGATGGTACGTGTAGAGGAAGTAAATTTGGTGCTAGATCATTCCCACTCCTCAAACTGCCACAGCTGGGGATCTTCCCAGGTACAACCAATGCGCAGTCATTTCATTAGACTCAAGACCTTCCCTGTTTAACTTGTTTTAAACAGAGTGGCTAAATACCCTTTCAATTTATGAATATTTTCTGTGGCTTATAGACTCATGTGACCTGATGTAGCAATGTGTTAGAGTTACTGTAGACTGGATTCACTCTCCCCCCTTTTCCAACCTGTGAAAGAAAGGCCTGCATATGATAGATATGGGCAGAGTCTGTATCAGTTGGCTACAACTGAATTATCAAGCTAGTCTTTATTCCTAGAAATTTTACATTAGTAGTACATGACTTTAAATATTGGCATTTCACGTATAAGTTTTACCTTTAAAGTTAAAGTTAATATTTCTTTCTTATTCTAGCATTTTAGGAAATAATTATCAGTTCTTAGTATGTGTCTCTGTTATACATGATTTGTTAATTTTCATTTACTTGATCTTCAAACAATCCAATGAGGAAACTGTTATTATTACAATTTTATAGATGAGAAAACTGGGCACTGAGAGGCTAAGTCAGTTGTCCAAGGTCTATGCACAGGCAAGATAGTAAGTAGCGGAGCCAGGATTCCCATCCAACTGTCTGATTCCACAGCCTTCACTCTTACACATTATACTGTATCCCACACACATTGTTCTTTCACTCACTTATCCATTCTTTCTAACATTCAGGGAGAACTTACAAGCACTGGGCCCTGAGTAGGATACTCAGAAGATCTGTGTTGAATTAATAGTTTTACCTCAAGTTTATTCCCCTCTTAGAAATCCTTAGGTGACTTCTGAAGTAACCATAATTTAAATGAAAATAAGTACAACTTTAAGTGGCAATATTTTGGCAATATTAGCCAAGAACAGAGATATTTATAGAAAAAATTAATCTGAAAGAAGTGAATGTTACAAAGAGATAACACAACTAAAATTATATATACATATGTATATATGATATTATATGGGGACTCCCAGGTGGCTCATGGGTAAAGAATCTGGTTGCAATGCAAGAGATACAGGAGATGTGGGTTCTATCCCTGGGTGGGGAAGATTCCCTGGAGAAGGAAATGGCAACCCATTCCAGTATTCTTGCTTGGAGAATCCCATGGACAGAGGAGCTTGGTGGGCTACAATCCATGGGGTCACAAAATAGTTAGACATGACTTAGGACTATCCATATATTTTCCTACCTTTTACAAAAGCCACTGAAATAATTTAACTTGTTCTTGATGACTGGGATAATAATTATAAATATCATTTATTCTATGTTTCAGATAATTTGGAATTTAGGGCTGAATAGGCACTAGCTTCACAGTGATGAAAATAGATTTGAAAATTTGTACTTTTTCTTTGATCCCTCATCTCTGGAGGAAGTGTTGGTATATAAAATCAAAGATGGAAGCAACTTTATCACAGGATATTTACTGCTTTAAAAAATCATATTCTCACTAATGTCATAAAAGTGTTTTGGATTTTTAGTTCCATTCAAAATATCCTTCTCATACTACTTCAAAAACAACAGCTTCTAACATTTAATATATTGAATGCTTACTCCATGCTAGCCATTGTGTTAAGCACCTCATGTATATTTTATCTCACTTTACATTCATATTGAACTTTAAGGTAGGAAATTATTCCCCTTGTTGCTGATAAAGAAACTTGATTATTTGGGAAGTAACTTGCTCATGCTGACAAATTGATGAGTAGTTTTAATTAAAACCCAGGTTTACCTGGTTCTAGAGACCATTTGCTTCAGAACTGTATTCTGTTGCAGGTCTGATGTAGCCACCAATAAAGCCTCAGAGGTTCTTCTAAAATCAGTTTATACCCATCACTTGACTTGATTGACTGGCACAATTTCTAGCCATCAAAGAGTGGAAACACACAAGTGAGTTTGGAAATTATGTTTCACTGAAGTTGCAAAAATGTAGATGAACCAGTCAAACATTATTTTCCATTTATGCATTAACTTACTTATTTATTGGTTTGGTCAGTCTTTTATTTTACATTTTGACAGTAATTTATCAGCTTCCGTACTTCTATTATTTTTCAGCAAGTAAAAGTTAGAATGGACTTGCATTTTACCACTTACAGTTAAGACATAAGGAAAATAATTTTAAAAATTGACCAAAGAAAATTCCAATTTCTCCCTACTAGGGAGAAAGGAATTTCTGGATCTGCAGGGGTCAAGAGAATGCAAAATTTGCCTTTTTTGTTTTTTTGGCTATGACACACAGCTCCCTGACCAGGGATTGGAACTAGGCCACAACAGTGAATGTGACAAGTCCTAACCACTGGACCAGCAGGGAACTCCCTAGAAGTTGGTTTTTATTAGGATAATACTAGTTTTACAGCTCTGAAATAATTTCACTAGCCTACTTCCTAATTTTCAGCACAGAAACACTAAACTTTGCTTCTGAGGAAAAGAAAATTTTAATACAAAGAGGGCCAGCAAAGATGAGTCTATTACAATTTTACTTCTCACAAAGTTGGAAGAGATCCTCAAGATCAACAGCCATTCATTTATTCATCAAATATTTTGAAGCTGTGAATGCTTTTCCTCACAGATAGAAAAGATTTTCATTTTTCAGTGGTTAAATCTGTGACATTTTGGAAGGTCTAGGATTATAATTTTCTGACACTGGGATTAAAATACATTTAAAAAAAGAAAATAAATTTTTATTTGTTTTCAAACTGGAGACACTTGGTTTACTGTCATGGTGGAAGTTGGCCATACTTATATAATAATATCTTTATTCTTGAAGATTGTTCAGGAGATTTCCTGTGTTAATAGATGAATTATTTGCAATGCCACAACATCCTTTGAAACCTTTGACTGCTGACATTTTACTCAATTTACATAATTCTGTCTCTTAGTTTGAATAATAATGATAACAACAACCACTTATGTGCTATGCACTGTTTTATACATATCAAGTAATTTAAACCTCTTAAAGGATCTATGATGTAAGTACTATTATTATCCCAATTAAAGAAGAGAAGACTGAGAAGTCATAAACCTTGAGGAAGATGAGGAATCACAGCTCAAGCAAAGGCCGTATAACCCTAGAGCTTGTGCTGCCTCTCTTGAAGAGATGAAGCTCACCTTCTTAAAATACACATCGCTCAGTCAATCTGCATTTAAAAGTATTTAGACGTTCTACTCGACCAGAAGTAGAGACACTTTGTTTTCAACATAATCACTCAGAGGTGATTGGTCTCCTTGTCTTGATTTATATATGTGCATAACAGGTCCTTTATCCACGGGAGGACAGACAAATTTTAAGGAATGGTTGAATTTCAGTCTTTGCTGCCAATTCTCCCCTCTAGGTGTCTGCTGCTGACCGTCTTCCACCGCCTCTGCACTGAGCCTGCAGCTCCTCACCACTATCTTTAATTCAACCTCTTTTCCTATCACTTCTTGGTTTTCCTATTCAATGACAAAGCATTTATAGACAGGACCAGTTAGTCAAAGCGTTCCTTGCTCTCCATGGGTCAAGCTGACAAATCACAGAATGCTGACTGTAATCTTTGTAATCTTTTCAATTTTTTTTTCCTGCAGCTTGGACAATCTGCTTCTCTTTTGGCAAGGCTTTTGGGGATAATTCCAGAAACTTGAAGATCCTTCAAGCGAGCCAAACAACAAGCCAAGCAGTAAATTTTGTTCTTGAATGATACTGTTCAATGGAAAAAGCACATGAAGTACACAATTTCCAGACGAATTAGATGAGTAGTTCTTTTATTTTAGTTTTTTGCCAGAACCACCTGAAAGAGCTTTTCAGGAATACAATCTGCAGCCTAGTCCTGGAGATTTTAATATACTATTTCCAGCAAGAGAACCAGAAACTCGCATTTTAAAGTTTTTCTGGTGATTCTAATGCAGTGACCGTACAAAAACCACAAAGAAACTCTGGTGTAAGCTAACAGAAAGTAATCTTATAAAATGTCTTATTTAGGTAGTTTTGCCTGTTAGATTAGATAGAATTTTATGGTTAAATTCCTAAGTCTATCAGCAAGCAGACTGGATTACTGGATTTTTCCAGCTCAAGTTACTCACGTTTTTTGAGCCATCTAACTAAAGGACTTCCCTGGTGGCTCAGATGGTAAAGCGTCTGCCTGCAATATGGGAGACCCAGGTTTGATCCCTGGGTTGGAAAGATCTCCTGAAGAAGGAAATGGCAACGCACTCCAGTATTCCTGCCTGGAGAATCCCAGGGACGGAGGAGCCTGGTAGGCTACAGTCCATGAGGTCGCAAAGAGTCAGTACACGACTAAGCGATTTCATTTCACTTCAACTAAAGGACACCTGCCTTATCTTTAATCAGTTCTTCATACGCCTGGAGTCATGTTAGATGCCTCTTTGTGTTAAATTAGCATACACTTAAGAATCATTTTGGTTTGAAATGCTTGTTTTTCTTTAATGTATGGATAGGATTGTATATCATTAAATATTTTTACTCTGGTTGATTTTAAATTTTGAGAAAAATAAAACAGTATTTTTGGTTCAGCAGTTGGCATCATTGTACAAGCTTCATTTGGCTGATGGTGGTGGTTTAATCACTAAGTCATGTCTGAATCTTTGCCACCCCATGGACTGTAGCCCGCTAGGCACCTTTCTCCATGGGATTTTTCAGGCATGAATACTGGAGTGGGTTGCCATTTCCGTCCTCAGGGGATCTTCCTGACCCAGGGATCAAACTCTGGTCTCCTGCGTAGTAGGCGGCCTTCTACACTGCAGGCGAATTCTTCACTGACTGAGCCACCAAGGGAGCCCCATTTGGTTGATAATTCCACACAAAAAGAAAAATCAACTTTGGAATTTTTTTTCATGTATTTATGTATAAATACTTTATTTGAAAATTAGCTAATTTTACTTTATATATTCTGTGTCTTATTAAATTTTTGACCTTACTATTTTCTTATGTTCCTGGAGTTAAAATAATTTTAACCACAGAAAGCTTTTCATATTTGACCATTTATATTTTGAGCTTTGAAAATAATTTTAAGTTACTATGAAGAAACCTTAGA